>BOPM01000219.1:507657-536228 GCA_022179025.1 Porites australiensis
TTTGAGGTCCTCATGTGGCGCCGAAAGAAAATTCGTGGAAAAAAATTTACAGAAGCGAATTTCTCCAATCTAGTTTCATATTTGTTATATACTTATTAAAAGAAGTCTACAGAAAAATTATGAGCGAAATCCATTTTGTGGGCAAAGCTCGATATGAGGATCTTACAGAGACTGGCTCTTAATACAAATTCGTACCGGCCAGAGTTCGTGCCGGTCTCATGTAATTACCGGCCCTTATTACATTGTTGCTTGAAAAATAGGCCCGGCCGCCCCGAGTAACAGGCGCTTGGGAGCAACACCCTTACACCTAGAATGATCCAAACACAGTGTCAAGAATGTTGCTGAACGAGCAGAGGTCGACAGACGACACAGAAGACCATTGTAACACACCAAGAAGACCACCAAGAAGTTGTTGCGAATCATGAAGGCTATTTACGTTGTTCGAAGCGATTCGATCATAGGAGTCACTTTATAAGTATTTTACACTGTTCGAGTTTAAGGCAAATGATGGTGTTGGCGCTGGGAAACCCAATGAGAGAAACGCTCACCTTTAAAGCATATGAATTGTAAACTAAAGCTACAAAGCAAAACAAAGGGTCGTTATCTATAGCACTTGTAGCTGCATGTATTACGCCCTCAATGTTTTCAGTAGAATCGTTAGGAGTGAAGCTTTAGTTTACAATTCATATGACAAAGCCTGATTTCGGATAAGGATAAAGAGGGCTAGGCACAGACACAAATAGGAACTTTAACGTTAAGAATTTCGCGCTCGTGTTCAAAGCTTCGCGCTGGAACATCCGGCAGCTTCACAAGATCTCACAAAGACCAACTTGAGGAAAACAGCCAGGAGTTGCTTAACCTGAGATCAGGCGTATTTTTTTTCTTTTGCTTCTTTGCTGTTTTGGCTATTACAGAGATAAAGGGAGAGGGCATGATCGCAGGCTAGGAGTTGCTAGGAGCCATTACTGACAAGGTTTGGTGACTGAGTAGAACATACAGTTGTTTTCAAGTGTAGCCTAGAGGTTTTGCTCGATTTTGTTGTATCTGTTTCTTGCTAAGCTTTTATCATTAAATTTGTACATGATCTTTTTATCATTTGTTATGCTTCTCCTCAATTCTGTGTGTTCGCCCATTCAGCACTGATTAGCGAGGTTCAAAAACCCTTTGAAAGTTTGTAGCTCGCGTGATGTTTCTTACAATGTGTACCATTGTAAACTATACGCCAAAAGCCTATAATCGATCAGTATCCCGAAACATGATACACACGACTTACACTGCATGTACCTATATTTTCCTGAAGGTGTTTTGAATACGAACGAACACTGTAAATGTGAGGAGCAAAACAGTATTAACATGAATGAACCAAAGGGTTTTAATCAATGTAAGGGTCAATTATTGTGCATTGAGATGAATCGCTTGAAAAGAAAGAGTTCGTGCGCATGTGGTCAGACGTAAACAAGGGCACATAGTGCGTTTCGTCAACGTTCAGTCCTTTTTACGGTGTTCGAGGAGTAACACAAATAAAATATACTATGTCTGATTCTTTTCTTGTCTTCTATTATTTTGATATCTTGTCTATGATTAAAAGGAAAAATCCTTTTGGTTTTTATTGTGTCATTTTGATTTTAGATTTGTCGCGTTTGATTTCTCTAATAACAATTTTGATTTCCAAAGTTTGTCGCGTTTGATTTCTCAAATGACACTTTTGATTTCCAAAATTTATCGCGTTTGATTTCTCAAATAACACTTTTGATTTCGAAAATTTGTCGCGTTTGATTTCTCAAATGACACTTTTGATTTCCAAAATTTATCGCGTTTGATTTCTCAAGAGAACACATTTGTCGCGTTTGATTTCTCAATTGACACTTTTGATTTCCAAAATTTATCGCGTTTGATTTCTCAAATGACACGCGAGTTTGATTTCCAAAATTTCTCGATTTTTATTACTAAATGAACGCTCATGTTTTCCAAGTTTGTTGAGTATGCTCTCTGAAATGCGTTTTTGATTGCTAATCTTTTCCCAATTGATATCTTAAGCAGATGTTTGATTTCCAAAATCAGGTCGTTTGGTTTCCCAAATGGCGTTTCTGATTTCTAAAATAGTATAATGAGATATATGTACCCATGTGCCAAAATCTTTCCAGACATTGCCCGATCATATCAATGGTTTTTAAGGACCGCAAATATGTGAAACAAAACGTGCAAATAGCACTTCCCTTTATTTATCTTGTTTCCTTTACATGACGTTGAGAAAATGTCACGACTCTAAGATATCGATACTCGGATCCGATACAACATATAAACTCAAATATGCTGTAACTCAGTTAGCTTCAGTTATTGTTTACAAGGATCCTGTTCGTGGTAAATAATGTTTCTTTCCTAACTCTAATTTTGATCGCATTAAAGAGTTGTAAGCTTACATAAAACATCGAGCAATAAACGTACATAATAGTGACTAAATTCCATAACAGAACGTTCCATTTTCAGGAATTCCTTGGCCTGACATGGCAGCCAAACATGTGGGTTACCCCGAGCTGAGAGACTAGCGAAATTTTGGAAATCAAAAGCGTCATTTGAAAAATCAAACGCTACTGTAATTATGGAAATCAAAAGTGTCATTTGAGAAATCAAACGCGATAAATTTTGGACATCAAAGCTGTCATTTGAGAAATCAAACGCGTCAAATTTTGGAAATCAAAACTGTCATTTGAGAAATCAAACGCGTCAAATTTTGGAAATCAAAACTGTCATTTGAGAAATCAAACGCGTCAAATTTTAGAAATCAAAAATCCAATTGAGAAATCAAACGCGAAAAACTTTGGAAATGAAAAGTTTTATTTGAGAAATCAAACGCGACAAATTTAAAATCAAAATGACAATGAAAACCAAAAGCATATTTCCTTTTAATCGTAGACAAGATATCAAAATCAAAGAAAACAAGAAAAGAATCAGATATAGCAAATTTTATTTGTGGTTTTGTGCCTTTCTTAATTTACAGCGCTGAAACAAATAGGTACACTTTGTGTGCATGAGTATTTTTACTGAGGTGTGTCTAAATGTTTTACTCACATGTTTTGATCATAGTCATTTTACTCAGAATAGCTAGGCCTTTTAGACCCGGTTCAAACGCCGCTCCACCGCTCCTAACTGATGAATTAAGTATGGCAAAAGAGCGGCGTCTGAATCAATTTGGTAAGTTTGACAGAGTCTGTCGAACTTTTGTCGAACTTAACTTAGGTTCGACACACGGTACGCCGTCTGAATCAGATGTCGCGCCAGTGTCACTCCAAAGTCGAACTTATTCAGTTAGGTTCGGCACATGAAAGGTACGGCGACTGATCATGAACCAGGCCTAACATCACGGTTTTCGATGCCATCTTCCGTCACTAGTAGGCAACCGCGTGAGAAATTTTTATAATGGTCTACATGAAACTGTCGCAGAACAATTTCCGTAAAACGTCTGTTCTTAAACAAATATGATTTGTAAACTAAAGCTACACAGCAAAAGACTTTATATATAGCCTGATTCTCAGACGTCCGAGGTCGTTCGCGGTTCCTTCGAATTCGCTTCCCTCCCTTGGACGTCCGAGAATCAGGCTAAGGACTTTACTAGGTAAACAAATTCTGGGGGCCGTTACTGTGCTTAAATTTCTCCAGTCACTTGCTTTAGATTTTCCATGTATGTGTCTCAATTTTTCTGGGAATTAGTCGGCAGGAATAGAAATTTTTACAGACAATTTTGAAAGTTGTTCTGGCGCTTGTAGCTGCAAGCGTATTGAACGCCCTCAAATATTTTTCAGCAGAATCATTAGCAGTGAGGCTTTGGTTTACAATACATATTTTCTCAGAAAAGCCGTTTTACGGAAATTATTCGACATTAGATTCTCATACAAACACTGTAATTTCTTACGCGCGGTTTGCCTACTCGTCAAGAAGGCTTCTAAAACCGTGATAATTAAAGCGTATAGTGAGTCAACTCTCTCTGAGGGGTAAAAAGCTAACTCATATTGTGAGAAATTTTACACACTAAAATCAGTAAAATGTGACACTTCACTCAAAATTGAGTTACCTTCACTCATTTGCAAAAATTCTTCTTTTCTTGTAGAAATTTCACAGGTCCAAATTTCGTAATTAATATAGAGATGCCTTAGTGTTAGTAAATAGTCACTACCCTCTTAGTTTCCTCTCTACAGACAGTAAGGCCCGTTTCAAACGTTGTGGCTACTGCCGTGCTAAGCTGGCTCGACTGACGCTCGACTGCAGCACGACACGAATACTACTGTGAATACTGAATAGAAGGGCTGTTGCCGAAAACAAAACACAAAAACAAAGAAACGGTTTAGCAAACTTTTAAATGTATTCTAATATATTTAATATAATTTATGAATTGAGTTCGGTATGGCGATAGCACGACGTTTGAAACCAAGTCGAGCTACTGTCGTGTCGCACGGGAAGGCTTTCAAACGTCGCGCTTCTGCCGTGCTTAATAAGTCGAATTAATTCGATCAGTTTAGTTCGGCACGAGTCACACGTACAGCACTGACACGGCATTCGAGACGTCGCCTCATCACTTTTCCTTTTGGAATTAGCTTTGAGCGAACTTATAGATGGCGTCACGCACAGGTCCCCGCATGCATGTGCTAATTCTAGACTTCGGAATAAAATATATATTTCAGTCAGAGAAGAAGAAACGCCCTCTACTATTTCGTCGTTTACTTCACTTCTTTTTTAGTTTATGGTGTAAATCAAGCACTGAGTACTCGTTTTTATCTAACATACTTGCGAACAGAAATTAAACTCCCAGTGAGCGACCTCTTATTACCCGGAAGTTCTGATCTTCACGCCAGCTTTGTTAGCATGTTAAAATATAATAGAGAAGAAAATAATGTTCATTAATAAAAAGCAGAAGTATTAATTAAAAGCGCCGTGTTTTAGACGTTAATGTAAAAATCGATGAGATTCGCTTTACAGACGCTTCCATATCTATCCTTAAAGCCTTTTATTTGAGTAAGACTTTATTGAATTATTCGCTGCTGGTGATCAATAAACTGATAACAGCCACCATCACCATTAGTCTTTTTTTCATCATTACTAAGAACTTCCAGCTACCGCAGGTCAAACTGATATTGAAGCTGAATTCTCCTTTAAATGCCCAAATCCTTGGGACGGAGAGCACACTTAGACCGACGCGCGTTACTAAACTAAAATCAAACAACTAAAAAACTCCCAAGCCCCTCCGTCTCAACTTTAACCGACATGCCCAACCCATCCTACAGGAAGACATGAGCCCCACGTGGCTCGAACACGTTAGAAAAACTTGCGTTGGTTACATTGTCTACGTACTGACAACTCGGTAAACAAACCTACTGAACATAACTTCCTGTAACTAGCCTGGAGAATGTATAAAGGGGCCATTTTCCTCGACGAAAGCATAACCTATCAATTAGGGCCTAGAATCGACTTTGACGGAGAAGAAAATTCAGTCAGAGAGTGCTTCCAAGATGTCCAAGATGGTGAGTTCTCCTGTTCTCGTTTATACTGTTCAAAATTATGTTCCCGGCCTCTTTAATCTTGAGGAGTCAAAAAGTTTACAAGAATATTATTTTATTATATATGTTACCGGAACAAAAATATTATTTCATCATCATCATCATCATCATCCGCATTATTATGTTTTTGGATAAGGCTTTTAACTTTACCAGGAGTAATTTTAGATGAACTTCTCTGGATTACTGTGAAGGTTCTACAATTTTTTATTGACCCCTGACAGAACAATTATAATTTGAGTTTTCGCTAGTGAGCACATAGGAATTAAAATAATAGCAAGGCTTTACAAATAATTGTATAATTATCTTAGACTTTTTAGTTTTTTGCAGAATATTGAGCAAATCAAATAAAAAATAAATTAAATAAATAAATAAATTCCACTTATGGTAAATTATTTTTGTTTAGGTCACTTGAAGAAAGTATACAAAGTCGCAAAATCACTAGACTACGAGTAGTCTCCATTTACAAAATCAGGTGATTTCTTTAAACGCTCCACGAAAATTCGAAGTGCGGTGTGTGTTTTTTCCTAAACGAATTCGACAGGAAAGGCTCTCTATATTACCTGGCCACTGGAGTGCGAAAATTTTTCGTCTTGAAAAGTCGTCTCGCCACTGGATCTTCCTCTCTCCTGTTTGGAAGATGGCGCCGAAAAAAACTAGCGATTGCAACCGCCGCCGAAAATCAGAAGGATTTGTATGAGGAAAACAAACTCTAGCTTGCAATTAACCCAGTCACACTTGACTGGTTTTCTCTATTGTTTAACTCCTTGCAAATTCCATATTTTTAAACTGTCGTTAAGTCTTTCCCGTTTGCTAGTGAGGGCTCAAACTGCCTTTTATGAATTAAAAGGAGGTTTGAGCCTCGTAATACTCAAGGAATTATTTCACGACAGTTTGAAAAATTCTAAATTTTCAACAAGGATTTGTATGGAAACCATTCAAGCGTCAATGGGTGGCAAAAGTTCCATCACATCATGTAGTCTAAAAATTTGGATCCTTTTTTCACTTCTTTCTTTAGGGAGCGTCTGCTATCAAAGTTATTTTCCTTTTTGTATGCTTCGATCAAATGGCAGCTACAATGAAGGTAAGCTAATTAATAACTACCCGCAGCCCCATATGTCATGTTACATATTATAGTACGCTTATAATATCTTCGTTGAGAATATATCATTTGAGCTGATTAACGGTGATGAATAACTCGATCCTTAAGCATTAGTAACATTTTACTGTTTACTCCTTTTGGAATGACTTAAGATTCGATGAAATAACCCACCGAAAATTTGCTTTTAATTTGAGTTTTCATGGAGCAGTCACTTAACATATAATAAGCTTACAATTGCTCAAAAGCTTAATTTTGACTCCGGAATAAGTTGAAAAGGGTTGGAAAAAAGCGCCAAATGCAAGTGACTTGAATTGTACGTGATTGCTTATATAACTGCTGGATTCTCCTTTAAAACTGCCAATCTGACTTTCTTTGTAAGAGTTCTGAGATAATTTGACTTGAGATCAAGGGTCACCTTAATTTTATAATTAACTTAGACGGACTAGACTTCAATTTTTTTATTATTGAAAAGTACTCCCCTTTTTCTTTAATTTTGTATTTTTTATCACTCTTGTAAACTTTTACCGTTAAAAATCAAGCACATCAGGTAGCACAGCATGCACTACCAGCTGATTTATTAAATTAATAAGCTAAAGGTACCAAATATTTGAATGGCCAATAATTCACGAGGAACATTGTATCTTTCAATGGGTGAAAATTCTGCCATGACTCAATCATATATAGACATTTATGACAATTTTTTTTAAAGTGAAATGTTTACATTTTACTATGACAGATTCCAGAAAGCAAAGTACTTTCAATCCAAACTTCAGAGGAGTTTAAAGTCCTTATCTCAGAAAAAGGAACAAAGTTTGAGGAGAAAATTCGGGTTGACGGCAAAAATGGTTTAGAGTACTTTTATGTTCCAGCTCACAATGGTCGTGTGGAAGCTGACTACCTTTATGACTTCAAAAAGGTAATTTAGTAGGCATTTTTTTCCCAGCACCACAGAATTACAGGTACTTGTTATTTGAGTCATATTTAGAAGCAAACCTGCGTCCCTTCTACTGCTTGTGATGTCATCTGTTTTAACGGTTATAAGGACAACTTTGTCACCTTACTTGTGCAGGGTGACGAGATCATTCAAACCCTGCCAGAATGAGCATAATTAAGTCAAGGAGGGCAGAGAAAAAGGCAAAAAATATGCAATGTCGACCCAAAAATTTCCATGAAAATCTTGTTCCCCTACCCACCTACCTTAATTTCTTTCATCTAATCCTAAGCTTTTCCCACCAAAATGAAGCCTACTAAATGCCCAGCCAAAGAAAGCAAAATGAGGCAAGAAAAGTGAAGGAAGAGGGGAGGAGAGAAAGCGAAAAGAAAAAAGACTGCAGTGTTACTTTGAAACCCAAAAACGAAATTTTGCTTTCTGCGCATTCCCGAACTTTGCAAGCTGACATATTTTGCATCTGGATCAAAAGGTCAGAAAATGTTCAATCTGTGAATGGCTTTGTGGTAAGTTTTGGCTCTTTATAGCTGGACAGTGACCAGAGAATGGCTTGACAAAAAGCGTTAAATCATGTTTTTCAGCAAAATTCCCAGAGGCAAAATGGATTAAGCAACCTTGAAAACCTTGGGGGAGAGGCAGGGCTGGCATGGGGTGCACAAGTTACCATTAGTATGTTGTATTCTAAAAAGGATTGAGTTTAATTTGGTTTCTGTCACTTACTGCTCATGACAAGTGAGAAGAAATCATTACGAGTTCAGTATTTATACAACTAGGGCTAACCCAGGGTTGAATTTTAATCCAGGTTTCTTTTTCTTTTGTTTAAAAGCATTTCCTCGGATATTTTTCTCCATTCTTTTTAGAGCATCCAATTGTCAAATTGTAGACCAAAAAACAATAAAACTGAATGTGCTTTTTAAGCTTTCATATCTGAATTCAGATTTTGCCCGAACCCTGGGTTTAACCTTGCTTTGAACAACCTGGGGCCGTTTCTCGAAAGGCCTGGCAATCTTTCGAGCCCGAAGGAAAAATTTTACAATCAAAACTTGTTGAATAGTAGCACATTTCCTAGATCACAAACCAGTCAATTTTGCTTTGTTGACTGATAGTTTCATTGTATCATTGTAAAAAATATTGAAACTTTGACCCTAAATGTGAATACAGCAAACACAAAATAGCTTTCCAGGCCTGAAGAGCTACTGGGACTTTCGAGAAACAGGCCCCTGGCCCTGTGTACAACATCCAATTAACTTTGCTTAGATTGGTTCTGGACTTTAGCACAAATCACATACTCTGTTGACATCTGATGGCATGCTACTGTAATGAATGACATAAAAATTTTACATGTCAATATGTAGAGGAAGCAGTCGCGAAAACTGTCAGCATGAATGTTGATCCTATAACAATTAATCTTTAACATTTTTTTTTGTTAATTAGAATGTGTCCATCAGACGAGATAAACATGAAAGCAGGTGCTACCTGGGTCCACTGCCAGACAAATTACCAAAGCCAGATATCCTGAAGTCTGGAATGCAATCGGTATAAATATTGACGTACATAGAAGACTTAGAACAAATTTTTGTTCTCATAAATAAACCTTTTGGCATTGTTTTGTTTTCCCCATAGAAACCATGTGACGTTCTCAATGGAATTTGCTTTTTTTTTACAAGTCAAATTTTATATAGCCTGCGAACAGCAGACGTATTTCCGGTTTTGGAGAGAAGCGATGACCGGAAATACGTCTGCTGTTCCCAGGCTAAATTTGATATTGCCAGGTTAAAATTTTTTAACCTAGGTTGATTCTCATTATTTCCTTTATTCTTGAAGTCAAAGACAATTAATATTTACCCGTTTATGTAGATTTATGGTACATTTGTTATTTTTGTTGCAACACGTGACATGCAACCTGCATTATTTAATTTGTCTCAAAAATCAATAGCCTCTGTCCATGTTCCTGTGTAAAGAAATACCTCCAAAGGTTTCTCTATAGTAACATCCATTAATTTTGATTGGGCCACTATTCTCACACTTCTCTATTCTGTCACCACACTATCATTTTTTCACTGAGTACAAGCAAAATAGTGTACGTAATGCATGTTTATGCATATATATTTTTACAACCTCTAGGGGCTGACATTAGCTACATGTAGTTCACAACCAGTTGGTAAATACACTGGGGTCCAAACTTCATATATGCCAATATTACTCTCGACTTCCCAGATAAAAGGGACTTTTCAGCTTTTCTTTGCTTTAGTTTGAAATTTTTTTATAAAGTCTCAGAAACTTTGATAGGTTTTTAGTTCAACTTTTAGTTTATGGGGTTCCCTGCATTTATTTAGTTGAGGTTCAGAACATTTGCATTGTTGAAAGACCTGTCTGTCAACTGACTATACAACTGATTTTATTTTGCATTATTTTGTACAAGGCATCTCAATCTTCTGTTGGAAGGAAAGTTACTGCTCAAAAGTACTGGGCTGTTAGTGACCAGGTGAACAGAAGTCTGCTAAGTCAAACAGTGCAGCATTTCTGTGGCCAGTTTCCAGTTTATCGCTTGCACGAAGTTCACTTCAAGTCGTCTGCTGGGATAGGCAAGAGGAGTAGGAGAGGTCAGATTCATTTCAGTATGAAAAAAGGACAAAGTTTAGGTTTGATAGTAAATACTGAACGGTCAATATTAATAGTTCTTGGTTCTTAATATTTTTCATATCTACTGATCAATAGGAAGGATCTTCTTTTACCAAATACCGTTAGCCAGAAGGATGAAAAACCGCATACCGCACGGCTGAATGATACCGCAATACCGCACATTAAAATCAAAATTACCGAAATACCGCTTGAAAAAAAGCTCAATACCGCAATACCGTAAACCCCCATGTCCCCCTCCTATATGACTGCATGCAACGTACCACTTCCTATTATCCAGGGCAGCTTTCCAATTATCTATTCAACATAGCCACATACTCTTTCAGCTATTAAATAATATTAGTTTGATATGCAGATACAAAGGCAGACAATATATCTTTGAAATACTCCATGATAATTGGTCAGACACGATTCTTGCACAGATGTTGTTTAGAGTCACTGGTATTACAGTCAGTCAGGCTGATAATTCTTCTCGAAAAGTTCATCTTTTTTGTGTTTGCTCAACAAAATACTCATCGCCAGAATTTTTAGATGTCAAAGAAGTACTGCAGTTCTAAAAACACCAAAGAATAATATTATTCTTAAAAGCAAGCACGCCGATTCTTAATGAGAACTATTTCAGACTGAAAAGGGAATAAAATTAACTCGAAAATTTATTATTATTGAAGAAAACAGCTGCTTTGTAGGTGCACGTTTGTCTTACAGTGTGACAGTATAAATCACTATTCATAACTTCAAATGATGAGGCGTACTCCTAAAGAATAATTAGAAGTCCTAAATTTACCATTACATTGACTGTCTAGTTCTTATTTTAATATTTCAAGTTTCCATGATGGCTGCTTTTATCCTCCTAGGTATTTTGAAAGGAGAACATTGTTTCTGCGAAACCCATTACAAGAAATTCAATATATATACTCTGTTTTCAATTAACATTTATATATAAATATATATCCTCTTTTAACAGCACAATGGCTACCACCTCTCTGCGGGGACTTTATCCCAACATTTGCAAAGAGATGCAACCCACAAAAGTGGATTTACAGGTTAAGGGTCCGTACAACACACTGTACCTACTGGGTCTCTGGATGCGTCTTCAGTATTCAAAAACAAGATATTCAGTGTGCCACTTGGGACCATGAGTTTAACAGCATGGTCTGCAGTGTAGTGAAGTGTCCATAACAAAATGATTACTATTTTGTATCTGCTCTCTTCTGTAGAGATGACATGAAAAGGGACAATAAAATGCATTTTAAAAACTGAGCCATGATGTGATTAACTAGAAGTATTTCTCTGGAATCCAAGAGTGTAAGGGGGGACCTTGTAACATTTGAGGGTGCAGGTTGGTTGCCATCGAAAAACATCTCCAACAAAAACACCTAGAAAAAAGCAATAATAATTAGACACCTGTAATAGGCATGTGTTACTGTTGAACTGCAGTAGTCTATTATTTTTGTATGCTGAGCCTAACCCGATGATAAGTAGTGATGCCTTCATATCATAACTGTTTGACCATATTCCAGAAAAAGAATAATTAAGAAATTATTAACTCTAACTTCGCTTGTTTTGGCTTTCATTGCGTGGAAAATCCAGAAATCTGACCCCAACATTGTTTAAACATTGGCGGATGAATATTAGGAAAAGCAATAATTAACTAATCCACATGCACTTCTAATGTGCCAATGTCTTGTTTGGTCTGCTGACTTTGGTGTAAAATTCAGTTATCTTCTTCCTGCATATATTTCTCAAATCTTGTCCAGATGAAGTAAAATTTTTCTCATATTTCCAAATATGGCCATGTCACAGTTATGGGGAAGTTAGCTGAACTTGAACAACTTTATTTGCAATTATGAATTAAAGTTGTTGGAGTTCAGCTAACTTTTCCATTGCCATGACATGGCTTATATATTTACTTTTTAAAATGATGTCATGATTGGGCTGTGTCACAGGCAGCTGAATAATAAACTTATTACATCAGGTTATGGGGAGTCTTTTTTCCCAGATAATGACCGTGAAAGAAAATTAGATGTACCAAGAGCTATTAATAATAATTATTGAAATCCAAAAAAGAAAACTGGTGGTAACTGCACATTTTTTATAGATTAAACTGCCCTTCAGTATGGAGAAAAATAAAAGTTAATTGTATTTAATTGTTCCCAGGTCTCAGAAAGCACACTTTTTTATTTTTAACTGACAAAAAAACAGTGATGATAATTATCATTGCTTTTGTGCCAGTTATAAGGAGGCTTCAAAATAAAGAACATTCAAATGGTAACTGGTTTCTTTTGCCTTTTAATTGCTAAAGTACATCACTTCAATAGGGTAGTTATTAATACAGTAGCAGTGACCTCTCTCCACATGTTTCCCTAAACACTGGTTGTCCAAACCAAATATTAATATTAACATGACCATGCAGGCTCATTAATTTCCATTGCCTTAATACTTGTCAGTTTCATTCTTGCTTCACTTTAATTAAGCGGCTTCCAGTCAGCAAGAGGAGCAATATTATTGATATTCTTCTTGGTATAAAACATAAAAAGGAACGTGAAACAGGACATTTCCAAGTCAGTCTAAGGGAAAACATTCAAGATATAATATAAAATTTAACCAAGCGACTCTTTCCTGTCTCAAAACATTTGCAACAATTCTTAGAGGAGAGCATTATTTTTCTGTAATTTCTCCAACGTACCTCCGGCACCAGCATATAACTCTCAAGAGTCTAAATTCACCTTATTTGTTTAGAACCATGCATGCTGCCGTTTTTCAGCTGTCCAATCAAAGGCATGGAAATATTTTTGCCCAAATATGGAATGAGAGATTTGAATGCATCCCATCTAAAAAGTAAGGCTCGTAGTTAGAGAATGATTGGACAACAGACAATTTGACAAACAATAAACAACTGTATAACTGTGACACTAGACGGATCGAGACACATCAATGACATTAACACATCATAGCCAATAACATGATGGCTTAACTGACAGACGACCTCCAAAATCACGACTTAATTTACCAATCAGGTCAATAACCAGTCAGTTTAATACCATCAACTGACATGATACGACTCACTTTCACTCTGAAGATGACTACTGTACAGGTTGTTGAAATGTCAGTCACTTTCAACAACAGTCCTAGTCAGGACTACGTTCACCCGGTCTATCATATGATCATATGCAACCTTGAAATGACTCCTGGGTTCAAAGCTTCCACAGTTTTTCGATAAGTATATTTTTCCATCTCAGTGTTCTTTGCAAAACATGCTATATTAGTTATTCTGAACAGACTTTGTGCATTGGTCTTTAAACATTAAGATAGCAACTTTTGAAAACTAGCTGGTTTAAAAAAACATTTTGTATAATGCCGACACATACTCTTTTAAACTCACGCTAGCTTTCGCCACCAAAAACAACTTAGCCAGGCCCGTAAGATGCTTATCGCGATTACTCGACTTTGTCTTGTTTGGAATAAGTCAATCCTGGACAGTTTGGATTCCAATTATGATCCAATTTTACTTCGTAAAACTGTAATTGCTCTTTGCACCACTTCATTTACATATAACAATACAAATTTTTCATAACACTAGTGCAACAGTCGTGTGTATCAGTGATTCCATATTAGGAAGTAAATTTTGATTAGTTCTAAAAAAAAACCCCAGCATTGGTTGGAACAGAGTTGTATGCTTCAGGGTTATATTCCTCTGCCAGCACTCATAGAGTTGTAATTACCACCTCTAGGGGTCCTGTTGTCAAATCATAGATCAGTACTAGCTGATGAAGGGGAAATCAGCCGACACAGAGGGTTTTAAGCTTGTGATCTTTGGCAGGTTCTCCTACAATCATTTCCTTTAATGTTCCTAAGGATATACATTGATGGCATTGCTAACCTAATGGATCCGATTCACTGCAAACGTCGGTAGCCTGACATGAAACAAACCCAGTGAAATTCGAGACCATAAAGTGATTTTTACAGTGTGAATTGAATGAGGCAAAGTAAGACAACAGTTTTGTCTCACTGGAGTGGTTGAGAAAAACATTTGTGTCACCATGTTTTGGTAGTAAAGCGGGCAAAAATTGAGTGCAAAACAATATTCATGCTTAGTATTTGTCACGTTGTATTTCCTGCTGTGTTATGGCTGAAAAAGAATGATTCGTTATAATGCAGTCTCATGAAGCAATATACTGGTAATTAATATTATGTCTTCAATTTTTTAGACCATCTACTCTCCCTCTCTCTCTCTTTCTCTCCCTCTCCCTCCCTTACCCTCTCTTTAGCTCATGCCTTAATACATTTTGAATTCACCAAAAAACAAAACTTGCCTGGTGGGCAAACTAAGAACAGGATTCATTAGGCTGATGATTACAAAATCTACTAGCCTCAAACTAGAGGAAACGACTTTGTTTGCATGCCGTAAGAAGTTGCAATTTAGCATCAGGTACAGAAGGCAGCATTATACTTGACTTATAAACAGTGTTTTGCAGTTTGGGGGTTCTTTTTTTTTTTCCGGCTAGACAATGACCAGAATTTAATGGCTTGAGTAAATGTAGCTTCTAATGGGATTTTTTGGCAAAATTCCAGGAGCAAATGGGTTTTAAGTTTCATTATTTTCCCTTCTCCAAACTCATTTTCATACACCACCATATCTACAAGTTTAATGTTATACTAGAGGTTCCATATTGGAAGTGTAGTGTGGCCCCATGTAGAAAGATCAAGGTGTTGGAAATGAAAGGAAGTAAATAATCTATTGTATCTCAGTTTAGGATATCACATGGTCTTCAAGGTTGTAAGATTTTTGTCCTGGCGTTGTGTGACGAGAAAAAAGGGAGGCTATGATGTATAAAGAACAATATGGACGATTTTGAAGTCGAGATAAGTGCTGGGAAACACTTGAAAGAACATTGTCTTCCCCTTGAATCCTCACTTAAATGTTCGCTACCTTTCCGGATCCAAGATACTTAACTTTACAACTGACATGACAAGCAAATGAGTGACTTACCGGTTGCGTTACAGAATTTTATTAAACAACTAAGAAAGTACGCGCGCTCTGATTGGCTGAGAGGAGTGTTTGCACGAGAGTATGTAAACATGGTTGTGGTATCAAGTTGTTTTGCTTTTCGCGCGCTAATCACTCAAGCACAAATTTGAAAAAGTTTTCAAGTTCAAAACTCGACAAGTTTACTTAATTTTAATACCCATTCCTTCGTCAGCTAAAACTTGGAAAATCGTTACAAAGAAAGTGTGTCAATTTTTTTTCGCTTAAGCTGACATTTTAAGCGAGAAAAGTCCGTATTTTGGAAAGCATCTTTTTGCAAAACAAGAACTGATTACGCATGCAAGACTTCGTGGACAAGACTTTGCGACTGGCAAGAATTTCTCTTTTAATCAGTGCCATACAAAGAGGTTTTCGCTTTTTCTCAGGAAATTTATTTTATAAAAGCAATAGAAAACTTTTTCCCTGTGTTTCCATAGCCTGATATAAACACTCGAGGCGTTGGGAGAATTCTCGACAGTTATGCAAACCATCGACGTGCAACTTCGTCTTGGGTTTGCATAACTGTCTCGAATTCTCCCAACCCCTCTCCTGTTTATATCAGGCTATGCAAACACGGAAAACGTTTTGTATTGCTTAAATATTGAATTGTAACTTGCATTTGCGTCTGACTCTCATACACAATAGTCATGAATGTTTAACCAAGAGGTCGCAGATTTAAGAGTGCTAAGAAACTCTTTAACAATTAGTTTATTGCCATTTCCTTTTAAAGCGTGTTCAGAAATTAAAGAATCATAGATTTTCACTTTCTTAGCGCTCACAACATTCTCAGATACAGGTTTTGGCCGCCATTTTACTTTGCTGGATTGGGTGCTACGCGGCAGGGACTGGGAACTGGTAAAACAGCGAAACAAACTTCTAGACTTCTAAACAAACTTCCCGACAAATAAAGTTCTCAGACGCTTTCAAGAAAAAAATAGGTAGCTGCCCTGTGTGGGCCGCAATATTATAATTGATTGATACAAAATGTGAGCTTGAGTTGAGCGGTCACATTCATATAAGAGCTCCACAAACTATAGAATTTTGTTAAGATTTTCTTGACTGTTACTTTGTTAATCTCTTTTTCAAACTCTTTTTAGAAAACTGTAATAAAACAACTTGTGAGACTGACCCGCCTCGATTAGTTTAGCTACCTGCAGGTCAGTAGGATTAATTGCAGACAGATTGTTATATATAATAAATAAACTTGAATAATTTTTTCAGTGAGCGACCAGCCGACAACAGCACAATGCTACAAACCACAACAACATGACATATTGAAGGATGGACTACAACTATGAAAATAAAAATTTAATAAAATGTGTTGGTATTAGAAGATATTCAACAATACAAGGACAATAACTCATGGTAATTATTACCACAATTCCCGTTTAGGAGAAGCCCCTTCATAAAAGGGTCTTATAGTCACCTGCGTATAAGATCGTGCATTGGCCTATAAAGATAAGGTGACTGTACACAGTTTCTCCAGAAATGCTTTATGATCTCTTTACCGTGCAATTTAAATTAGTATACAGTCATAGGTGCATGTAAGCACATAATTTTGAGTGCAGTTTGGAATAATAAGCACAACTAAAGTTTTCAATGACCAGTAAAAGTGCTTGAGCCTCGTGTTCGGTGAGTGCAATTTGTTGTCTTTGAAAAAACTTACAAGTAGTTATTTATTCCAAATTTCATGAGAAAAAATCGTGATTACAGTGTACTTATTAACACACACTCAAACAGAAAAATCACTACAACAACAAATTCAGACAGTGCACTTTTTTTAGTTCATTTGAAACTGAGTGGCTGAAACAGATGACAACGACCGCGAGTTTCAAATTCATTTAACACTTTCAAAACCGTTCATCTAAGAAGTTGGAAATGTGCATAACTGATGTTACACCATTGAAGCCTTTCAAAGAAAACTTGGTTTACAATTTAATGCGGTGGACTCTGGATCAATAGGTTTCATTCTGCAGCTGGGGTTACCGTGATATGTTTGTGGGTCACACAATTAATTTTCACATTGCCTCACTTCACTAACGTTCACAATGTGCCAGCAAATTTAATAGTGAGCTTAAGCAAAGCAGGACTCGAAATTAACTTTTTTATTCAAGCACCAGCTGGCAACAGTAGAGCAAACATTTTGGTGATCGCCAATTCGAACTTCATGACTTAAAGGCAGTTATATCGAAAGAAAATGATAATGCGGACAGAGCTCCTTAATTCTTTGTTTCCTGCAGTGCTCATAAAATCTGTGAAAGAGTCTGAAAGCCTTTTCATCAGAAATCCTCATACACCAAGGACGGGTCTTCAAGCATTGTCCCTAAAACTTAAGCTTATTTTTTAGCTTCTTTTCTTTGCTTATAATAGTATTATGAACTTCGAAACCTTTGGAAACTTTTACTTTTCGCTTTTTTAATATTCAACTGAAAGGAGACTCTCTGTTGACTTTGTCATACCTTCTTGCTATTGAAAAATTGTAGGGCAAATATGTACTTGGATGGGGTGTATTGCCTGATATACCTGCCCTCCGATTTGCTACCATGTGAAACAAAACAGCAAATAAATTGACGGGAAAATTAATCAGTGGGTTTCTGGATGACTGTATGCCTCAGGGGACTCAGTCAGGTACAAAAAGGTTTTAAAAGCTAATTACACAGATGTATTTACATTAGGCAGGTACGAAACGGTATGGTACTTACTCAAGTACGTTTATTTCTAGATCGCCTTGCCGCTGTTAACTGGTGTCAAGATCATCTTCTATAAAAGCTATCTGAATTGTGCCGGAATTCCCCACTGGTCGCAAAACCATTGTACTGTATCTTTCTTCTTTGAGTTTAGTTAATAAACGTTTTTCAACGATGGGCAAGGAAACTGATACTTCAAATTATTCCGCGACGTCAGGCCCTGTCATGATCAATTCAGTTATGAGAGGTTTATATTTCACCATATTTCAGTTTGTTACTTTTATGATTACGTAAGTCTTTTACGTCCTTTTATGTTCCTCCGTTGGTCAGTTCCTCCATGAAGATGTTAGTTTTGTCCTCTTATCTTCCTCCGTTGTTCATTCCTAATGATGTTTAAGTTTCATTTCTTTAACATTTTTTCTTGACGGTAGTTAATTCACACAATGTTACGCTATAGCTGTACACCAGTCTGTCTTTTGTACGGTGTTGGTATTGTCTTTTTCTTTTGATTTCTCAGATCTTGTCTTTTGACAACAATTATTAGTGTGGAATTTTTTTGATTTCTCCATACTGCAGTTTGCTTGTATGTTGACTAAGTTTTCCCTTACTTACTCTTCCTTTTAACAAACATAGGCACGTTAAACGTGCATGAGCTATTTTGAATGCTTCAGTGTAACTTTAATGCTTCAGTGTAACCTCACCAAGAGTGATGAATCTACCTTTTTCGTCCTAAATGTAGACTGGGTTTTTGTGCGAAATTGAGTATTGCCGTATATAAATGAAAACGCGAAAAGCTCAGCTGCGTCGATCCTCATGCTATATATTCACTTTCCTCTGTCTTTCCCTGTTACATTTGGTGCAAGTTAAACAAATTATTAAAGTAAAATAAACATCTACTCACCAAACGTTGATTAGAAGGAAAACTCTAAGGTTTTAAGCCAAAATGTGACTCATCGAATTCGAGTACTTAAGAAATACCAGGATTCTTATCATTGTGGTAGATGGTTGCATCATCACAATTCACGAGGTTTTCACGTGCGATTCTACTCAGTGAAACAGTCCTTAACTCCGACAACTTATTTCTTCATGTTTTAAAAGCTATTGCTTCTTAAAAGACAAGAGCCTTTTTTAAGGCATTGGTTACAAAACGAGACAGGTCTTCATACGTTCAAGTTACTATTATTATTACGTAAAGCCAATCTGCATGAGATGTACAGTCACACAACTGGCACGTGAAAGTGTTGGACTTTGCCCCCTTTCGTGGTTCGTACGTGGGGGAATTCGAGTTATCACACGGTAATCTAATAAACAGAATTATTAAAATAACTCATGCACACAATTTGCACGTGAAGATGTTGGTCTTTGGCCCTTTTACAATTCGTACGTAAAGAAACGCAATTTGCATGTGAAGATGTTGGTCTTTGGCCCTTTTACAATTCGTACGTAAAAAAAACGCATATTTTCTCCACCTCGGCTTCATTACAACATCTGCAATTAAATTGTGTTTTATGCCATGTCAAGGTTGATAGCCTAACATTTATTAACTTCCAAGAAAATTATCAAACCGCCGAAATATATTTTTGCTCATATCATGTTACTCCACTCAATAAAACAATATCTAAGTATTGTGTCAACTAGCTTCTTCCAATTTTATTCCCTAACGCTACTGTTTCTACTTAAGTTACTCATCTTTACTACATAAAATACGTTTCAATAACTGTAATGCTTAGTATGCAGGAAGGATATATCATGTTGTTCACTTATTTTTATTTTGTAGAACTTTGTAAGCGAGAGAATAATATTTTAAAGCTTGTTTACAGGATTAACAATACTCGGTACAGCTTTAAAAAAAATAGCTACCTTTCAAACTTGTAAAACCACATTTTATAGGCCCCATACTTTCAAATTAAAGTCCATATCTAAATATTAATTACTGCTTCACTGGAAGAGCTTTGAAAATATATGATCTTTTATACTCTACCTTGAAGCGGGTGAAACACAACTCCTAAATACGTGCGTCAGTACCGTTCACGATAGCCCAATTCGGTCAGAAATGTCTTGAAATAGCATCCATTGTGTGGGGTTTGAGCTACTGGCCATAACACAGAGCACTATTTTGTTTTACCACTGGGAAGCACATATTACCCTTACGATTAGAGCTGCTGGTTAAGGGGTCAGTCTTATTGAAAAATGAGGTGACTCACCAGTTGGCGACAAAAAAACAAATAAGGAAATAAACAATAAAATGAAATGATGTATAAAATCGATAAGAGAGATTAAAATAATAGACCTTGTCACGGTTTTCGACGCCATCTTGACGAGTAGGCAAACGTGTGAGAAATTACAGTGTTTGTATGAGAATCTAAAGTTAAATAATTTCCATAAAACGGCTGTTCTGAAAAAAATATCAATTGTAAACTGAAGCTACAAAGCAAAGGATTGTCCTAAAAAGTTTTGCAGGCGTACCTGTGCTTAAATTTCTCCAGAGGCTTGCTTTGGATTTTCCATACGTTTGTCTGTAATTTGCGCAGGACTTTCCAACAAACAAATGTATAGGAAATTTAAAAAGTGGTTCTAGGTCTTCTAGTGCATGTAACGCCCTCAAATTTTTTCAGTAGAATCCTTTGGAGTGAAGCTTTAGTTTACAAATCATATTTTTTTCAGAACAGCTGTTGTACGGAAATTATTCGAAATTAGATTCTCATACAAACACTGTAATTTCTGACGCGTTTGCCTACTCGTCAAGATGGCGTCGAAAACCGTGACAAGATCTATTAGTAAGAGCAGATTTAAATGCCTACGATGGAAAGCTGATCTAATAAAAAAGGGGGTAAACTGTTCCATTCTATTAGAGTTCTAGTAAAAAACTTGTAGTTATAGGTATTTCTTTTACTACCAATGTTTATAAACTTGCTGTTACGGTAAGAGCGTGTAACACGGGTTGGGCGTGCAATGTATTCTGGAAATATTGACCCTGATATTATTATTCACTATTTTGTACATGGTGGTGAGTCGTGTAATTTTGCGCCCCAGTTCTAGTGAGGGCCAGTTCAAATCGATCAGGAGATTAGTGACTGTAGCAGGTTCTTGCTCCCAGCAGTTTTTTTACAAATCTGGTGGCTCGCCGCTGTACTCCTTCAATATCACGGCAATGCTTTTGAGTATGTGGGTCCCACACGCTACAGGCGTATTCCAGGCAAGGACGAACGAGGGTAAGGTAGGCCTGACTTTAACGTTCTCTGGACAGGACTAAAGATTACGTCTGATGAAACCAAGGGACCGGTTAGCCTTCCCTATAATGTTTTCTATATGAAAACTGCAATTTAATTTGGAGAACAGCTCGACTCCCAAGTAAGGATGACTAGATACAGAGTCCAAAGGAGTTCCATTCATTGTATACTGATGAACGACTGGGTTTCTCGACCGATAGACCCTCAGGATCTTACATTTGTCACAATTGAAAGACATTTGCCATAATTTGGTCCAGGCCACTAGGCTTTCAAGGTCTTGCTGCAAGGTATTGGAGTCATCTTTACTGCTAACGGTTGCGTATAAGAGCGTATCGTCCGCAAAAAGCCGAATGTGAGATTTTATATTTACACCTATGTCATTAATGTAGATGAGGAACATTAAGGGGCCAAGTACAGTGCCCTGCGGGATGCAAGACATAACTGATACAGGTGCAGATTTTTCTCCTTCCACTAAGATGGATTGTTCCTATAGCAAAGGCAAGCTTGAATCCACTTGTTGATTGTGCCCTGTACGCCGTAGTGGCTTAGCTTTAGTAGGAGGCGTTGGTGTGGGACAGTATCAAAAGCTTTAGCAAAGTCTAGCAAGATAATAACGCTTTGCTTGCCATGATCAAGGTTTCTAGCAAGATCCTCGAGGGTGATGAGCAGTTGGGTTTCACACGAATGAGATTTGCGGAAGCCATGCTGGATATCAAGATGGCACATAATTTGGCTAAATATAATATGTTCCATGATTTTACAGGAAACAGAAGTGAGCGAGATAGGTCAGTAGTTCAAGGCAAGTGACTTGCCTCCTTTTTTGAAGATGGCATGTATGTTTGCTTTTTCCCAGTCCTGCGGGACATCCCCTATCTGCAGTGAAAGTGAGAAAAACCGTTGCAGGAATGGGGCAATTTCTTGCGCTGTATTTTTCAGTACCCGGGATTTGATCTGGGCCAGTGGCCTTTTGACGTTGAGATTATTTAACAGCTTTGCAATTCCAACAGTGTCAAAATGCAATTGAGAAATGTTGGGGAAGGCTTGTGGGAGAGATGAAAGGTTCTCGAGATCCTCTTGAGTAAAAACTGACTTAAATTGCTCTGATAAGAGGTCTGCCTTCTTTCTACTATCATGCACAGCCTCCCCTATTCCATTTTCCTTCAAAGGAGAGATACCCACATTGTCCTTTTTCATTGACTTGATAAAGCACCAGAAACGCTTACCCAGGGTGGGAAGGTCAGGGTTTGTTGTGGAATCCAATAAATTGAAGACGTAATCGTTGTAGGCTTCTAATAGCTTGCTCTTTGTTGCTTTTCTGAATTTTTTGAATTTCGCCCAATTTTCATGGGTCTGGAGTTGCTTTGCTTTGCGATATAAACGCTGTTTTTCTTGTAGGGAACATACTGTTCTATTGCTTTGAGGATGGTGGACTCGAATTTTGCCCAAAGATCATCAAGCTCAGAGGCTGACTTTCACTCAATGCTGCGGAGAGCTTCTAGATCATTTGAGATGCTATCCCTGAGCCTTTCAACATCAGCTCTTTTGAAGAGAAATACCTTCCTTGGTTTCTTTTTAGGAGGCTTCATTTTTAAATCAAGTTCAGTAATAACGAGGTCGTGATCGCTCATACGTTCGCTCTCTATGGTGCTTTTAACAAGGTCAGGGTTTGTGGTAAAAACCAAGTCCAAAATGTTGCAGTTCCTTGTGGGGTCTTTAACACATTGGCTTTGAGGGTGGCGACTTACCATATCCAACAGTGCTCGATTTATTGTGGGTCTGTATTGTGTATTATTGTGCATGTGGTACTTATTTTCATTATCGCATGGGTCCCAGTTGAGGTGAGGAAGATAAAAAGTCCCCAGTGATTAAAATGTTGGGGATACAGCTGCTAGAAGTGATTTTGCTTAAAGCATTCTCAAGGCTAAAGACCGAATCTGGGTGATGGTCTGGTTTTCTGTAGAAGCAACCATTATAAAGGGATCGGGCTCCCGACACCATACAGCTTTACAAGAATCTTCTTCTTAGACTGATTCTCTCATTGCAAGTAAGGTATCTTTAACAGCAATCAGGGCTCCACCACCAAGACTGCCATTCTTTCTATCACGGCAGAACATTTCATAGCCTGGGGCCACGGGAAGCAGGAAGCTTTGTACATTCTCCTCTGTTATTCTTATTTGAGCTGTGCAAGTGAACTCGATTAAAAGTTACACACTTCTTGGATCCATAGACTTCAACGTTATGCTATTTTGACAGGTTTCAATAACGTCATTTGAAAACACTGCGTAAAAATAAGGACTAAAAGACGCCAGAACAACTTTGTGCGCAGTGATTTCCAACTCTACAACACAAAGTTAGTTCCTCTTGCAGAGATCATTCATAATACTGAATTTAATTTCATATGTTCCTCGAGGAAAATGTTTTCTTCCATAGGATCCATAATGAAACGAAGTATGACTCCAGTTTCCTCAAATTTTAGAGTTGTGAAAGCAAATGTTGAATTAAATTTTGTGAGAATTTGGAGTTGAGTTTGCATCATGATGATCATGATTGTTAGATTGGTAGTAATCTCCTACCCAGAGTTTTCAGGCATTTTGGACAGTGGTGCAATAGGACAAGATGGTAGATACTTCATATATGATTATCATTAGTCCAAAAGATAAGCGACAAAAAATTGCAGAATTGTTCAAATTACTGATACAAGTGTAAAATTTTCAGGATAAGCATGTAGATTCATATTCCAATGAAATTTTTTTTGTATCCTGATCATGAGCGCACTTTTCAAGACGTTTCACAGGTGGTCAATGGTTTGGTATGGTAGGCTCAAAGCTTGCCGTATTATTCAACTATCTTAACAAAATTAAGGCTTAATATTTAACAATTATTATTTGCCAAAGGTGAAGTTAATATTGTTGAATAATCCCCGAGACGAAGTTGAGGGGAAATTATCCAACAATATTAACTGAGCCTGAGGGAATAATTGTTTTAGTACATTCACACGAAGTGATCTCAACAGAATCAGAAAGGAAACCATTAAAAAACGATTTGTTTGATTGACGGGTGAATTCATGCGTCAACACGTAGCCGTAAACAGTGGATGAGCAAAAGTTAGATCTTTACAGTATCTTCAAACATGGCAAATGATAGTTTTAATCTTTTTGTATTGAGTTTTGTAAGCTTTAGCATCAACGGTTTAAAAGAAAACGCCGAAAATTTAAATTACTACCCAATTCTAAGAAGAAAAGTAGAGCTTTATTTGTTTCTGTCAACTCACCGTGAATGGGAAAGTTTTCTTTGTCGCTTCTTGCAAATACTGTCAACAGCGGCTACTATCAAGGTGAGCGTTGTTTATCTCCAAAGTTCCTTGCCTTGTTAACTTGCTGGCATGTATAATTTTCGAAAATATTTGCCTTTCTCTTTACTCCATAAATTAAATTCTATTTATAAGCAAAACTGGTCTTGCGAGAAAATCCCAAAATCACAAAACAGTGGCAAAGCGACCTTGTTTTCCTCTGTAGTGGTAAACATAGCTTCAAACGCACAAAAAGTCAGCTACAGTAAACCACGTCACAATAAATCATGCTTTTTAAACACCATGAAGTCTTTTCTTGATTTCAAAGTCATCAGCAATTGGATAAGCATGTATTTTCAAAAAGGATTTACTATGAACTTTTGCAAAACACCTCCCCTTTTTCACTTGGTTTTGTATGGAATTTGCAGCTAACCTGCGATACACACTCATAAACACGGCCTTAACAAGATTTTTCCCCCACCCCCCCCCCCTAAACAAAGTTGAGGTCCATAAAGTGTACAAGATATGTAAAAGGTGTCTGACTTGTAACACCCAAAACTGTTCAGGGGGGGGAGGGGGGTCAACTTGAATTACACTTTCCTCACCTACAACACGAAGTGTCCCAAACGTTTTGACCAGGATTGTAGGTTGATTCTCAATTTTCGTTGTCTCCTAGCCCTAACTCATGAATAATTAGGGCTAAGAGACAAAGGAAGTTGAGAATCAACCTAGGTTAAAAAATTTAAGCTGAATTTAATTTTAACCTGTAACAGCAACAACTAGCAACAACTAGCATACTGGCACCCAAAGCAAAAATACTGGTGAACAGGCCCATCTACCTGATTCTCTTTAGTTAAGTTGCACTTAGGTTCAACAAATGTAGAAGGGACATAACGAAGCAAATGTTGAACCTTTCAAATAGGCCTCAAAAGGTAAAAACTAGGTTTTAGCTCACAGTTAATGTCTTATTTGCATGTAAGCTAGACTCTTGAATGAATTAACCGAAATTGATTCTGTGACAATATCATTACATCAAACTAATACTTGAATAAACAAATTATAGTTCTCCTCCCAGCAGAAGTTTGGAATTAGGTGGAGCCAAGCAAAAGCACGAAACAGAATACTCAGTTTCCTCTGACTTGTTTATATTTCAATGAAAAATTTCCCACGTGACAAGATTCTCACACTAGAATCACACATGCACAATAATATAACCGCCAGTCAATTAGACTACGAGTAGTCCCCCATTTTTCCTCAGGGATAGTAGAGCCTGCGAAACGCGAGCGTGTCGCCTTCTCTCGCGTGGGGTGATTTTCACGCGCGCTCGCGTTTCGCTCGCTCTACCGTCCCTGAGGAAAAATGGGGGACTACTCGTAGTCTACCAGTCAATCAACAACATTGAGAAACGTTTTTCTCAGTTTCTGACACTAAGCAGCTGCAAACGCTGAATGACAACGCTTGTGCTCTTTTTAAAATTATTAGCCGTCATTACAAATTCTGCGATTTTCCATGAGGCGGGAATTTGTAATGTCAACAAGCCTAACGACAAACCGGGCTCCAAAGAATTTTTCGCTGCATTGACACTGTTATAAATAGTGCAGTCACGAACTTATTTAATATTCTTATTCAAAAGACGTCTATTATTATCATAAAAATAACTATAATACGCTTAAGCTGAATAATATTTCAATTATAAGTGCCCTGCAGCTTGAGTAAATGCTGGTAAATGATCAACCATTCTCGAACATGCATATCAATGTGCAATACGACTAGTCATTTTCACAAATCGTTTAAAAAAATGTCCTCGAGAAAGACTTGGTCTTATGTTCTAACAAAACATTGTTCATTTAACATAGGTATAAAATGATGTAAAAGTGCAGGAAGAACGTCCCGAAGCTTTAAGCCTACCTCGGCTGAGATCCAGAGGAGCTGGCTCGTCGAAATTGTCATATCTCCCCCCTGAAAAACAGTGCATCAAATCAATTTGTGACATAAATAACTGATTAGACTTGAGCCTAATAAACCTACCTGGGCCGGAAAAATTCCGCCTCATGACGAATCGAAATTTGCAGTGAAATATTCACTGCCCACACCTCTCCCAACTCTCCAAGTTTTTCTGATCGTTTTTTTTACCACGCATGAGCGGGTACAAGACGCCCGCTTTCAAACAGCGGGTGCTACCAATCATGATGCGAACGTAACTCAAAATCCCACAAAAGTTACACGACGTTTGGTTTTAGATCTCTAAAATTTCAGCAAACTTGATGCAGATTTCGTTTCATTATGGATCCTATGGAAGAAAACATTTTCCTCGAGGAACATATGAAATTAACGTTCAGTATTATGAATGATCTGCGGAAAAGGAAAGAATTGTGTGACGTAGTACTTTGCGTTGGACAGCGAGAAATTGATGCGCACAAAGTTGTTCTGGCATCTTTTAGTCCTTATTTTTACGCAATGTTTACAAATGACGTCATTGAAAGCCGTCAAAGCAGGATAACGTTGAAGTCCATGGATCCAAGAAGTGTGGAATTGCTAATCGAGTTCGCATACACTGCTCAAATTAGAATAACAGAAGAAAATGTACAAAACTTGCTTCCCGTGGCCTGTATTTTGCAGATCTCGCCTGTGAAGAAAGCGTGTTGTGACTTTTTGCAGGCGGAACTAGATCCTTCTAACTGTATTGGTATAAAAGATTATGCAGAGATTTATGGTTGTGCCGATCTGGCGAAAGCTGCTGAGAAGTTTATTTTTCGTCACTTTCTAGAAGTGTCTGAGAGCGAGGAATTTGAGATCTTGAACCAGGAGCGGTTGATTGATTTAATTAGTCGTGATGAACTTTTTGTCAAGTCAGAAGATGAGGTGAGGTGTTACTGATAGTCTGCACCACAGATGAAACTAAACCACTGGTTAAGTTCATTTGCGAGCTGGCACTGAAATCCTTGTTCTAAGCCCTTGATTGTGTACCAGGAATTTAGTATGTGCCATGGTTGGCCAGGTAAAGCAGGTATTGTTTGAATGGCCAATCAGGTTGAAGGAAGATTCAAAATACACTTCCCATATCACATGCTCTTTGAGTCTGTTGGCGGCCCAGAACAAGAATCTAGCTGCTGCGCCACAGACATTACTAGCTGGGGTGAGATATGTCTGCAATGTAGGCTAAGGATAGGGGGACTTCCCACCATCCTCCTGATAATTTTAGGAGGAGAGGGTGCTTAAGTAGGTAGGTAGGTAGGTAGGTAGATTATTTATTTAAAACTCGGTAAAATCTTCAGTAATAATAGAGTAAAAATCTAATCACAATTAATTAGACTAAAAACTATCGACATACTGTTTTACAAGACTGCCGAGTGAGAGTCCGACGACTCAAATACATGTTTGATTTGCTCTTTAAATTTCCTGACTGATTTAGTTTCTCTCACATTTTCGGGTAAAGAGTTCCACAACAAAGCACCGCTGTAACTGAAACTTCGTTTCAAGTAGTTAGTACGCGGCCTGGGCAACGTCAATTTATGAAAGGAATTGCGCAAATCATAGTCTGTGCTTCGTTCGTGAAATAGGTTCTGCAAGTACACTGGAGCTTGTGCATTTAGAGATTTAAACATCATTATTGCTTTATGCTTCTTTCTCCTTATAACTAATTTGTCCCATTTGAGTATATCAAGAAGCAGGCTCGAGCTAGTCCCATAGTTGGCCTTTAAAATTACTCTAGCTGCACGGTTCTGTAACTTTTGTAATTTGTCACTCAGTTGATCACTTAAGCCATCCCAAACAAGGCTACAGTAATCAAAGTGAGGTTGAATTAAGGAGTTATAGACTAGTACCGCAGTAGATTGGGAGATAAGGGGCCTAATACGTCTAAGGGCACCTATAGCCGAAGTTACCTTCTTACACAATTCGTTAACATGATTAGACCAGGAAAGCCGATTGTCAATAATGAGACCTAATGATTTTGCGTGATCAACATTGCTGATAACTTGGTCTTCTAGTTTGATGTTTATTTCGTTATGGCTTTCCGCGAGAAGCTTCTGGCGAGAGCCAATAACCATAAACTCGGTTTTCGCAACATTAAGACTAAGCTTATTGGCTTTTAGCCAACAGT
>BOPM01000219.1:536422-551601 GCA_022179025.1 Porites australiensis
TGTAGCTCTTCTCGTTGCGTGCGTTTAAACTTGGCCTGAAGCAGATTCCATCGGTCTCTGACTCCCCTCTTCTCCTTTATCATAAATTTTGGATTATCAAGCTTGTTCAATCTTTCCTGGATTGACTCCCAGATTTTGCCACGGTCTGGACTGCCTTTCTTGCACTGAAAAAATTCGGTAGCAATCATTTCACGCAACAGGAGAATGTCATGGTCATCTGTCCATTCCATTACAGGTTGTTTTTTGGTAGCCATCTTCACGCTATAGAGCCTAAAAAGTTAAAAAAAACAGACCTGTAATACACGACAATCGCTCCTACAATCGCCAAAACGACAGAATAAAATTTTACGTATCACTAAGTGCAAAACATCGCAGGCAAAATGATATAAAAGCACGAAAATCATAAAAGCAAAACTCACGTTTTACAGGCGACGTCAAAATAAGCAAAACAAAGTCGGCGCAGAGTCGCGACGGCCGACTCTGTCGGCGGGAAACGTGGATCGGAAGTAAATTTGACTTCCGGTTGCCGTCGCCCCGTAGAAAACGTCTGGTGCTTAAGTTCCCTAATTTTAGGAGGAGAGGGTACTTAAGTAACTGACCTATACTGGAATGCAGGAACATGATTTGGGTTTTGACCTCATTTCTGTCCTGAAAGGGGTTGGGGGGGGGGAGGATTTTGCATTGATTTTGTCTTAAGGCAAGGTGAAGTCTGCGTTCATACCAAGACTGGCCCATCAGGCCAGAGCTTTTCCCAATTCTGAGAGCATCAAGGGATTAGGAATATTTCTACCCCCCTGGATGGTATTTATCAAGAGATTATTCCATTCAGCTAAAATTGCACATTTGCAGTAAGAGGGAAAGAAGAAGCTTTAGATCCCTGGGCATTGACCACTTCTCTATTGGTCACTGCTTTCATACCTGCATAGTTCTCACATTCCACTTCCCTATTCTGAGTCATAGTACCATAACAGATTTAACATTACAGCTTTGATTTTCATATATTGTACATTATTATCTACAACTTTCAGGTTTTGGCAGCCCTGTTGAGGTGGGTGACATATGATTTAAAAGAAAGAACAAAAGAACTAAAGCATCTTCTGAGTTACATACGAGTACCATTCGTGTCCAGTTCATATCTCAAGTCATTGATCCAGTGTTGTGAAGAAGGACTAAGGTCTCAGTTCAAAGACACACTGATTGAAGCCTTTTCGGTAAGTTAGCTGACTGTATGCTTTACCAAAAGCTTATGCAAAATTTGTACCATCAATCTCAAATGTCCAGTTATGTAAAATTCTAAGGAAAATTGAAAGGAGCTCAGTGCTCTGAATCTGTAAAATCTAGGGTGCCCAGCAAGTGATTTGTATTGATCAAAAAACCAAGATTTTCTAGTTGCGGGAGAGTTAAAGTTGGGCGCCGGGGGACACAGGGTTCTGCTGTTAAATAGTCAAGAATACTTTTGACCAATTCTTTTTGCAGCCCTCCCAGCCCCCATTATTAACCCAACCTTCCCCTGCCCCCATTCTAACCCGGTCTACAAATCATTTTTACCATGGTCTTATGTTGATTAGTCTCCCTCGCAACCGTTATTTGAATGTCACGCAGGGGGAGTGTTGCGTGACATCCAAAAAACGGCTGCAAGGGAGACTATATGTTGATCTGAGCACAGTGATTTTGTTACCTCTGCGTCCTGCGTCCCTGACACATAAAAATACCCAAAGATGCAAAATAATTTGTGGTATGCGTCCTGTACGGCGCAAAGATTGATTGATCGATTCGAAGATGATTTTTTGTAGAATATCCTGTTTTTGTGACTTCTTTGGCTGTTCTTGTGGCTATTGTTATAAAATAAACAACACTTATTTCTTTTAGTCTTTGTTGTGCTTTACAATCAAAGGAGTATATTTTTATTTCAGTAAACTGTAATACAGAGTTTTGGAGTCTACCCTTCATAGTAACTGTGTGGTTACAGAAGACCCAGGGACTAATTGGTTTTTAAACTAGGTCTCAATGGTTCCGTACTGGGACTCATCTTTTTCACAAGATGATTCCCAGGACTCACCATAACTATTTGTAACAAAATCACTGTGAGCATTATTATAGCATAATCTTTTGCAGAACCTTATTATAAAGAACTTGGAAACAAAAAAATGTTTCTGATATTTGCCAGGTCTCTAAGAGACTTCCAGATAATTCAGGAGAGCTGGCATAAATAATAAACTGCTTTGCATTAAAAAGTGGACCAATGAAAATATTTTTTCAACAGGACTCAAAGAGGATTTCTTCAATTTGCACAATCCACAAAAGACGTCCCCCAGGACCAACTGTCATGTTCTTTGCCGGTGGATATTTGCGGAGATCTCTTGATGTTCTAGAGTGTTTTGATCCCCTTTCTCTCACATGGACAACACTTTCTCCTCTCTCACTTCCAAAGAGTGGATTAGGAGCTGCTTACATTGGTAAGGCTTATCTCCTGGGGGAGGCTTTGCCCTGAGGTCCAACCTCTTACACTTTTATATACCATTTTTTTAGAAAATGTAACCGTTTTGCATACCAGTGATTTTTTCAGAAATAGTTATGGTGAGTCCTGGTGCGAAAGCATGAGTTCCCCTCCAGAACCAATGAGTCCCAGTTAAAAGAAAAATGAGTCTGAAATAGCCTGAGTATCAGGCCTTCATAAGGGGCCAGGGGAGAGGAGATTTTAGATGGGGGAGGAGGGAGGGGGAGAAAAGAAAGGAAGGCCTGACACAAAACCATTCAGCAAATCGTGTGACACATCCAAAATCTGGATGTGGCAGTGATTGGATGACACACAATATCCCCTGACGTCACTGACTGCAACTTAATACGAGCAGAGCAATTGGAAAGGAGAAATCATTGAAATTTTTTGCAGATGTTTTGATTTCATGTGGTACTTTTATGGACAGAGACGCAGAGAGGAATTCAAAAAGGCTCTAGAGGTAGCCTGTGAACAGGCCTCTCAAGTTCTTTCCTGGAATAAAAGTAAAACCTGAGTAAGAATTGTATTTTCAAAGCCTCGTAGTTACCGGTAAAAGGAAAGATGTTCTCGGAGTATGGAAAAGCCTCATTTACCAGCTTCTGCCAAAACTATGTGCAAGTATTGGTTTCACAAGACCGGGACAAAGAAGACAAAATCAGTGCTTTAGATATCTAAGTTCTGATTTGCAACATCCTGCCGTTAAAAGGGTATTCTTACTGCAAATGAAATTAGAGCGAGGTAGCCATGTATTGAGAATAGCCGATAGCACCAAGGCTTTAGCTTGACTTTGCTTGTGCCTTATATTTCGATAGCATACGTGATTGGAATTTGTTTGCTTCCTCGTCCAAAATTTTTTTCACTTTTGAAATATTTTAACCTCAAGTGGGCGTCGTCATATTTCGCTTTCCCTCAGATGAGTCTCGGCCTGATCTACCTCAGCTTTTTAGTTGCCAGACTCTCAGGAACCTGCTTATTAATGAGTGCCTGTTGTAACTCTGTAAACAAAAGCAATTTACAATTTTCTGGGCACATGTTTATTTACAAACAGAACGTTGGCAATCTTACATTAGTACAATTCCTAAAACATGTTATAATTCCTCAAAAATGGCAGGTTTTCCACTACAAGTATTCGAAAACTCCTCATTGGAGGTTTCAGAAAAAAGCGAAATTGTAGCAAAACAAGCACCGGAGCTCAGCCAGAGCGTAAGATGAGATTTATTTCAGGCGAGCTTTTTGACACGTGAAGCGGACAACCCAATGACCGGAAGTGATTTTGATTGGATGGTATCGAATCATATTGTGGGGGTGGAAAGCTCCAGTGAAAGCATCTGTGTCAGGCGTTTCTCTCCTTCAGCTGTCTCCCTTTTTCGCTTAGTATACTGAAATTAAAATATTATAGTCCTTCTATTTTAAAGCACAACAAGGGCTAAAAGAAATATGCATCATTAAACAACAGCCATAATAACTACCACAGAAATTACAGAAATGGGCCAGATATTTCTACGAAATAATACACGTTCAGATCGATCTGCCACCATCATCCATCATTGTGTAAGACTCAGACCTGTGAAAACAGTGAGTTAACTGTATCTAAAAATTTTGTCCCACTTTTCTCCCTCATGACCCCCCCACCCCTTTAGCTTCACTAGACCCCAGTGTACAAAAGTGTCTTCCTCCCTTTGGGGGCTAATCTTCACTGTGCAAACACAATGTAGATCTGAGCGAGTTTAACTAAAAAAATTCCATTCAGTCTGCCTGGCTTTGTACCTATTACCTAATTCTACTCAAGCTTAGCTCCACACAATGACTTTACAGATAACATGTTGTACATAATTGGAGGTCGCAACAACACCTCATCAGGAAACATTGACACACCAAGTGTTGAACGTTATGACCCCCTGCGAGATGAATGGAAGCCTGTTAAATCTCTCAGTGTCCCGCGCAACAGACTTGGCGTGGCCGTCTGTGAGGGCTGTATATATGCAATTGGAGGTGGAAATGGAAACTCATGTCATGTATCAGTGGAACGCTATGATCCAAAGCAAGACGAATGGACAATGCTGATGCCCCTGAACTTTCCTAGAATAGGTAAATGGATTTTGTAGTGTCAGATCTAGAAGTTGTTAAGACACAGCTGTAGTAAGTGTTTTGTATTGGGGCAGAAATTTGGGTTGTTTTTTTCTTTTTTTTTTCAACCTCTTAGAAAGCAGGCGTAAGGAGAAAAGACCCTCTTTCTTCTCCTTCCCCTCCCTCACCCACACCCAAAGAGGTCATGCTTACAGTCTACTTAGGTTGAAATTATTGACTAGACAAGGCACCTGTCAAGTACTGCTCAAATGTAAAATTTCTTTTCACACTGATGTATTGATGATATGAGTGAAAAGTAAATTTTCACCTGTTACTCCAGAAAATATCCACACTCTGCCCATGGAGAGTATAATCATTTGAACTCCCCCGCCCCTGTTCTGGAAATCCCAGTTTGTCTTGTACTGGTACTTTGCATTTAAAATTTTGGCACTTAAAACCCCATTCCCTTTAGAATTCCCAGTGACCTTTCACTTGGGTACAGATGTTTTCTAGAAGCACATAACAGACATAATAGATTCTAAGACAAGGATAACTACAAGGATCTACTACTAAGTAGTGTGTGCACGTGAGCCAGTGTCATTTTTGTGGGAAAATGTGATGGCTTTTGCCATTCAGCTATAGGTTTTAGTGAGAATGTTGAAGTGGCTGAAACAAGTTATATTACAAGTTTTATCGTTTTGCCATCGGGACTTCAATAAAAATAACCGCTGTTCAAGTTTCTGGTAAAAAATAGTACAATGTACCTTTCCGGGGTGTCTATTTTTTGAGAATACATGAAAAATCTAATCCTTGTACGTAGTGGTCCCAATCCTCTAATTTAATGGGCTCTATTATAAGTTGAGCAAAAACAATCTACTATCAGTCTCCGGCCTCAAGGCAACTTATTATAGATTATGCATATGAGCAGTACAGCACACTGAGTGGTGAATAAAGGTATTTGATTTTTCTGTCTGAGTATGGTGAAATTCTTATCTTAGGTGTCGCTGTTGCTGTGCTTGGGAAAAAGTTGTATGCCATTGGAGGTTTTGACGGAAGAAACAGGCTTAGAAGGTTTGTGAATGGACTCTCTGTGTATATCTAGTAAGAGGCATTGATTGCAAATGTTTCAGATAAATTGTGTAGTTTAGTCGTGAAATTCAAGGGAAACAAAATTAATATAGATGCAAGCCTGTAAGTGTGAGCAAGAACCTCAAAAATTAGTTTTAAAAAGATAGGCCTTCGTGTACCACTTTTATTCCAGCACTTTTCAGTAAAAGACACAAGCTCTCATTGGTTTTCAAAATTAAACCATTTTTTACTGCCACTGGAAATGTTAATGGCGTAGAACTTTAATGTAAGAAAAACAGCATATTGCTCCACCCCAAGAAAGGTCCCACTTCCTTAGATCAACCTTAACAGAAAATTGAAGATGTGTTTTAAAATAACAGTAGTTACTTAAGCTTATTCAGAGTGGAAACTGCTAGGTTTTTGACTGGGTTCTAAGGTTGCCTACCATTAAGACAAAAAAAACTTTCATTATAACAATAAATATTGTACTAGCATTCTGAGACTGAGAACTCTTTGATTTCAAATTTTTCTTCCTTACAGCGTGGAATGTTATGATATAGATACTGATTTGTGGAGACTAGTATCACCACTTGTTGAACGTCGAAGTGGAGCAGGAGCAGCATCCCTTAACGAGTATGTTTATGCCATTGGAGGGTACAATGGAGATGCACAGTTGAGCAGTGTGGAACGTTATGACCCAACACTTGATACGTGGACAGTTACATCACCTCTTATTCACAGGAGGAGTGCCTTAAGTGCAACTGTGCTCCTTAATAAACTTTATGTCGTTGGCGGGTATGATGGCGAGGGGTTTTTGAGTACTCTTGAGGAGTATATCCCAGAGGAAGATCGCTGGAAACTGGTTAGTAGCATGAATTTGGGAAGAAGTGGGGCTGGAATTGCAGTGGGATGGAAACCAGCTATGTGATCACAACAGTATTATTACTCATGGGTAAATTGGTCATTTAATAAGACCTTGGAAAGGTCAGAACATGAACACATGTATAACATGAAAGTAAACTTTTCCCAAATGAAAAATGTATGGCTATGATTAAAACACATTCTACAGCTATGTGTAAGCATAATGCTACCAAAGACATTCTTTTATGCTATAAGTTACAGTCGTTGTCATAACTGTCATTAGAGGTTGTTAGATTCAAAGATGAGGATGACTATGAGAACAAGATTTTCCCAAAACTAAATAGCATATGCACGTGAAGCTGAGTCACTTTGGCTGGAAATTTTAATAGCCGTCATCATTCAACTTTGGGGTTTAGCAAGAATGTCATAGTGGTGGCTTAACCTCCACCAAGAAAAATAATCATGCTAACTTTAATTTTTTGAAGGTTTTTTCGAGGTGTTTAGGTTCTGAGAATAATGCAACAAAAAAACTTAAAGTTAAATCTTGTGCACATAGTCCTCCTTTTCTTTGAATCTAGAGGTCTCTATTAATAGGACCTGTGCAGGGAATTTTGTCTGCTACAAGAACTGAGAGCCTCTGTTACTTTTGATAACAACCCATACGTTGCAACAAGGAAATGACAACTTGTCCAACTTCCTGGCCTACCACGCAGATGTTTTTAGGGCTTCATCACCCATTCCTCCCTCATAAACATTCATGAGGGAAGAACGCATGACCAAGAGCTGCACGGGAGGCTACCTACTTGATTGCCTACTTCAAAAATAAGTGACAGCCCCACTGCAGTAACTTGTGAGTGCCCTGATCACAGTGATCAGGCCCCAGTAGTTAGAAAGGTGGATAGCGCTATACTATCCAAAGGTGATTTATCCAGAGGATAGCACCATCCAACTTTTGAACAACCGGGGCCAGGACTGTAAGTAAGCAACATGACAGCAGTGGCAACAAATGTGTCATCTAAAAGCTGTTTTACCTTCTTTCATTTTGCTGTAATCATGAATATTTCAACACACCTAATTGTAAGGACAATAATTTAATTGCCCTGAAGTTGAATTCTTAGGAATTGCCTCGCAAGTTATTATTATTATTAGTTAATTTCTTGTGTCCCCTGAAAGGAAGCTTCTGTGAAAACTATCATTATGACAACTGATTTCTTGTAATCCCTAGAAATTTTATCATGCTCAAATACGTGTAATACATATAATAACATATAATAATATAAAAAATTTACATTTCTATAATACTGTATCATATATCTCTGAATATATTGTATTGTACAGGAATCTTACAAGTATAAATTGTAATATATTTACAATAATGTACATTTTAACAAACACCAAAATAATAAATTAAAAAGTAACAGTAACTATGTATAAATTCTAGTATCCTCTTGATTTTGGGCGGAATCTTTCCCCTGAATCTCTTAGTTGTTTCTAATTTCTCTGCTAACCTTACCACAAAAGTTATTTTAAAGTTCTTTCTTTAGTTAACTGCCTACAGCCTGGATTGGCCAAACACTTGAAAGATGTAAACAAATTTAACTGTAGACATAAACAAGTTGCAACTGACAGCACTTTCATATGGGATTTCCCACAACACATCAGAGGTTAAGATATATTTTGAGGTTAATTGTTGCAAGGGAGTGCTACAACCTTTTAAGCTTCACTATAGGTCCTTCGTAAAAACATTGTCACCAGACTAAAAATCTTTAAGTGTACAAGTAGGGTTGGCCTAAAAATATCAAACAAAGGGAATCTGAAATGTCTGCAGGTGAGAAAGAACTACTGTAAAATCCTGAAAATAAGCTCCTGGGCTTATATTTTTCAAAGGCCCTTTTTGAGGGGCTTATTTTTGGAAGTGCTTCTATTCAGACGGGCTTATCTGTGGAACGAAATTTGCATTTTAAAATCGATTGGGCTAGCCTTACAGTTGGAAGGAAATTTACCGTTTTTGCTTTGTTTTACTTTGTATTTGAGGGCAATTTCCAAGTACAAGCCCCTGGGGGGCTTATATATGGAGAGGCAATTTAACAGATAGTTTTTCGCATTACAAGTTTGGGGGCTTATATTTTGAGGAGCTTATACATGGAGGGGCTTATTTTCAGAATTTTACGGTATTTCAGACAGTTATCACTGAATACAATAATAACTGTGGGTAACCAACGGAGCCCGCAATATATCCTAATCTCTGCGTTGCTAATCCTAATCTCTACGTGAAGTGTATGTAACCAGTAGCAAGTTGGATTACCACTGAGAATAAACTGAATGACCTACTGCACTTTCAGACAGTTATTATTTTACAATAATAATAATATTGTGGGTAACCAGAGGAGTCTGCAATCGTAATCTTCAGGTGGTCTGTACTCCCTTAGAACCATTGGTCATTAATAGTGTTTAATGATAAAATCACATAGTCAAACTATTCCTAAAACAGACACCTGATTCACACAGTTTTCTCGGTCTCACAGATACCAACCTTCCCAAAATCCCTACTTCAAGGTATAAGTCACACAGCAATTTATCTCCTGCCAATATTCAATATTGACCTCCGTGGTACTCTTTCCTCTTCGATGAAATGAAAGCCCTCATCACCAATTTGTGGATAATTCATCATATCCAAAAAATCCAGGTCATAGTACTGTGGCTTGCTAGTCCAGATATACTCAGAAAATAACTCCAGTCCTTCGCAGTGGATGTGTCTTAAAACACAGTCATTCATTAAGCTGTACAGTGTTTCTAGTGTTGTGTGATTCTCACAGTAAACTTTCCAAAACTCTGTCATGCAAGCAAGGGTATAATCTCTCCTGTCACACAACAGTTGAGAAAGAATTTCAGCCTCCATTCTGATACTCTGTTTTGTTGCTGCAAGATAATCTCCAGCTCCCAATATGTGTGAAACCAGCATGTTGTTGGCCACTACACCCTTAAATCTTGCTTGTACAAGCTGAAAGGCACAGATAAATTAATTTTGTCATTGTATTTTTTAGAAATAGAGAAATCTAACATTGGAAGGCTCCGAGAAAATTCCAAGCTCCATATGAGATTTGCATTTGAACTAACAACCCTCTGTTTTATAGATCTAATGCTCCTACCACTGAGCTGCTGGAAGCTCTACGGCGAGCAGGGTCGAAATTTAATAATAATATAACTACAGCAACCATTGAGAACTGTATTGGGGACTTGCTCAAACCTGGCCGTCCACAAGTGAACAAAGTTGGAACTAGGAATTTTGGAAAGACTCAAAATTCTGGCTATTAAATTTAGTTATATAAGATTTATAAATAATAAAATCTTATCGTAAATTTAGTCATATAAGATTTATAATAATAAAATCTTATAGTGGGAGGCTAACCTGGCTGGCTCACCTCATCATAAACAGGCCCAAAAAGAAGAGTTTTTGTTGTGAAAATATTCTGTTACAAGACAACAACATTATTGGTGCAAATGTGGTATTAATTAATTTGCTATTACAAAATATTGCTCACATGTGTAAACAGCTAACAACTGCCTAGCCTTCACACTTAGGAGTTCACGTACACAGCAAATTGAGTATCACTGGCCCATGTAGAGGCTCCACTTACTTATTTTGTCAAATGTTTACCTGTTTAAAACACTAACACTAAGTACTAGAAAGTTAGAAAAACTCTTAGCTTAGGAAAGCTCTTACTCAAATTTTATGACTCCATAATGAAAAAGTTTGACATTAAAATTGTAACTTTCTATTCACAGACCTTTCCAGTGTTAATCGCAATGGCAATAATAATGTTAAACAGTGAAATTCTTTGACACATGCTAAATTTCTGGCAGTAAGCTAGCTGGATACATCTATCCATGTCTTTATCAACAACTCAGAAGAGTTTCAAGGGATATGCTAGCATCTACAGTGTGTATTTTATTTACAAATCAATCATTTTTTATCATTACCATGTGCATGTGCTCATTGCAAGCCCCATCATAATATTATGTTTGTAATGTAATATGCACCTCACACATGTCTGGTGTTGGTAATGACTACTTAGTGACCCACATCAAATGTCATGGTCACGCTTCTGTATATCATGTATCTGTAAATAGTATACTACATGCTTCAAAAATCCACATAATCTTAACGGTTAAATAAGAGAAAAAAAATATGGAAAATTGTATCTGCAAAATAGAGGAGCAATAGAATACCGGAGTTCACCAAATGATTAATTTAAAGAAATAAAATCATACAATGAATAAAGAATGCATTACATTTTCAAGTACAATCATTTTGAAAGCCTTATTTATAAGATATATGATCTTGGCAATAAAACACTGAATCACATGCAAAGGATGTATACATAGTGTCTAGGAGTATATTAACAGAAAACTGGGAAGTTGTTGTTGCTAGTTTTAAGTATAAAGTAAAGATCTTGTATCTTTCATGTCTGTATACATGTACATGTACACGTACTCAAGACAGCTTTTTCAGCTACCTACTGTAGTAAAATCAGCCAGCAACTCTAAGTTTTGAAAAAGATTCAAGGAGGATGACAGTCCTCCATTTTATTGCAATATGGTTGTTATGTGAGCTGTAGCCCATGAATAAAAAAACCTGGGTTTGGACATACTTGAAATTTTGGAGGATCAAAATACCAAGTCACGTACACAGCATGTGATCTTGCATCAATGCTCAAAACATAATCAGGTGATTTGAATTTAACAGGATTATAATCCACAGGTAAGTGAAGACAACAGCAACAACAACAGCTCCCAATAATACATCTTTTGTCTTCATCCAAAGAGAAAGTGTTTGCAGACAAGCTAGGGCCTGGTTTCTGAAAGGCTGCAGATTAGCACTAATGCAGGATTAAAGTTTTTTTTTTCCCTTTTTTGTATTTACCGGCCAATGCATTGCTTAGAGACACATTTAGTGTTTATAGCATTACTGTATCTTGAAGTAAAGGCTCAATAGCATTTTTTAAGCAAGAGTAACATGTTCTCACACAAGAAAACCTTGATTGGTTTAATCCTGGATTAAACTTGACCATCTTTGAAGAAACTGGGCCCAGATAATTCGACATTTGAGGCAGCAGAAACCATGCAAATTCAACTATCTGATGACACCTGAATGCACAAAAAAAGCCTTCAAAATCCGAGGTTATTTTTTCAACTGGTTTATTGGTGATAGAGATATTGATGACAGTTGGTATGTAACAAAGAAAGTCATGGAAGACTCTTTGAAATGCTCTATGAGGTCCATGCACAAGGAAATTACTATTTGACAGCAGTGAATGATTTTTTGTGGGCAATGTCTAAGATTAAAAACAAACAGCAAATTTTAAATGATCCACAAATGTCTGGCTAGGTCAAAACTTGATGTTAAAAATAAAACAAACTGCTTCGTTACAGTTCACGTGGGAGAAATACAGTTTTTAGTAAAGGGTGCTTTGCTTTTGTGAGACAACTCACCAGCTAGTTTACTGTATAATTACACATTCAAAATATTTAAAAATGAATAGATGATTGTCACTAAAATATGTACAGAATGACTAATTAAAAAGATGAAAATAATGTAAAAACTATTTACATAAGACTAGAAAATTTCACAAATGAGACAAAAGCTAAATCTATTTTCAATGCGATAAACTATTAGTAGTGGTACATGTAGTAGTAGTTAATTATCGTAAACCTGACAAGTCCAGTTTTCTTATACTATTTTAAAAAGCCTTGAAAGATCCTATAGTTCTATATGAGTTGCGTAAAGAATTATTCCAAAGTTTGGGTGCTGTACACCGCCACGATTTAAGGCCGTGAGTTGAAGAGCTGGCAATTGAGCGCTTTAAAATGTCATTTCCCCTGAGGTCATATTTACCGTTTCTAGGTTAGATCAGATCTTTGATGCTCTTTGGTGCATGTTCATTGTTAATGACATTAAAAACTGTATAAGCTATTTTAGCGAGGTGTTGATTCACTAGTGATGGTAAACCTGTTCTATTTAGTAGTTCAGACTAGGGCATTTGTTGCTCATTAAAGACAACATGAAGGGCATGCACATTAGCTTTCTCTAGCTTTGCAGTGGCACTTTTGCTATAGAAATGCCATGTCTCTGACCAACATTAACTTTTAATTGGCATCATTCTGTGAGAGAGGCAAGCTTTTTTCTGGATTTGAAGTCATAAAAAGGATGGTAACATGAAAAACCACTTTTCCTTCATCCTGGGACTTGACACATTTTCATTTTACCCATTTTTTGTTCAATTGGCAGTATTATTAACACATCAATCTCATTATTGTTTCTCAAGATCTACAGTGTACATGTACAGCTTTGTTTGCTACTTGTCTGTTTTACAGAATGCAGATTTGGCTATGGTTTGAGTGGTGAACACGGTGAAATTATGAAGGAAGAAGAAAAGATATGGGTATTTCTCTGTGACAAAACAACAAGGTCGCTGTATAGACTAGGTGACAATAATATGGCATGGATGTTGCATGTCAACATCTTGATTATCAAGTTTTTTAAAGTCACAGTTCTCTCATACAAGTATACAACGTACAGTTGAGTTCCTTGTGACATATACAAATGCAACAAGTTTTGTTTATTTATTGACAATCTCACATGAAAAAAAAACTTGTGATAAAAGACAGCTTCCTCACATGCACTGTATCCTTTCAATCACAAGCTAGTAACACGCAAGGCAGAAGACCAGATCACCATTTTGTCAAGCAGACCGAAAAAATAATTTGGCATTCATTACATCGCGTTTTAAATATTGATAAGTACCATGCAAATCTTCAGCTTTAAAGTGAGAGTCTCTGGGATTTGATTTGTCAGACTGGTACACTGTAATCATGTTCAACTGCAAGAAGGGTTTCATTTGATATAAAAAAATTTCAGTAGGATATTGTCAGATGGCTGATTATTAATCTCTTTGCAACTCTACATACAGAAGTGTTTATACATATAAAAACATCATAGAATTAGATTTAAAATTGTTGATGCCAAGCATGTAGAGCATGCATGCATTACTGAGTCTATAGCTCAATATCAAGGGCTTCTGGACCAGAAAGACACTCTGTTCAAGACACTAAAATTCTGAAACATACACCGCAACACATACCCTGTTAAGTAGCACGTACTAGCCTCCTATGCAGACATTCTTAGAATTTTGTCACACGTTTCTTACCCACAAAGGGGAAGGACTGTTTGATGAGCCAAAGGAACGTCTACATCGGAGGCTACATAAGGGAGTGCCCCCCTCCCCCACAGGTAATGACTGTCCAAGCTCTCCATCAGATTAGCCGATAAGTTACTCTGTATTCTAACAAACAATTTAGCTAAATTGAAAGGTGAAATTTGGTCATTAATTTTAAACAGCTAAATGGTTTTTTTGTTAAAATAAAGAGTGACTAAACCGGCAAATTTTTTGTTTTGTCGGTAGACTGAGCTAACTACAACTTAGCCATTATCTAAACACCGCCATTACTGTTGGTCTATAGAACAAAGTGTTTAGTTTATAGTGTTATAGAAAGACGTCAAAATAAATTTTAAAAACTATTATTTCTCCTACTACAAGCTTACCTCAACTGCATCATGGATCACCTTCTCTGGTTTATACATTGAAATCTTTTCAGCTGCCTCCTTCCATTTTTCCTCTCCGAAATGCCAGAAGGCACTTGCAATACTATCCTTGTCGTTCCAAGAAAAGCTGGTTGCACCCTCGTCGTCAGTCTTGGAACATCCTTGATCACAATATGACAAACCTAACGCTGATTTAACGACTCGCAACAGCTCGCTTTCTTGAAGAATCTCTGGTGTATTTTGATGAATTAATTCGGTGACAAGTTTTCTCCCATAATCAAATAATTCATCTGCTGTGATTTGAGAATGACAAAGGCTTCTTTTCTGAATAGCATTCGGAAATTTCACACCACTGCTGTCTTCGGCGGGCATTTTTAACATTCTTTTATAGATCAACGGACATCTGAAATACGATGTTGTTTGCAAAGAAAGCCGAGAAGAAGTAAGACTTCGGGATATACAAAAAAGTTTCGTCAAATCATGCATTGTGGTTTGGATCGAAGCCAGAGGCGACGAAAAAGCTGCTTGGATGAACAACGAGTTCTTGCATCCATAAAGAAAGCCCGAGTTTGACTCCAGTGGCAAGGACATGGTCTTCTGATCACACGATGTACTGTTTGAGGCTTATCGCAAACTTTTCTGAGAACCAAACGCAACGTCTGACAAAAATTACTGCATGAAGTTCGCCATGTTTTCCACCTTTTTTCCGCCAATTAGTTCCCTCTTTTTTTTAGAAACAAGGTTTGGTTACCTTGCCTAAAGACGCGGTTACTCATGTCCCAGTTTCCCCTCGGTGCAAAGTTCGCCTGGCGATTTTCGTATTTTCGGTTGGAAAAATCGCAACAGAGAGTTTTATTGGTGATTATACAAAATGGCATCGAGCGCAAATCGCTCAAGTGATGTTATTATTATTGATGGGAGCATAATGGAAGGGGTGAGAAGAACTTACCTGTGGGTTATACCATTCACCAAGACAGTTCCCATAAAATTATCTTTTTGAGATAAATTTTTCGTTAGTACGTGCTTCATGCGGTCAGTTCATAGATTTTGAGTTTACCTTCATTGTGTTATACTTCACGGCTA
>BOPM01000219.1:565881-586431 GCA_022179025.1 Porites australiensis
GAGAACCCTGACACTGGGAAAGGAGAGTGAGAGGACTCACTTAGAATGACAGAAGTATTGATTGAAATGGTATGAGTTTCGAAAGAACAAATTATTTGGCACAGACAATAATTTTAACAGGTGTGAATAAAGGTGATTCTTTCAAAAACATCATCCTTGTAAAGATTTTGTTGTTCATTTTGTGATTTCCCAAACCTTTTCTCTTCATGACATATAGTGGAATGTGTACTTAGCTTATCCAGCTAGTTAATAGGCACCCCACTCAAAATACTTAGAAACAAATAATATTCAAATATAACATTACAAGCGTAGCCGAGGATTTGAACTCGGGTCGACCAAGAATAAATCCAGCAAGTGGCGAGAGCGGGACTCGCACCCGCAACTGTAGGATTGTGAGTCTCACACACTGACCACTCAGCCACACTGCCTCCCTAACCTTTAGAATCCTCTTCTGTCATTAAAAAGCTGGATATTTGCCACCATTTATTCTCCTCCTTACACCTACAGCACTTGAGACATGTTTTTTCCTGTTTTCTTCCTAAGCAACAATAACACTGGATAGTGAATGTCCTCATCATACAGAGGGTCTTCATTCTTTGCCACCTGATGTCTTGTCCACACCAGAGCATCATAATTTTCAATCTTGTCCACATTAAACTGAGCATTTGCCCTGTTGCAAAATAAATCAAGTGTGTCTTTTCTATTTGGTGCCATCAATATCGCAGAACCATCCTCTTTAAGAAGAGTTCCTATCACGTGAAGCAAACCAGAGTGACAATTAGTGAAGAACAAGCAATCACCACTGATAATGAAATCAAATTGTGATCTTAAATCAGAGAGGTTGGCCTCTGTGTCCCAAACCAAAACTTGGGGTGATACCACAGTTAAATCAAAACAGGACTTATTACGGTCATTGATAGCTTTCATATTCTCCACACAGTCTTCGTTCCCGTCTGTTAGTAATACTTTTGAAGGATTTGCGGAGGCAGCCAAACAAAATCCGGCTAAACCAGTCATTCCTGCTCCAAGTTCACACACTGCTTTCCTGTGAAGTTGATCTTTGTGTTTTAACAGGTAATACGCCAAAACTTCTTCGGATGGCCACAAGCACACGTTGCCAGTGTTATCAAATCCGGTTAAATCTTCAAGGACAACTTGTCTAGATCGCTGCTTTATAAACAAAGGTTTTTGTTCGCACAAACTGACATTTTCCAGGACTTGATTCTGAAGATGATAGTCCACCCATTCACAACCAGCTTCACTTTGAATGGATTTCTTAGCAAACAAATTGAATCCCGAAAATCTTCTAACTGATATTTTATTCTGCTCTGTTTCGATTGTATCTTTCTTAATAACTGACGCCAAAATCGTCCATCTTTTACGAGCTCTTTGCTTCTGCATGAAGTCCGCCATCTTGTCTTCGTAGCCCCGAAGGATGCATGGGATGTGTTTGACGTCATCACATAACGCGCACCGCAATCAAAGTGCAAGATGGACTCCTTATGTGATCGATTTCCTCTCCATAAAGCTGTTTTTGAGGGGAATTTACGAAAAGTTTCAAGTTGTTTGCGTACTTGTGACATTGGAGAAAGAGATATCCATGGTAAGGGTTATTCTGTTTGTTACGATCGCGTTTAAATGGCACCCAAGAGTTTGTTTTCATTTCCGCCCGCTTCTCGACACCGGCCGGCTCTAACCTGCTCTAACTGAAGTTTCTCTTTTACTTTAGGAATTTTCTTCAACAATCTTTTCTTTTTAAGAAAATCATTTTGGCTGATATATTGCTATTGACACTCTGTTACGTTAAAAATAACTAAAGAAGGAATTTTGATTGTTTTGGTTTTAATTTTAGCGGTGCCCAAGTGCATACAAGAGTCATACAGTCGATGACAAGTTCCATGAATTGCATTGTTTTCTTAAATGTTGACGATGAAAATAAAAAAAAAAGCTTGTTTGATTTTATTCAAATCTTCTTGTCTTTGGTATTTAAGATAATTCACCTGAATGCACTGCCGTTTGGATCTTTTGGAAGCATTTTTGTACTAAAATGCATTCACAAGACATTTTTTGTTACATAGTGAGCTTTATGTTAAGTTGAATTATTTAGTAATGCAAGGACTGTTTAAGATCTTCATTTTATTTTAAAAGCAAAACTTTGTGAAAAGTGTAAGGAATTAAGTCTTATTTCATCAACCGTCGCTCCTTGCTTTGTGTTCAACACAAAGAAGTTACCTGTTAAATTATCCGTGTAATAGTTTTGGCTTGTTATTCAAATGTAAAACAGATGTTTAATGGAAACATGTTTAAAACTGTGCCCTATATTAAATAGCACTAGATGTTCATGTGCCAGTCCAAGCATGGTTTGGCCACATGTCATGAGACAGTCACTGGTTATTTAAAGAATATTTCAGGTTCAGTAGTTTTGATAAGTTTTTCAGGGAGTCACTTTTTATGTTAATTTAGATGTAAAATGTCACATCATAGTGCAGGAAAGAAATAGTTGTGGCAGTTTGCCAAAAAAAAAAAAACATTTTAATTTTGGAAAATCAGCACAACCTGCATATTAATTTAGTTAGTTATCTGCTAGCTATCTGCTAGTTATGCACAATGCATGATTTCCAAGAGCACTGTCAAATTGGTTCCTGCGACCATGTAGTTGTCGTTATTTATTTCAAAACAATGTATAATAAGACAGTTATTATTAGATTTGGCTTTTGCGATATCCAGAATAATCAAGGTCTGGGTAAGTGTTATCAGCCTCAGCCTTCAGCTCAGATGATAACAATTACCTTGACCTTGATTATTCCAGATATCACAAAAACCTGATCCAATAATTATTGTTCATAATTATGAAATACACAAAAAATTAAGAAGTGGGATAAATAGATAAAAAATTCATAGAGAAAACAAGCAGAGGTGTTTTCAATACAAACAGTAATAATATTATTTTATGTGAAGTTAGCAGATCAGAGTGCCTCTTAAATTTTCCTTCAGAGTTCTTTTCCTTATGTGTCAGCTCAAGTAGTGTTTGTCAGGATTGTATTGTAAATAAAATAATAACTATTCTGATTTTAGTTATTTGCACCTTGATTTCTTTGTTTTTCCTTTAGGGAACACACCCCTCCACCTTGCAGTTCTTTTAGGACATAAAGGTATAGTAATAAATTTTTGGCTTCTTTAGTTTAGTGGATATGTTGTAGGTAAAACTCTGTTCTCAGGTTGCAGCTGTAGGTTCTTAAAGGAGACTTGTACATGTAAAAGCAATTTCTGGTTCAACCTGAGAATGTATTCTACCTTTAATGGGTAGACAAAAGTTTATTTTATGAAAAAACAATCTGTATTTAATTATGAGAAACATGACATTCATGGGGAAAAAACATGCTAAAACATACAGGCAAACAAGCTTAAAGTGGTGCCCCTTAGGAAATAGCCAGCTGAGGGATAAAATACAAGTTGGTCCTTTATGACCCATTAGACACGCCTCAAAATAAATCAGTTTTAGAACGTAGTGGTTAAAGGGGAGTATTTGTCATAACCTTTTCACATAGCTGTCCTTGTCCCGTTTCTCCTTACTCCTCGATGCTAGGGACATTTTGCCTGGAGGAACATTTGCGACTCAGCAACAGAAATTTCATACTGATGACGTAAATCAATGTTTACATAGTAAATTTGGTAGTCATGGGGTTCCAATTGTCAATTTGTTTGATTTTTTGTTTCTCTTGGTCAATTAAGGTAAAGTTTTGTGTTCTTCTGCGAACAAGCTCCAGCAAAACTCAGATGCTTTTTCTAAACAAGAATATATTCCAGGAATATTGACTGCTTTGTAGTAGATTCATCGCGTTTACCTTTGACCTTTGTGGCCTTTGTCTTTTGCCTGTCATTTGTAAACAATAGCTAAAACTATATAACTACCACTTCGACCAATCAGAGCTCCTGACCAGATTCCAGACAGATTTTACGTCATCAGTATGGAATTTCTATCGCTGAGTTGCAGACATTCCTCCTTGCGAATAGTCCTTAGCTTTGAGGAGCAAGGAGAAACGGCTGTATTTGCAGGCTATCCTTGTCTCAAAAAAGAAATTTATTGCTAAACATTACAGGTGATACACACATTGAAATGGTGTGTGGAAGAAGGCCCTTGATGATCATAATTTAATATTATGCTCTCTTACATCCTTTTTTTGTTTCAGAGAAAACTAATATTACTTTTATTTATGAGGCATTTTAGAAGAATCTAGCAGTTAAAACAAAGGTCTCTTTATATTAGGTAGGACTTTTTTGCATAATACTTACATCTTGTCATGTTTTTGTAGAATGTGTGTATTTATTGCTGGCACATGATGCACCAGTGAAGGTTAAAAACAACTTAGGATGGAGTCCACTTGCCGAAGCAATCAGCTATGGAGATAGGCAAATAAGTAAGTTTAACTACTGTTAGGTTGTTATTCTTTGTTTGACTTCCGTGGTACAGACTGTAGTCCACTAATCCAATGGGAAACAGCCAGTCTCACCTTCTTTTGAGTTTGACCCCGATTTTGACTGTGGTAGGGTTAAGCACTGACAATAATGATTAGGGTGAAGTGCTGAAGAAATGTTTAGCTTTCATTTACTATTAGGTTTGTTACCATTATGAGGGTTAATTTAAGTCATGGGGCAAACTCAAAAAGGGTAAACTCAAAGGAGTACAGAACTAGTACAAATCATCCAATGACCATGAAAGGCAGTGTGGCCGAGTGGTCAGCGCATTGGACTCACAATCTTGTGGGCTGAGGTTCGAGTCTTGCCCTGGCCACTTGCTGGATTAGTTTTCGGTCGTCCCAAGTTCAAATCCTAGGCAAATCTTGTAAATAACCAACTTCAAGTGGTTGCGTTCTGTCAGTTGGGGTTTTTATTCTTGTTATGTTCTATTTGGACTATTTATTTCTAATCATTTGAGTGGAGTCCCTGTAAACTAGCTGGATAAGCTGAGTATACTTTAAACTATTAAGTACAAACCTTTAACCTTATTTTTACCTTTTAATGACCACTAGTCACTGTTGAAGTATTTCAGGGATGAAGATTGGCACTTGCGTGGATGCCAGTGAAATCTTAAAACAAGCCAAAGCAACTAAAACTTGAGATGTGACTTCAATACTCCCCTCCCACCAAAGTGGCTTGTGTTCAAGTCTGGACATCAACACGGTCACCCTGTGTTGGTTGGCTTGTTGTTTATTTTCTTCTCTGCTTCCAGTAGTTTTTCTCTTTGATACTCTGGTTTTAATATTATTAGCTGGAGACAGGGCACTTTTTAATTCATTTTTAGTTTTGTTTTTCTGTAATTTGATATGCAATTTTTATCATTTTTTCATATGGTATTGCATGCACAGCCTCCTTGGATACCAAATCTTTGTATCTGAAGAAACTCTGTGTTGAAATAACTATCTGTCTGTTTATCAAGTTTTTGGAATTAGAAAGTACCACCCTCTATGAATAACATTAGTAGTGTAGAAGTTTGATTGTTTTTTTTTCTTCTTTGGGCCAGTGATCATGAGTAGGCCTTCTGCGGCCCTGCCTTGAGGTCTGCATCTGCCAATGTGATGTATTGGCTGCATAAATAACACTGTATCTTTCTTATTATTTTTTTGTCTTTAGTCACTGCATTACTAAAGAAGCTCAAACAACAGTCGAGAGATGCATTAGAAGAAAGGAGACCTCAGCTTACTGCTGCTTTACATGAGGTACATGAAAATGAAGTTTTAAGGGTGCTGTGTTGACTGCAATGAAACCTGTATAAAGCAGCACTCTCAGGAATATCAGTGGTGTCAGCATAATAGATCTACAGTGTATGTCCGCTTGAGGACGCAGTGTGGCCAAGTGGTTAGAGCTGTGGACTTGCAATTCAGAGGCCCCAAGTTTAAGTCCTACTCTGACCACTAGCTGCATTTGTTAACGGCAGTCCCAAGTTCAAATCCTTGACCATGCTTTTAAATGGCCAACTGGTTTGCCAGATGGGATTCTTAACCCTGTTAAGTTCAATCATTTGAATTGTTTGTTTGAGGTATTTGCTTGGCCCTACTAGAATTAGTGCCATAAAATAAATAAATACATGTAACAGAATATTTACTATATAATATTACAATTTTTTTTATACTGGTTGTGTTTCAAAGAAAATATGGAAAGACCAGTCTAGGGTGTGATACAACTGCTCACATATCCATGTAATGTAATGTTGGGTGTCTGGCTTGATATGATGTCCACTTCATAAAAGTTTCACTAAAACTTACCTACACATACATATGTATGTACATAATTTTCAATAACTGCACCTCCTGGTGCATGCACAAGAAAAAAACTGTCCCACTTACGTGTACTGTATATATATTTGTAAGTTCTTTTTAGCAAATGAGAACTTGATATGCCGAGTAATTAATTACGTCATCCCCACAGTCTAGTTTTGTTAGAAGCTTGTTTACTTTTCTCAGTTAAAGCAAATTAAGAAAATGACCATAATGTTATACTACTTATTATTGTATTTTGCATACTGGTAATATTACTGTATTGAAGCTATTAACACTGCCTTTGAATATTGTTATTTCTCTTCCAGCTTGGTGATTTTTATGTAGAGATCCATTGGGATTTTCAAAGCTGGGGTACAGTATGATTATTAATGTTTGATATACAACATTGAAGGATTTGTAAGCAAATTTCATGTTGTACTATGTGTTTGTCAATTGCCAAAAATATTTGCTACAAATAGGTTACATTCCAGAAAACTGACAAATTTTATCATTTTATTTTTCACAGTGCCACTCTTGTCTAGAATATTGCCTTCAGATGTTTGCAAAGTGTACAAGAAAGGTTGCTCCATAAGGTGAAACATGGTTCTCTGATGTGACTGTTGAGTGTGTAGATAAAATTTAAGTGTAACCATTCAATTTTAAGCTACTGCTCAAGGTGGCTTTAACTTTTGTATGAATGAAACCCTACAGTGTGGTTATAGATAGAAGCTAATGGCCAATACATTCCTGTGGTACAGTACTGTTTATTATGTCACCCAAGGTGGTTCTAAATTTTCAGTCTCTGAATGAAATCCTAAAGGGTGACCATTCAAGTGTATAAAAACCTACTGAGCAATACTTCCCTGTGGTGTTGTTTAATGTTGTCTGCAAATGGACTCTAACTTGTGAATCTCTGGATGAAATCCTTACATGTTTGTCGTTCAAAGATATGAGGGATGCCATGATGACAACGGCAACAGGAATGTCAAAATAGCAGCAAGTTGAATAGGTCAAACAACAACTCTGCATGTTGCATCAAACTTTTTTGTATATTCGTTGCCCCCTAATGCGCTTCCACAACATGAAAATACCTAGTTTTACACTGTAAGAAAGACATGAGCAAGCAAAATGCAAGCTTTTCTTTTCTTTCTTAACTTGGATATGGTTCTTACAAATTCAACTCCAGACGAGTTCGCTTGCATTTGACAAGATAAGTGATTTGAGTTGATTGCAATAGAGATCCATGGAAGGAATGCCAATTCACTTTTTGCGGGATGTTTTCATGACCATGGCTATTGTGGTATCTTGACTTAAAATTCCTAATACCAGTTACAGTAACAGCACATGCATGTTATACTCTATAGCTCCTGTGCTTAGCTGGACAGGGGCAAATCCTCTAGTGTGGCCATATATGAGCTCAATCACTTCCTCCCATTAAAATAATAATTATTGTGATCTGTGTTAATGCAAGGGGAAGCTTTCTTGTTTAATATTGGTGTCACTTATTTGTTATGTCCTCTCAACAGAATGGACAGCACACTAGTGGATTTTACAGATATGAAGTGGCAGCGAGGGGATTTAACTTTTACCTTCAATGGTGATGCTAAAGGTACATGTACAAATACCAGTAGTAAGTTAAGAACTATATCAAGCACAATTTGAAAATCATGTATCTTTTTTATGTTACAATACTTACAACACAGACTGTTTAAGTTACTGTAGAGCAATAATGCCTTGATCAGCCACAATAGCAATTTAAACATCAATAATTTGATTCATTGACAGAAAATCTGAGAATTTTTTCTTTTTTAGACTGTAAGTTCAGACCAATAATTTATTGATCTTAATGGTTTTGCTTTAAAAATGATGCTTAGAAGGAACACGTTGAATTCTCGAATTCAAATTTATCAGTAAAAATCAAACTTCTTACCCTTCGGATGATCTTGTTTGTTCTTTAACAGGGAAACAATCTTTTGCTGTATTAGACAATGAAAAAAAGGTTTTTCAAAGACTTAGGACAGAGGTGAGTTAAATTAGAAGAGGAAAATAGTGACGCATTGAATCCTCCATGTTTTTGTAAGATACATGTGCACATACATAGTAAAAACAACTACGGTACCATCAAGACAATTAGTAATGTATGTATGCATTTTTCGCAAAGCATGCCAAAAATTAAAACTTACAATAGCCACTGTATTATTATTGGTTATCTTAAACTTGGTTTGTGAGCACTTGCCCACTCTATGGCTATCATAATTTTCGGACTGGCTTAAAAATGTCTTAAGATATTAAAGTTTCCTCGGTATTTTGTCTTTTGACCTAAGAAAACTAACTCCCAGTAACGAGCATGATGACTGGCCAACATTCTTCTAGTGCATCTGCCATGCCACTAATATTACTGATCTGTGGCAGGAACATCATTGGTGTAAGTTCTCGATATGAGTATATTCACTGCTTGTTGGTTTCTTTCAATGTCAGGACACTGAGGCAGAAATTGAGGAGGAGGTTGACTTGCTAATGAGCAGGTATATTAAGACGTGATTGGGGGATTGTTCCAATAATTGCCTAATTTCAAACCAAGTGGGGCTGGGTACGAGTACATTATTATGGGATACGTAAATGACATGAGACCCAAAAGTCAGAAAGAGGAAACCAAGATTTACAGAATCCCTTTGGTGTTTGTCAGGCCTACATTGAACAAAATACAGCCATTCCAAAACTCCAAACTTTCCTAAGAAATGCATAGACATCTGGACAGTATACATCTCTTAGAAAGTTTTCAAGTTTTAAACAGCTGTATCTTGTTTATCCCATGATATAAGGACTCATACCCAGCCCTCACCCAGCAAACGAGGAGCACAAGACATGTGTGACAGGATAAGGTGCAGAATGGTTGGTCATTTGGTTGTGTGTCTGGAGGCACAATCAGACAAACAATGATGTGTGGACGACCATTATTTTTTCGCGCCATCCCTTCTCTACACCCACTTTATGTTTTGTTCACCTGGAAAATGTTAAAGAAAAGCTCCTGTTCTGCAGTCTAGGTATAATGAGCATTTTTAGAACGTTTTGTACGCCACCAAACGAATTGATGGCATATTACACCCTGACCTTACAACAGCCACCTCTCTAGAGAGCCTTGTTAACTCCTTTGCCATCTTAATTGTTATGGTTGGGTCCTGACTGTTTGACTGTCATCTTTTGCAGTGACATTGTTGCAGCGATGATGTCTACCAAACCAATTACTTTTAGTAGATCACAAGCTGGCTGGATCTGGCATACTGATAGAACAGTGAGTGTTAACTCTCTTGGAAATTTTACTTGAATGAATGACCCAAAAATCTCTTAATTTCCCTCAAAAATTACTGAAAATTTATGGCACCATGTTGATGTACTTAAGAGGTTTCATTTGAATGGTCACATCACAGAATTCCATCCACAGACTCAAAAGTGAGATTCAAAATGAATAGCGCCATATGAAAGAACTGCTGGAGAGGTTTTGTTTGAGTGGTTACACCATAGGATTTCTTCCACCGGCTGAAACGTTAGGACTGCATTAAGTAAATAGCACCATGTGAAAGTACTACTGAAGACGTTTCGTTTGAATGGTAACACCATAGGATTTTGAAAAAAAATAGTACCATGTGAAAGTACTGCTGAAGAGGTTTCATTTGAATGGTCACACCATAGGATTTCATCCACAGACCCAAAACTTAAAACTACATGCAAAACAAATAGCACCATGTGCACGGATTCGCCTTTCGTTTACACTGGACCCGCGTAGCAATCGTGCACGTTTTTGGACAGCAAAGTTTGCAAGTTTAGTAAGCGAAAATGTTTTACCAGTACAGTTCCACGTTTGTGCGGACTCGTGTAAACACCTGAACCATGCACAGTTTGTGCGGTAAAAGCCCAGAGCCTAGTTACGCGCCTTTCATTAACAAAAAAAGCCATTTCAATGCTGACACTGGCAAAAGCTAATGTTTCCAAGGAATTTGTTTCATTTGCTTATTTTTGGCTTGACTTAGGAAATGATTGGCCCTTACCTTTCTGAAGTGTACTCCATTAATGGAATGATGCTTATTTCAAGAAAACGGTAATTTTTCACTCTCTGTTTTGTACAGTATTTTACAATTTTGCTACAATTTTGATATTTTACTGTGCTTAGTTATCTGCATGTTTATGACCTGTATTGTTTGTGAAATTATAGTCGTGAGCACCTCACAGAAGAGGATGTGGTAAAGAATAAGGTTTGTTGTTTTGTTTTTGTTCAGTTTTTTTATTAGACTTCACACTTTTAACCCCCAATGGTGATTGAAACCAAATTTCTCCCTGTAATCTGGGGTGGGGCACTTCCCTACTCGCTAAGATGGATGTCCACTGTCGCGTTTTTTGTACGCGTTACGCGTGTAAATAAACAAGAGGCATTGTATAGAAGGTCGCTCGTAAACGTTTAAGTTGAACCTCGCTCAACTTTTGCGTTTACGCGCTGCCGCACGTAAAAATTACGCGACCGTGGAAATCCACCCTTATGGAACTGAGCAGAGTCTGCAGTCATAAGGAAAATTCGTGTTCATCAACTATTTACGTTCCTCCGACAGGCGCTGATTGACACCCTCAGCAAAGGAAATGGGAACATTATGGACAGCTTGCCGGAGGTTGGAAAACTGTATACAGTAACTTAACAATAGAGTGATTTTCGTATGACCTTGAAAAATGGTTTCGGTAAGTGTTATTTCGTTATTTGTTTCATCAGCCAATGGATGAAAAGATCAAAACATGGACTCTTCGTTTTCCCGCCAAAGAAAACCCTAATATGGAGAAGGCATCGTTCGATTGGCCAATCGTGTTGCAGTATGACGTCAAAGTATCGACTGATTTCTAGAAAGTTCACGGGCATGAAGTTTTTTCACCTGAGCTTTCGCTTAACCAACCAAAAGCCACGCGCCTTTGTATCCGTTCTTTCCTTTGTTTGTTGTTTCTCTTTTGTTTGCTCGTTTTCATTTCAAGGTCATACGAAAATCGCTCTATTTAAGGGTGACTTACAATTTTGCTGACACTGTTCATTAGAACAAGGAAACAAGGGTGGCTTAGTGGCAGAGCACTCGCCTTGCACCAATTTGTCACAAGGGGTTCAAATCCCGGCGTGGACGCCATTTGTGTGTTGAGTTTGTTGGTGGTTCTCTCCTTTGCTCCGAGACGTTTTTCTACGGTTACTCTGGTTTTCCCCTCTTCTCAAAAATCCAGCGTTCCCAAATTCCAATTTTACCAGGAAAAGATCGACGAAGAACCACTACGTGGATGTGCTACTTCTATAATGGTTATTAAATCATTATTACAAGAGCCAGAGCTCTCCATTTTCTTGTGTTTCTATTTCAGACTACACGACGAAATTCACTTCTTCCACCGCCCAAAACGGATCTGACCTGGGATGAATATCTGCTGTATGACTCTGAAAGGTAATGGTGCGAACGTTTTAGAACTACCTAGCCCTTTACACAACTTTTAAGGATCGTGGTTGGGGACACGTATGTTTGTTCAGCTCTGGATGTGTGTCGGTATTTCTTTCTTGTATTAGTTTTGGAATAGTTATTGCTGTTGCACTTTCAATCCAACTTTGCGTCGTGTATCGCCATTTCAACTGTTTTATATCGCTGTTTCAAGTCCCTGTGGCGTGTTGGAATTCACCCTTACGGGGTCTTCCTTTTCGTTTGCTTCATCACAGTCCCCTATTTTTCCGTAAGATCGTCGAGCGCTTTGCGTTAAGGGCAGCCATCTTGGATGAGTAGTTTTGACACTGAACCAAGATGGCTGCCCGTAACGCCAAGCCCTGGATCTCGACGATCTTACGGAAAAATAGCGGACTGTGAACAGTCTACCCATATCGTAACCTATGTACCAGGCATAAATGGACAGGGGAGGGGGACAGGCGAATCGGGGAAATTTGAAAAAAGAAAAGGTCCAGGAGCACCTTTGATAAAACTCCCGGCATATTTCTCTGCCTCAAAGTTTTTATTGATGGGACCTCAGTATATTATTGATGAATGACAGTAAACAAGGCACAATCATGGGAGCGCGGAGGCTGTGGGGCAAATCTTGCACGGCAGGTGTAAGCGTGAGCTGACTTACAGTGCGACCACAATAACCTGGGCCACTTAGACAAAGTTGACCAATCAGGTTACAAGAAAATAACAGTACATTCCAAAAAAAGGTTGGTTGTGGGCCAATCAGTAGCTCGTAAAAAAAAACAATAAGTGACTTGAACGACAAAATTTAAATATTGATAGCAAACGTTTTTCAAGAAAGCAGAGTGTTTCACCAGACAATGTTTTTCGCTTCGAAACTTTACATATAATACTCAGGAGACATTTATTTGATACAAGCTGGTATTTTGTCATCTAGCAGCAATTTCGTCGCTACCATTGCCGCACTGTGCAATAAACATTCAACAGTCAAAAATGTGACTATAACGTTTACATTTTCCCCCTCCGTTAGCACTCTAACGGACCTCTCAGGAAACATAGCCTTTCTTCAGCCGGTTTAAAGGGTCATGTCTGTAGGTTGTAATTGGTTGATTTCAATCCATGTTGTTGATTTCGTTCCGTGGTAATTATAATTGACAACTAACTTTCTTGGAATGTATTTTTATTTTCCTGTCCTCCAATTGGTCAACTTTGTCTAGGTGGCCTTGGTTATAGTAGTCGCACTGTAATTGGAAGGGCACTGTTCTGTAAATCTCAGCCAGGACTTTTGTCCTGTGATCAGCTTCTAGACCTCAGTGTGGCCCTAAGGAACATGTTGAAATGGAGGTTTCGTTTTCTAAAGGACGAAAACAGTGCTCTCAAAACCTGTTTCTTTGCCAGCAGAAGTTTCCACTGCACTTCTGTTGTGAGGGATTATTACCTCAATGTCTTCAAGCAAACTTCTAAGCATTCCTTAACAAGCCATGGTACTTTTCTTGACAATCCCACCCCTCCCTATCTACACTTGTTATATATGCTGAACTTAATGCACTTTACTTCATTCACAGGCTGCCGCATATTGGTCGGCCGATGAAACTCAAAGAAGACAAGAAAAGTGTAAAGTGCCATGTCGCAATGGTAATGTAGATTGATTATTTTTTTCCTTTTATCACACTGTGATCTTACGCCATATTCTTTATTGGTGTCACTGTGCTTTTAATTAACTGATGTTCTCTTTGTTTCACAGAGTGAAGAATTTCCGCTTTCCGTTGACTTGTAAGTCCTTTCATTTATTTATTTGTGTATTTTTTTTGCGTTGTATCATGTGTAAATTAACGTATCACGGTCACCCTTGACGTGGAAAAAACCGACGCGTCCACAGTTTTAGAAACGCTTCACGACCTAATTGTATGCTAAGAACAGTCCAACCTCCATATGCTACCACCTTTCATAGGCAACCAGCTCCCATAGGCGACCACCCATTCCTAGTCAAAGCCCAATGATTAGACCCTCTAGTAAGCGACTCAGCCGTGACCACTTTTTGTGCAGGTAGTTTTATAATTTGCTATTAGCCTGCGTAGCAAGCGTTTCCAATCGAGTTATTGCGCAAAAGTTAGAGGGGAAGCGAAAAAAACTCTCTTCTCAACTTTCTCGACGAACTCGCGCGGAAACGCTTGCTACGCAGGCTAATTTGCTATTATTTTTAACCTCTTGTAAGCTACCACTTGACGCATGGTCTGATCTCTCCATTCGCTATATGTACTATGCCACTCACAGTTTTCGAATAACGTTCAGCGACGACATGAAACTACACATATCGTAACTTAGAAATTGCCAGCAATAAGTTCTCGTCCAGAAAGAAAATGTCTCGTGACCTCTTCTCGGAAGCGACCTCCAGTCGCTTCTCGTAGGCGACCACCTCCCTTAAGCGACCACTATATCTTCGCACATTGGGAGGTTGCCTTAATACGGGAGCTGCGTGGCACGTGCGTTGTTGGCGTTTGAAAGGGATTCCTTCTCCCTCGCACGCTTCTCCCTCTCTTTCGAACGCCTACCACGTTGACTATTCAACCGTAGGTAGAATAACAATCCTTTATTATTTTCCTTCTCTCCAGAATCCTCAAAGTGTTAGAGGTTGTTGCTCCATTCAAGCATTTTAACAAGTTAAAAGAATTTGTAGCCATGAAACTGCCCGCTGGTTTTCCTGTCAGAATAGGTTTGTGTAACTGTTGTTACCATAAATATCTTGTGTCTCTCTTCACAACACCCCCACCCCCACCCCTCACCCTTTCCCTCCCCTCCCCCACGGGTAAGATGTTCGGTTGTTTTGCTACAGCGTTAACCGTGAAACGTCTGGAAAGTTTTCCTTCTAAAAGTGTCACAGTGCTTTAAGTTGATCGGGGATATTATCGTAGTATATCAAGCTTATAACAGAGACCCTTAGATACTAAGACGAGGACGACTTCGAGGACGAGATTTTCTCAAAGTAGTGCGCGCGTGAACGAGAGTTACCTTGGCGGGAAAACGTGGTCGCCGTCGTCATTCTACTACGGATGATAACGAGAATGTAGAGGCGGAAACGAGTTATTACATCTTAGAGGTTTTATCACTATGCGATCAGGAGAAGGGGGCTTAACCTCCTTCAATAAAAACAACCGTGCTAATTTTCCTGTGAAAAAAAGCGCAACAAAGCTTTCCGGAAAGTCTATTTTTTGGAGATTACTCGAAAAAATTAAGTCCAATTTTGTCCTTGTAATGGTCCACATCCTCGCCTTTTCCATTAGCGGGTGATAGTCTAGAGAGATCGCCCTAACCCACTCCCAAAGACTTTGCTTGCAGACAGAGACTAATGTGTTGTTTCTTCCGACAACAGAGATCCCTGTTTTTCCCACCATCACAGCTCGAGTGACATTCCAGGACTTTAAATCATGCGATAACATTCCTTCTTCAATGTTCTTTATACCACGAGATTACAAGGTCAGTCGTTTAGATTCTCTTTTAGGAAAAAACTAGATCAATAATCATTTTACTTATCCTAGAAATCGTCATCATGTTACGATTGTTTTTTGCCCTTTTGACTTCCTTTTTTAAGTCCGTAAAAAATGAACTGAAACTTGGCATTTGACCAGTCTATTAAAATCCTCTAAACAGTTTTGTGTTATTATGCTGAACAAGGTGGCTCTGACTTTCGGTTTGTAAATGAAATCCTGTGATGTAACATCCAGATAAAAGCTCATAGCTGAGCAGTAATTTCCTGTGGGTACTGTTTATTACGTTGTACAATGTGGTTATGACTTTTGAGTTTGTGGATGAAATCCTAAAGGGGACCATTCAAATAAAAGCTACTGCTGAACAGTACTATCTCGCGTGCTGACATATAATATTCTGTTCAAATGCTGGCTTTCAAGGTTTTCGAGGCAATTCTAGCTATTTTTCTCAAGAGCTTGGTTTGTTCTTCAATACACTAGAGTTCGTTCTGCCTTTGTTGCTTTGGAGTGAAAAATATTTCATTCTTCCAGGCAAAACTTGTCTACGCCACTTTATTTAAGACCCTTGACCCTTGGATTTCAAAAGTGTTTATATTTGTTTGTACCTTGCTCCGCCGCCAAGTTCCGTAATTTAATTAAGAACGAAACCTTAAGTGTTTTGATCAAGTTGACTGTTTTCACGGCCATTTAGAGTCAATTGCGTAGTAAAGTGTAAAAAGGCCCCATTAACTCCTTTGGCAGACTTTGTTTACTTCCGATTTTTCTTTGTGCTTGAATTATTGCATTGTTTTTTGAAATGCGTTCTTAGCTGCTGTTATTTCCGCGAGGGTTCAAATATTTTTTAAAACCACAAAGATCTTTACAAAACCAATCTTCCGTAATTATGGCAAAGGACAAAGGTTATACCTCAAATGTGCCGATCTAGGTATTGCCAGACGATGTCGTAATTTTCCATTGATTCTTTTCATTGCCATTTATAGTCAGCTGCACAGGAGAAGCTGAAAAGGGCCATTTTCTCTCGTTCCAGCAGTTTGTTTACTCCCGATTTTTGTTTGTGCTTGGGTTATTGCAGTATTGCTCTAAATTTGTTATTGGCTGTTGTTATTTCCGCGAGGCTGTGACTAATTTTAGTACCATAAAGATCTTAACAAAACCAATCTTCCGCGATCCGCTATATTATGACAAAGGAAAAAGATTATACCTCAAGAATGCCCATCTAGGCGCTGCCAGACTTACAAAAAATATTTAAGGAAGGCATGTGATTACTATATTAGTTATGGACTTAACACAGGAAAAAGCCGTGACGAATTATTGTCTGGGAACGATTCCAAGCTGGTTGTTTTCCCCAACTTAAGCGCATTTTCTGGAAGTAATCGGAAGCGGCTGTTTATCTTCACATTGTGGAAACCTAGCTGGCGCGAATTGCGGAACGACGGCGGCAGTTTAATTGAGTGAAACAACAACTCTGTACGTGCGTCACGTTTTGAGAACATTTCTTTGCCGTCGTCGTGTGAGAGCGAATGTGGGCCGTGATTTTTGTGTTTCAAATGAACCCCTAATAATATAATAGGACCTAATAACGAAAAAAGACAATAGTAAGAAAAGATGATGATGATATGATGATTAATGGTGGTGGTGGTGGTGGTAGTGGTAGTGATGAAGATGATGTGATGACGACAATGACGGCGACGACGAACGGCAGTGGAGGTTTGTGGGATGGGGGAGGAGAAGGACGACCGACGATGAATGTTACAAACATTGCTGAATTACAGTTTTTCTATTTCTTCCAGGAGGATCCCAATCGCTTCCCTGATTTGTAGCTGTTTGTACCACCTTCCAACTGATGCCGCAAGAGGCATTACTTCCTTTAGGAAAAAATCCATTTATTGGCATTATTTATGCCTTGCCTTTGTGTACAAGATGTTTAGAGTCAAGCAAAAGATATGCAGTTTTAATCACCAATATATCCTGTCGGTTTAGTTAAATACCCTACTGAAAATATTAATCTTTCAAGCCGGTATTACCAAAAAAGGTGACCGAAGGAGTTAAAGTTGTCAAACATAGTGTTTGCAGGATGCGTTATTGATGATCTTACTATTGTTCTGTTGTACAAGACAAGGCGTTATTTTATTTGTAGTCTTCTTTTTTTTTTTTCTTTTCGTTGGCATCCTTTTAACTTTAAATCACATTGTTTCTTGCTAAAATGTGCTCTTCCCTGTTATTGTGGAAGTTTTTAGACCATGTGTCGAAAAGTTTTAATAAGTTGACTCTATTTTTCCAGTTTAAATCAAAAGGGAGTCATATGGGGAACTTATTTAGGATAATTGGACCGTTTCAACGTAGTAGCAGACAGTTATTAGGCTTTCAGTAATTTTAGAGAACTATAATTTGACCAGTTTTCAGGAATTTAGTGCGTACAACTTGCAAACAGATGTGGGCCTTGTTTGGTAATTTTTTAGGTTTCAAAGATAGGAATTGTTAAGATTTCGGCTGTGTATAATAAATTTCTTTGCGTTGTGGCTTAGTTTTATGAGGGAAATAATATATTTATCCAGTTTTAACGTGTAATTAAGGGGCTGTGTCACAAGGATATCGCGGTTTTAGCTCCATTCTGTGCTGAAGTCATTAGTTAGTGCCTGTAACCATACACAAAATGCTCCTGTTAAGTTATGAAGAAGATCTCAAACAGGTTTAATGAGGGAGCACTAACTATAATAAGTTTTTGGTGTATCTTGCTGGCATAGCATTAAAATATGAAAAAATAAACCTAATTTTTCAAGTTTCAATCCATGAACAGAGGACAGGAAACCATTTCAATACCTAAATATAGTCTTAAATAACAAAACTGAACCATTCTTTTGTGGAATTCAATTTATGGGAAAACATGTTTTAGCTTTCTGAAAAGATAGCAAGTAGTGTGACGTAGCCCCTTTAAGTCTTATTTAGCATGTTTAGATATCGTGGGAATTATGGAATATGCTTGTGTATAGTAAAACAACTGAAGCGGTTCACTGTCGGCTCATCTGAATTCGAATGCTTCAGTGTGTACGATAATCTAGCTTGTATTTATTGAGTTTTATTTTATATAAAACGCATTTATGTTGCGTAGCTGAGTAAGTTATTGAACGGACGAATTTACCTTTATTTAAGGTTTTGTTGGTTCACGCTTTGGGTTGTCTTCATTTTAACTAGGTTGGTATTGTACTCTAGTCTGGGTTCAAAGTTCGGCCTCTAAAATAACGTATTTTTATAATGTATTGTAACAGGGGTTAACTCCCAGAGTTAATGTACTTTGTTCGGTGGCAGATCACTGATTAAATATAAGAGTTTTCGGTAAACGCGTTTGCTTGACTTGTGTATTTTGGTGAATACTTTTTTTTGTTTACCCATGAAGCAGACTCTTACCCAGTGGAAAAATATTTCCTTCGTCCCTTCCCATGAGTCCCCGCGCGCATCAACCTAACCCCAGTCTCCTCTCATCACACACATAAATAGCGACTGGGTGGGTACGAGTCTGCCCACTCTTTTAAACGTGTTCGTTTGTCCCAGAACGAGTTGGAATCTGGAAGGGTTAATGTTTGAGGAGGAGGGAAAACCAGTGTACCCAGAAAAAACATTTCTTGTGCAAGGGAGAGAACCAACAGCAAACTCCTTCCACAAATGGCGTCGCCGGAAATTTCCCCTCTCGTAAAAGGGCGCTGCCATTTTTACGACTCTTAAGAAATGTTTGACCAGTTACTGAGAGTGTTGCTGTAATAAAAATAAGAAAGAAGAACGCAACGCAGGGTCTAATTCAGACCTATCGTATCCTAATATCTCTCCCTTACCACTACACTACCATACCGACCACCAAGATTCCGAAAAAAAACTAGCAAATAGTCTTTCGTGACTGTTTACATCAATAACAGGTGACCCTAGCCCTTTCCATAACTTTTACAACGTATAGCCTGCGTGACATACGCGAATAGGGAATTCATGCTACTTGGGCTTCAACGTCGCTCTTCATCAGACTATTTTAAAACGTATTATTTACCTTATTGCAACTTATAATCCCGGGAATACCGTAAACTTCCGATTATAACCTCCCTCCCCTCCCCCATTTATAGGCCCCATGTACCTGCAAACCAAAAGTACTACAAACCCCCTCTACCTTGTATTGAAATGAATTCGATTAGCTTTTTACGACGTTTAAGCGGTTAAAAAAGCGATCAATTTTTAAAAAGTATTTTTATCAGCAGTGCTATGTAGCTTGTTTTGAAACACTTTTTGGTCCGATTACAAGGCCCTTCTTTCTAAGCCCTCCTAAACCCCTTACGAAGTTGTATAAGCCCACGACTTACAATCGGACGTTTACGGTCTATCACATCTGTCATGACTAAAGCCTTGGTTACCAATGGTGGCATCGACCGTTAACGAAAGGGAAATAGGCGTCACGTTGGAGGAAGGCGAGTGCTTTCACTACTGCGCCACCCTCGCTCCCGTCAGTACGATATATTCTTGGTCATTTGGGGTGGCCTACGAGGCTGGCGAGATCAGAATGGGTTAGCGCTTTTCGTTCAGATTTTTCAATTTGATTCGCATGATCTCATTCTTCTCCCAGCTTTACAGCTAAACCGGACAATACCCGTGGAATGAAGGAGCTGTGCACGATAAATGTCGCCAGCTATGATGGAGGGACCCAGGCTACATTTTGGGTTGATTAAAGGGGTTGGGGAAGGGTGTGCCCTCAGTCAAGGGTTTCTGGTTACCCCTATGATGGAATATAAGGAGATGCTCCGCTCGAAAGGTTGTTCATTTTAATTTTCAGGCTTAAAGGTATGTGAAGGGCAGCAGGAGCTTATGGTCATCATTTCTTAGACGAGAAGAGCAACAAAAATATTCTTTAAAACCCTATCCTGCGTAGCAAGCGTTTCCGCGCGGTTTAGGAGCAAAGAACGAGGAACGAGGAACGCTCGAAAAATGGCGCAAGTAAAAGCGCGGGGAAGGGGTGGGGAAGATTGCAAGCCTTCCTTCCCCTTCCCCTCCCCCCTCTTTCACTTTTTCGCACTAATTTCATTTCTCTCGTGGCCAAAATCGAAAATCCCGCTCCTCGGTCTTTCTTTACTCCGAAACCAAACGGAAACGCTTGCAACGCAGGCTGTTAAAATCCATTTCGAATTCGCACAGTTCTCTTTCTTTCTCACTCATTTGGAATTGAAACGACAAATACATTCATGCAAACCCGTAGTTCCCTCAAAAACCATGCCCGATTCCATACCAAAATGGCGCAAAAACCCTACCCTATAGGGCGGCATATACCTACACGGCTTATCAAAAGCGAGTACCTCCCCGCGGGGGCGTGGC
>BOPM01000219.1:586441-622488 GCA_022179025.1 Porites australiensis
CGAATAGGTCTATGCATGAAGCTCATGATCTTCATTTGATGATCACAGGAGTGTTTTTACCGTATCGCGTGAGATTCCTATCGTTCTGTGACTGACGATCATAGGTGGCAAAACTTCTCAGTAGGCTTCCGCACATGAATGTCAGATCTTTGAAATTCACTATTCAGCATACGTCACATGAAAAATTAAAAATAAACTGTCGCTGCGATCATCACTTTCGTAAAATTATTTTGCGGAAATATGTTTGCGTATTGTATCACATGAGAATCATTAAATGCATGGTCTTTTAGAATTTTCAATTCGGTCGTTTGACCTCATGGCCCCTTTAAAGAGAAAATTGAAGTAGTCCAGAGTCTGAGTAGAAAAAATGTTATAGATGCTTATGATAGCGATTTCACATGCCATAAATTTACAGTTTCGAGTTTCCTTGAGTATTGATTGAGTGCTCCTAACTGAGAAACCGACTGTCTTGCTGAAATGATAAAAATCACATGCGTTTTAAAAGCAACAAAAATTTTAACATTAGTGGAAGATCCAGGCGTAAAACTGTGGTACTGAAAAACAGTTTCAAAATTTCACTGGCACTTTGACAGTGTCTAATCTTCGAAACGGAAAATTAAAACTAATCCTCTCGGGCTAAAAATGGGTAACAAAATATGCAGTTCCTTGATGCTTGAACAACAGCTCATGGGACCCCGGGGCCATAGAAAGTGTCCGTACTAGCGGGTTCAATTCAAAGAAAATTCAAAGCTTTCAGTTCGATCCCCAAGGACAAATTTTAAAAAGCAAACTGTCCGTAATACTGAGGTGTCCGAACAGCGGGGTTCAAAACTTGAATTCGTGACCAGCAGAGTGAACGTGCTATTGCAGATCAATGCTTTTGTAACTTTCGATTTCGAAATGTTTTCCGTTCCGCGATTTCGTCATGATCATCCACGTTTGGCAACAATTTCTCTATTGTGTAACTCTGGCTACGGCCTACTTGACCTTGCATATCAGAAACAAATTTTGAAACTAGACTTTTTTTCTATTAGAATATACTTATTAGAATGAACAGAGGGCCTGTCCACAGGCTTCTGAAAAGTGGCTTGTGTCTTTTCTGGTCAGGCTGGAAGAACATACATACAACTCCATAAACGATTTTTTCTCCTGCTTCCCTTCTTGTCGAAGCTTAATTAATCGACGTCGCGTAACTTGCGGGTAAAAAGAATGTCCTGAAATAATTCAATCGTAAAGAAGATTTAACTGAAGCCCCTAACGAAATTGACACTTATTCAGAACTTCCCAAGTGGCCATTGTTAAGAATTCAATCGCAAAAATTTCCAGTAACTGTTTGTAAATTTAATCTTCAGCAATAAATACATTAGTACTATATAAAAGTTCTGCTAAAGAGGATAATTTCTTAAACAAATTTAAAAATCGTCGAGCGATATTAAACTTAATTGTGGTTTAGAAATGAAAAAATTGTAAAACTTCTTCTAGAGTAAAGGCGAAATGTAAACCCCAGGAAGTATCTATACCCTTGTTTGACATTCAAGAATCGAAGGAAATGAACGAGGACCCCCTCCCCCCCGGGGGGGGGGATACTACCTTATGTAAGCGATATAGGTATGTGCCGCCCCAAAGGGTAGGGTTTTTGAGCCGTTTTGGTCGGGTATAGACTTTGCCCAGTTTAATTGGTCTAGATTTTCGAGGGAACCACGGGAGTGTATGAACGTACAGTCAACTCTCTGTAAGACCGACACCTTCGGGACCGGTACTAAGTGTCCGTCTCAGAGAGGTGTCCATCTTATAGAGAGTCAAATAAAGGGAGTAAAGAAAGGCAGGGACCAACTCTAGGTGTCCGTTTTACAGAGGTGTCCGTCATATAAGGTGTCCGTTATAAAGAGAGAGTCGACCGTATTTATGGTTTTAACTCCAAACTGAGTAAGAGGGAAAGAGGCGGATACGCGAATTCAAAATGGATTTTAAGAAACTTTTTTGTTGCTGTTTTAATCTAAGTAACGAAGAAATAATTTCTTAGAGGCCAGGTCTGAAAACGGGTGTGCAAAATGACATTTTAAGTCTGATATAGCGGTCAGGATTTGGAGAAAGGGGCAGCACACCCTCACAAAGAACTCCCAGGAGTACCCTCCGGGGAAAAAACGTTTTCGGACTGGCCGTAATTCGCCACCTCTACCAGAGCAGTTGATCCGTAAAACCAGTCGCTAGAACAGAGTATAAATAAATTTTCTGACATACGTCCTGTGTTTCAAGCTTATTTTCTTTATTTTCGAGTCCCCCCACAATACACTCTACACCTCTGTGACAAAGATAAAACTCCCTATCACACGGAAATTAAGTAACAATACGTGACTCCGCCTTCACATGCAAAATGTTTTTCATAGCAAAGTCCCTTTGTCAGCTGCCTTTGTACCTTTTATTGTTAGTCAGCTTGTCACACTTGAATCTTCGTGCTAAAGTTTAAGTGTGTTAAATCCTTTTTCACGTTTTTTCAAAGTTTATTTTATCGTGACCAATTTTTTTCGTCAGTGCTAAAGTTTAAGTGAGTTAAAACCTTTTTCACGTTTTTCCAAAGTTTACTTAATCGTGACCTGTAAAACCTTTTATGTAACTTTGAAAAAACAATGGCCAATATCAAGTAACTGTAAAGCGTCCGCAGTCTTTAAGGCACGTAAAAGCTCGGTTTTATATCTAGCGGAACGAAATTCTCGAATTGTGAAATCATTGATTCCACAGACTGCAACAATAGGTCTTCTAGACATATTACAAAATACAAGTGATCACAGAGAGGAATTCTATATGAATGCACAGTGTAAAACGAATGACGTTATCAAGTGGATACAAAGATTAAGAGCTCTCTCTAAGGTTGCCAGGCAAGTGTCAGAAGCGGTCCGGGAGAAGTCAAAGTAGGCGGCCTGAAGGCGTTTTTGGGGGCGTATGAGGTGGTGTGATCAAGGTATGATGGGGGTGTGGTGCTCACATGACATGTTGTTGTTGTTGTTGACTAGCTAGCACCTGTGCATGCGATATGGAGACTAAGGCAACGCAAAATAAAGAGAATTATGTAAACGTGGAAACTGAATTCATCTGATCGTAAAAACGTACATCAGTATTCCTCTTTATAATAGAATGCGCTGTTTTGCAATTTTAATTTCAAGTAACATGAGACAGCTGAAATGTAACAATACTCTGTAAAACATTTGGCAATTTACTTAGCATGGATCAGGTGATTGTCTTTGCTTATCAAGTTGCTCGCAAAGTTGTCGCAACGAGCTCAAATGATACTACGTGTGAGACACGCGTGGCGTGAGAGAAAGGTGGGGTGGGGGTGTGTAAGGTGGTGTGTCTTGCTTAGCGCTTTTTTCCATGCCTGTCAGTTCAACGATTATGCACACAGCTCAGGCTCCCCACTTTGCCTTGAAAAATCTGTGGAAACTTGAAGGCGCTTCGTGTGAAGATTGTTAGCTTATTAGAAAGCACCGAACCTGAAAATATTAAAAATTCTTTCGAACATGGTTTTGTAACCAGGAGGCGAAAGCCCTGGTCGGGACAACAGAGCCGTTCGCGCAATTTTGCCAGAAAACGCTTCAATCATCGCCTCTAAAAATTCTAGTCGAGTCATTTGCAAAACACAAGTTTGTCAATCATTTCTAGTACTTTCTTTAGCCAACATTTCAATCAACTTGCAGTTTGTCGCTTAGCTTACCTAGAGCTGTTTCACATTTCATCGTTTGTGGAAGTAAAATAAACTTCCTTCAAAGGAAGCCTGACTGATATTTCTTTAAAAATAACAAAACTTTATTTTGCTAATAGTAAACGTTTCATAGGAATGTTTGTTTACTTGAGGTTTCCTTTTCCTTTCCTGCTGAAGTTTCAGATGAATTAGGCAGCCATTACTTATAAATTGAAGATCACAAGCCACCCTCCTTTGAGCTTAGCCGCTCTGTCGCAGACACTCTGCTGGGCATTCTGTATACAATGTGTGGGCTGGCTGAACAGCTGACTCCAACGCAGGCAAAAGTGGCTGAGAGAGAAGCCAGTAGAGACGGCTGTCTCCGAGATTATACAAAATAAACCCGAGTAAAAAACAAAACTTTTGGTAGTCATAAAGAAATACCGGGAAACCTCAAGTCGCTTTTCTCTTTGCTGTTTTGTTATCAATGTCTATATATATTTTTGTCTCGGGTAAAACAGGAGGATTTGGCTGGCGTCATTTTATATTAAAAGCTAGATTTCTTCACCAACTCAGGTTGTTTTTGGCCGGTAGGAAGGTAGCCTCCTAAAAACGCCTGCGTGGGAGGCTATATTTCTAGTGGGAAGGACAATGAACAAAGCCTATGCCAAAAAACTCCGGCACATTTGTGCAGTCTTTCCGCTTCCGTTCTTTCTAGCGGCACCGGGTCTAGGTACTCCAAGGAACTGGGAAACAAAACCACCTCTGGGAAAGAGAATATTTTTATCTGTGGTCAGTCTTTCTTGGAAGTTTAGCGAGGAGCAGGTGTTTTTAAACAAATTATAGCATAAATGTCAATCAAAATTGGGCGGTTTCGAAATAGGAAATCGCTGAATCCTGGTATTTACGAAGTCAATCTTTTTGACAGGGCAAGAGCTAACGCTCTTTCGCTTCAACGCCGATAAAAACAACCTCAAGTTAGCGTAATGAATCTAGCTTATACTGTTTTATAGTACTATTTCTAGAATGCATTGTCTAACAGTCTTGAACCCCACAGAAAACAAAAGGCAACATGCAGCTACGCTTATAAAAATAGTTCATTACAAAACAGACCAGGAACTACGCCACAAATAGCAAATTAAAGCGTCTAGCCGCCAAGAGAGGCGTGAAAACTGTGATTATTTCCAGAAAAAAATCAGCATGTTCTTTTTTGATCGTTTATTATCCTGCTATACGCTCTGGCAGGCAAAAGCAGTTATCGTTTCCCATAAAATGAAGCTCACGTTAAAATCTGTGAATGCTGAAACTCCTTGCGCGCGATGCCTAATCTCTGACGGAGGTGTTAATCACTCATCCGTTCAAAACGGAAGTTGTCCCCAATTTCCTTATTGGGAAATCGAGTTGGAAACACACGTCTCAAATGCCACATGCATGAGCGTAGAAAGCCCTCGAAGTTTTTTGTCTTCCTATTTCATGCCAATATCTTGCACATTTCTTAGACCAATAACACGAAATGTCAAATAGATAGGGTGGACAGAAATGTTGTAGGAATTCCGTACTTCTTGCGTAGAGAGCGGAAGTGCCCTCGAGAACCCGCGCGTGTCCTTCTATCTCGCGCGTACAGCCGTTCTTCCTTGTGCAAACAAAATAACTTACACGTCAATAACTTATACACCATTTCTGCTCTTAAGTATGTCACACGACTGGGGAAATCGAAAACAAAAAACGTAGAAAAGATGTATGTTTTAAATCTCCCAAAGGGAGTAAGAAAACTCTTTCCAAGAAATTTAACTTTGATCATTGCCATGAGTAAAACACTTATCAGTTTGGAAATCTCTACAAAGTCTTACTTTGCCATTTAGAACTCCAGATGAAAGAAACTTAAAAGTATTTTGTTTTGCTACAAGTCCCTTTCAAAAGCAAAAGGGTAAATACCTGACTGTAGTAGGACAAAACAGATGCTAGGAAGTACAAGGCCACTAGTGAATTTGAAATATGATTGAGCATCACAGCTCTTATAACAGTAACAAGTTCAAAGGCTCTGCTATGCCATCTCTATTTTAGTTTTCCTTCAAGTTGTCTATCGTCACTGCTGATCCCACTGCCCACGCGTACTGCGTTCACCCACCCACACACCTTAGAATCCACCCATCTCTGGCGTCATTAAGCAAGACATTGCTCTGATGTAAAATCTACCTGTCTTTTATTTACATTCTTTAATAAAACTCTCTTAATATACACACCAATATGGCATAATTTAGACAAATATTATGTACAAGGCCCAAACTTTGAAAATTCTATTCCTTTTTTTACATTTTGACATTTTTTTTATGGTTGATTTTATGAATGTTTGTGGAGAACAGAAACAATGCGAGAGACAATAATTATTTATAACACGAATGAGGAAGGCACCTAACCTTATAGCTCACGACACTACAAAACTTCTGAAAGTTTGCTTCAGCAAGCTTAAGCTTAGGCTTATGCAACAGTCAACATAGTCTATGAAGTCCAAAAACAAATGTTCACAACCGTGTTGTGTTGTCTTTTTCATAGTACACAAGGACCAGGTGTTTCAAGACTCGGGTCTACTGCGTACATTTCTGTCCAGGAGCAGCGTTGTGGAAGGACACCGGCCATGTAGGGGTAGTCAGAACCTTCTAAAAACACTCGAAGTCTCATGGCGACTTTTCGACTGTGTACAGAACCACCAAGAAGAACACATTGCACGCCATAAGGTCTCCAGGTGAAGTTGTTACCTGTAAAATGGTGTTTGACTGTAGCAAGTGAGGAAGGGACCTCAAATCCAGTCTTGTCAGTTACAAGTAAAAATGCATCAGCCTCATTCACTTTTCGTTCCAACAGCTTCAAAGGTTCTTCAAAAACTTGGCAGAGGCAAGCTTGTGTGTCTTCATACATCAATAACGGTACACTAACATTGGCACATTCTGCAAAAAAAAAATCAGAGGACTGTTTGAAAAATGGCCAACATTGTCAACATTACACTCACAACATCGAGCCCACGTGGTATTGTCACCGGAAGTCCAATACCCAGTAAATTTACTGAGAAGGCCCACTTACATTTCCGATTCTTAACAATACCCGGCTGATCAGAAGGATTTTTTTCTAACAAAACCCGCAAGGTTGAAAAACAAGTTGAAAGTTAAGTCGGTCCCAAGAGAATGGACGGAATCATTGGAACAGCTAATCAATCGCCCGCAGTAAAAATGAATCACTCTGCTTCAGGGCACCACATCAACTATTGGAAAAGTTACAAAAATTGCAACATTTCAGGGGTGAAAAAAAACGCACGATGAAATGGAATAGAAAAGTTGATAGGTCTTTCGGGATAACGAAAGGAGTTTAATTGAAACGCGCCGCTGTACTATTTGAATTGCAAATCCCTTCCCTTTGTGTAATAAAAACAAGTTCGAACAAATGACGAATTCAGTGCTATTTCAGGCGATTACAAAATACCCCTTAAGACAATTTCAATAAACTGTTTTAAAGAGAAAATCCCAAGGCTCATCGAAGAAAAAGCAAAACTACAAGATTAAAATAGAAATTAATTACCAACGAAAATTGTTTGCTATGAAGGGCTGGATAACAGCCAAAGTTCAACAATATTATTGTTCACTGCTGGGATTTTTCCCTTTTGCGCTGAAGCGTTAAAGAGAAAGCAAAAATCAAAAACTTGATCAGAAATTCAACTTACCGAATAGAGTTATCTGGTGACCCTCATTGCAAAGCTGTTTAAGCATATACTGCGCCTGGTGAAGACCATGGCTACTCGATGCAAAATCGGCAAACAATACGATCTTCATCCTCTGTGGAGATCTGGTCATTTGAGGTGAATGCCAGCTCTGAAATAGAAAAAAAAAAACAACTTGTTGAGTAAGCATCATTCAATTAAACGACATTTATATGCTCACAAGTGCAAGCGCACTGTAGCATTGCATCATGAAATGAACATCACGGGTTTTTAACGTGTCAAAAAGTGATGCTAAGCACAGCCGATCAAACACAAATCCGCAAGTCAAAGGTCTGTCATTCTGTTTACAGAATAAAGATCACAAGAAAAAAAGCGAGCTAAAACCCCTGCCATTTAGACCTGTACTTTGTTTATAAGCTAAGCTCAAACTTTCAAAAACATCACATAACTGATGTAAATAATTTAGTATTTACCAGGATATCGGTCACGTTCGCGGCAGAAATAGTTTATCGTATCCTAGTTAAAGCAAAGACGTTTAGCAACACACCGAATTGGGACAAAAAAAAAAGGAGAAGAATTTTAAAACTACTCTCCAAGTTTGTTGCACAAAGAGCTCGCAGCTTTGAGTGAACCGCGTACTGTTCTGTCAGTAAAGACGTTTGAGTAAATCGCGAACTACATCCACGATCGACTACGTGGACTCGCGTTTGAAAAAAATTTGACACGTTCAAATGTTAAGGAACTTTTTTTAAAAAACTACAGATCTCTCAGCGGGATAAGTAATAAAATAGCTCTTATGTCACATATCTATCACGTTCAAATCGACTGACGAGCGTGCCGAATTTCACACGGAATTCATCTCACGTTTACGAATCCTTAAAATTGCACAATCGAACTGGAGAAACATTTTCCACATAAACACGAATACGTCTCAACTCCTCAAAGCAGCCTCGTCAGCAAAGCTAGCGAACAAAACGCCAACGAAAGAACTTTTTTGGTAAATTGAAAGTGCGAACAAAGCGCTTTCGAAGTGATTTGACTTCGCTATACCGCAGTAGTTCTTTAAATAAATTGGTCTTCTAAAAATTTCCAAATCAAACACTAGCTGGCAAATCGCGAATAATCTACCGGAAACCAAACAGAAACAGAAATTCTTCGTCGCTGTTGGCGAGGATTCAAACGGACCGATTAAAAGTCCAACACCAGTTTGAAATAAGCAAGCTTATAAACAAAACGATGAAATTGACATTGGCTGTGGAGCAAACCAGAAGCGAAATGGTTTTAACTTCGAAAAGCAGAGCAAAAATGAAAACCTACCATGCTAGAGCTTGAAAATGTTGTGTTTCCTTTGCACATTACGCCTGCAATCAGCTCGTTCACAGCGTTTCCTACTTTCATAAACCTTTCCACCAACCTTGTACACAAGAAAGCACGAATAACTATTTGTTCGCCAGGTTTTTATTGCTTGACAAGCGCTATGACGTCACGACACAGATGAAAAAGCCAATCAGTGCTATATCACGCCTCGCACGTTCTGATTCCGATCGCACCATTTCATTGGTTATTTCACAATGCCTTTTTGATGTTGTTGACACATAGGGTAAGTCCCAGATGACGGTTGCAGGCGAGGCCTTTGAGTGAGTAGAACAATGGAAGAATAGCTACGAATATTCATGATGAATCGAGACAATGAGAAAAACCTCAGAAACGGCTCTTTGTAATTCTGCTCAAGCGAAACAAAAAACAACTCGTGATTTGCGAGAAACAAAACACATGAAAACACAAAACGTGCGAAAATTAATCAAATCGTTCACCTCGCATGTGATAGGCTGATCAAACTACAATGCCACCTTGTTCTCGCACTTACGTTGAGATATCACTTCGCGTAATTAGCACACTTTCGATCGGCTTTTATAGTCTTTTTCCGCCTTGTTGACAAAAATAAAAAACCAAGAAAAGAATGTGCTTGTCCTATAATCTCTAGAGCTCATTGCAAAGCCAAGCTTGTCGTTAGTTCATAGAGTACAAATTTGTTTTCATGTTGAAACTCACGTATTCAATTTTGCCCATATCGGATGTATACGTGCTTGCTAAGACCCGCGACGTGACCCCTTTAATTTTCAGGGTCCATATTTACTTTATATCTGCTGGAAGCCCGGAGTTAATTCTATGAGAAGACACTATTGTTTTTATTATCAAAGAATTGACTGCTTTTAGCTACCGGTGATTTTGTTCTCTCCACAAAAAAATATTCTAAAGAGCCGTCAGGGAAGATTTTAATGTATGCTACATTTTCCATTAAGATATAATGTCTATAATTTTATTAAACTACAATTTTGCACTTGTTTTCTTACTGAAATCCCGAAGTCTAAGCACCGAGTTTAATAGAGCTAGCAGTTGTTTATAAGTGGAAAAACCTTCTGTCAAAAAACCAACAAAAAATCCGAGGCGAAAAAAGGAAGGGGGTAATGTCTCTGATCAAAGCTGGCACATTTTCGATTTTTAATGATAAAACATCATTGGTAACTATCAGTGATTTTAAGCCAGAGTTTTATACTTAAAAATCATTTCTCCTCGAATTTTATGAGTCCTGGTATTAAAAAATATTGCTAGCTACTGCTAAGGATTGGAAACAAGCTCAATATCTCACAATGGTTATTGGACTTATGTAAGCTACAGTACGTACCGTGTTGTTTTTTGAGATATTGGACGTTTTCTGCATTTAAGCTTTATCTTGCTGACCTAAATCAAAATGTTTCCTACGCTACTTGCAACGAAAACTACAGACTACTAGTTTCGCTTTGTTTGATTCTCCAAGACACCTGCCATGTCAGCAGAAATATGCGATAGCTCCGAGAATTAGTCAAAACTTGTTGATAATTGTATACTGTCAATACTGGATACGAGCCATAAAACTGATAAAAATAGGTCATAACTAATTTCTTTTGACAGGAAACGGTTGACCACCGTTAAAAGAACCGCATACACGAGCAAAAAAAATGTAATTTGCATTTCTACCGTGGCTAATTTGCCCAGACAGTTTGGTTTTTTTTTAAAATTATTATAAAGTTAACGCGGTAGTTTTTGTTAATTCGCCAAAACAATACGTTTTGCAGGTCAAAATATCAAGCTGGGTGGAAAATGTTAGCCGCGTCACATGATTATTTGTTATTGTCGCTTGGACACACCCCTCAATCCACCCATAAAGGACCCTTTAGGAAAAAGCAGCTTGTCTTTTCCGACCGTAAGCTCTTGTAAATGATAGATCCGTTTTATTCACTTCATTTCTTTTGTTATCCAACAAATCAGAGACGAGATATTACAAGATTGAATCTTAATTAAGGCAAGTTTAGACAAAGACCCACAAATCTCTTAAGTTGTTTTCAGTTGTGTCTGGTCAATAAAATTTCAAGCTAATCTAGATCTTGCCTCACCGAAAACTAAACGAGTTCTCTACGTATCAGCGTAAAATTTGAGTTGAGACAATTCACAAGCCTTTCGGCGAGCTGAATCACTTAATAAAGAAGTCGAAATTGTGAGAGTATTACGCTAAGCTCTTAGCCAAGTTGAAAAAACAAAACGCCTTTGTTGCATCGACCATTGTACTAAGTAAAGTGATCTATCTGACAATGAGTTTCCGCTCTGATTATGTGGATGTTTCAAGTAAACAACACTAAAGGAAGAGAGATCTGTCTTGTTGATGAGGGCAAAGTTATTCCGTTAAAGCTATGTCCATGAAAACCACAATTTTACGAAAGTGGCTACTTTGCGTGGATTTGAGTTGAAAGTTCAAGAGTCGATTTCGTCTCACCTTGAAACATCACTGTAGCACCGAATCTTTTCGTGGACTGATCGAAATCGGAACGCTCAGCTATCCAAAGCAGTGTCATTGATGTCTGTTTTAAAAAGTCTATCAAGCCTAGCAAGTTATGTTCTGCCAAGGGTTTTTGGATATGAACTTTTCTAAAACTATGCCCCCAAAAAAGTCACTGGAAAAGTGGAGAACGAACTTGGGCGTAAATCGGTCGAACTTGACCCCTTTGCCATTAGCACGAAGACCTATATCTAGCTTTCACATAACCAGTTTTGAATATTTTTAGGGTTTTTAATTCATTTTATCAAAATGAACTATGCTTGAGCGAACTGCACAAATATCCTTCCTTTTTTTCCTCAGCTATTTTTGCAATTTCTATAGTATGATCTTATTTCACAGAGCTTAGCTGATCAGATTGGTTCAAAGAAGGTTTATTCATGATATCTCTGTTTCGATTTTAGGCTCTGCTCGATATATAATATTTCACAGTAAGGTGGAACAGAATAAAAGCAACACCGATCTTTCTTTTCGCTAGTTTTCGCAACGAATAATAATGAACGTTAGCCACTGAGCCGCAGAGATATAAACAGTGGAGATAAAATTCCAACGGAACGATTTTTAAGTTTTAGAATTTCTCTTTCTATTTTTTTTTTTACGAGCTTTGGACTACGCTCCTCTAGACTCAGATAATGCGACTTAAATTTTTGCTTACTATAAATTACAAAATACTAAAACAAAACAAAACAAACAATATACGTTTAAGTCTTCAATACCCTAGATCCCCGGTGGTTTATTATCTTTTTTCAGTTTTAAACAGTTTGAAACTGTTAAGTGAAACTCTCACTGTTAAAGACGACACAAATCAAAATATTTCGTCATTAAAACTAAGGATTAACTCTGTAAGTGAGGTTGATCCTAGTTTTGAAATACAAATTTTCAAAAACGTGCTTCGGTCCTTTTTTCATTGTGCGTAGGTTAAAGAGAGTAATAAGATGATTTATGAAGTCTCATTAAATGCACTGAGCACTGGTGATTTTTGAAAATGAAAGCCAAGGGTAAGCGTCTGAAAAAAAAATTAAACCGGATACAAATCAGTCTCGAGGTCCTCTAAAGTATGCGTTTTTTTCTATAATTTTTTACAACAAATTTCTACCTTTACGATCTTCTAATTTCATATCAACAAGATCCGGATAAACGGGGTCTCGCAGTCTTTGTTTATCAGCAATTTGGTGGGCAACAAAACCAGGTACGGAAACGCGTTCTTCTCGCTCATTTTGCAACAAGCTATTTTAGGATTAAGAATTGCCATACACTGTCACTTAAGAAAGCCTTTTGTCTTTTAGCTCATTCTTTAACCCTAAAAAAACAGAACAAGTTTTGGTAAGTTGCTGAACGCTAACGCTCACAGTAGTGTTTTTTTAAGCTGAAGTTAGCGTTGGATTTACTAAAGCTTTTTGTTACTTGTCTGTCCTCTTAGATACTGTCTTCGAGCTTAGCTTTTGCATGCATGCTGGAGAGTCATGAAACATGACGATATACGTCAGTCGATTTTAAGTGGGCATAGTCACGTCTCATAGATAATTTACTGAAAAAAATCAGCACTTGGAAATTTTCGGAAGATATATTAACTGCCATGTAAAGGAGTGGCCCTTATTGAAGCCAGGAAAACTTGAAATCTCAAACTTAAGTAGAGCAACCCCGGAAAGTCCTCAAGTCTACCATCTCAGTCGTCGTCTTCAACTTGTTTATTTTGATGACAGCACTTCTAAATTTCGAGCTCTCGCTATTTTTCCTCCAGTCAGATTCAAGAGAAGGTTCTTCACGTGAGTATAGCGAAAATCGCAGCGGAAATCGCTGAATTTCGCGGCAGGAAAATTGAAAAATAGTGTGGATATGATTTCGCATACGCCTCAGACACTTCAAGAAACTGATTATAACACTGCTCTGTAAATTGGGTTCGAAGATTTCAATTCGTGCAAAGTGAAGCGAACTTTATTTGTTTATATTTCTTTAATATTTTGTCACATTCATTGGGCGGGTTACAACACTCCGTTCAGTGCCGGGAAATTTTGACAAGTTAACAGAAAAAGTTTTTCCGGAGAGATAAAAAGATTGGCAAACTTTGGTTGTCACTTAAGCAGTATCTACTTGAATGAGAAATACAATAGTTTCCTTTGCTGTAATATGCGAAGAACAGTTCCTGTCTAGGTCGAAAACAAATGCATAGCAAAACTAGAGGACTGAAAGCCTGATGGTTGGATTATATTTTGGAAGGCGTTAATAGGCACTGAGCTGCAGTGCAAATTCGTCGAAGTAAAAAACACATTTGTCACTGTACTGAAGAATTCAAAATTTACAAAAGCTAACCTAAACAATCGTAACTCAAAATTAGTTTTTATGGAGTAAACATAGATACATAAAAATAAACATTAAATGAAATTAAATGAGTCCAAATTAAGGGGAACGACTTGAGACAGACCAATATTTTTAAAAGCACGACACTGAATGAAGTAGTCTAAAAACTGTTAGAATGTTTCTAAAGTTACTTTACGGAAAGATGGATATAAAATTCTCATGTTCTTTAAACATTTCGTTTTATCATGAAAGTTACGTGCTCTCCTGGCAGAAAGGACAGTTTAAGGTCGGGCTGATCCAACAAACGAAAATGTCAAGTTGTACGTGAGACCCAAAAAGATTGCAGCAGCGTTAATATAACTAATAGCCTCAATTTGTTTAACCGCATTTTGCTTTTTCCTACAACCTCAAGTCACGTTTTGAAGCTACAATTGTAGCTTTCGTGCGAAACATCATGTTTGGTTGAGTCTGGTGACCGTATGCAACCGCGCACGGGGGCGTTGTTACGAAACATGTGCTGACCAATGGGTTCAGTTCAAACTTTGCAGACTACAAGCAATGCTGGTAGATCAAAGTCTTCAAAATCTTAACAGGTCTAATGTTGGTTCATTCTTGTTGTTTATGATGATATTGATCCTTGAATAGGCAAATAGATGGTATGAATTACCAGACTCAGGAGTTCCGATTCGGTTAACAGTGAGTCTTAACAATATTGCCGGAATTTTATAGCGCAATAAAGAGGCGAATATATTAAGCAAAACAGTGAGTTCATTCTCTTTCAGCTAAATGGTCATAAATTAACATATGTAAACGTTGTTCTTTTATACAAACAGGGAGGGTTCTTCGGAAACAAGGTGTGTTTGATCTTGTTTTTTTTTACTTAGTTTTTTATACGACAACCATGCTGAACAAAACTGATCGTGACATTGCGTTGTGGAACGAGGGTTGTATGAATAAAATATCACTGAATTCATACAAGTTTTATTTTTGATTAAACAACAAATGTTTGACCGTTTGTTTTAAGAGTTCTCACTGAGTTCTGTACTGCAAAATGTCAGTGTACCAAGAGATGAGTGTAATTAACTGCAAGCACTCTACATTACACTTGGCAACTTGGCATTTATAAAGCGGCCGTTACAGCGCTTTTTATGTCTCATATATTGATTGAATGGTCATGAAATTTAATGAAAGTCAAACTGAATTATAAGTTGACGATTACACTGTTACTCCTGTAAAGTTATACTTTATTAGTGGCTGTTGAAACGACAGGAACAGTCAGTCGATTTGCTCTGACTTTTGTGTCAAATTGTCACCGGTAAGCTGTCATTTTCGCAACGTTATGGACAAAACCTCTTAATTTTCAACCGTAGTAACGTAAGGATTTTGGGCTGCGGCTTCCAGTATTGCTTAGCCAGAAAAGAGGATTAGGTGGTTCTAATTCAGTGATAAATTATAGCTGTTATTCATAAGTGTGACTATCCACCACATTGCAACATGATTTGAATAATGACAGTTCCTTTTGTTGGTGTAACAAGATGCGCTTTTTTATCTGAATAAAACGTTAAATTTTTTCAATTTTCCTAGCTTATACTGAGTAGACAAGAATTTTCAGCAGCAGTTTGATCTGTGATGCCGAAGATTTTTTATTTTATTTTTATTTTTAGCATAAGATGGAATAACTGATCATAGCTCGGAATATTGGATTTCGGTGCCCTCACTCGATTGTTTAGAACGCAGGTCAGCTGAACAGTTCGTGATCAAGAAACATAGAGGCTGATATTCACTACCAAAAAAATAAAAACTTCCTACCTGGTTATTTATGTGGGATGTTGAACATATGGCATCCATGATACCTGAAAGGGATTCACTGCTCACCAAAAGTTACGTGCAAATGTCGAACCTCATTAAGTGAAAATGTTTGGGTTAGGATTGAGTCATGTGACATGGTTAGGTTAGTTGTAACACCTTCAGCGAAAGGAACAATAAGTTCTTCCATTCCTGAAATTTAAGAGACTTTCTAACCAATAAGATGAGACAGAAAACAGACCAATTAGTCTCTTTGTTTTTTATTCTTATTTAAAGTTGCCAGTCAGTGTTTTCGTGGGACCAAAATTTACTTAAGGAACTGAATGCATGGTTTATCAAAAAAGCGTGCCTCTAAAACTGCACACACATTGTAGCAAACACATAGTAGAAGTGAAAAGATCTGTTCTGGCCAATTGTACTTGAAATCAAAAACTGATTTGTTTGCCTGGCTATTTTTAAAGATACAGTTGGTATTTTTAAAAACGTGACTTTTAATTAATTGCTTTTTCTCTTAACATGCTCTTCAAACAGTGTTTGAATTTCTTGATAACGTTGAATACTATCTTAAGCACGCTTTTTTTCAAAGGATAGTTAGACCAAGAATGCGATTTAATAAAAAAAAACTGAATAGAAATCAACTCGTCTCTAAGGCGGGAAAAAAATAAGAGAATTGTTTCTTAAATTAAACAAAGCGATTAACGCCCGGACATCTTAAAGCAAAAAATTGTTCCCGATATGTCAAACAAAGCGTTTGTTTTGATCGATTCTGCACGGAAGGTTGTAATGCTCTCACGAAAACCTCTATGGGCCTCTATACTGGGGGAAATATCTTTTCTTTCAATGTAATAAAAACAGGCTGTTAGTTTTCTTCAGTTTCGTACTCGATCCTTGGTAAACAGTTTTCATGCCAGGAAATACAAGAAGCAAAGCCTATGGTTTTAATTTCACTTTGGCCGGGTCAACAAAAAACATATCAATACACTGTACCGCCATGTTTATATGCTTTGATCTCATTCAAAAGGTTATTTGTAAGGCTTATTTCTTGACCTCAAGATATCTAGGATTGCTTTCGTGTGGTCATGCCTATTGCAGAACAATGGCCAAGTACATTAAGAATTTATTAACTTGGTTAAGCGCTTTAGGAGTGAAATTTTGGTCAAGTAGAATATTGATTGAAATGAATACATTGTAAGTTCTTTTTAAATCACGTGGTTTTTAAACATCTGCTCAGCCTGAGGTATATTTGCACGCAGTTTTGTGTTCAATGCATTTTTGCCTTATCTTGAGGGCAAATAGATGTAGGAAAGTAAAGCTTAAACGTCTCTGGATTTTTCTCGCAAAACAAAAATCTGTTAAAAGCAAGATTTGAGCTACATCTTACTCTCGGTCTTCTCGCTATTTACAGGGGTTTGCACTGAATCGAGAATGACGTCAAACCGTCTTTTTCCCGGCACGTTATGACACATCCTGCACGTAAATCCATACAATTTCGGGCGACATTTGGTTTTATTTTAAACTTTTGCCCCGAGTGCATGTAATGTGATGTTCTTTTCTGCTTTCATATCCAAAAAAGATAATATCCGCTTCGTCTAGAAAAGTTGTATGAAGAGTTATGACGTCAAGCGGATTATTCACAAGTCTGGAAACAAAGGTGGTATTTTAGCGACTTAGAAAAGATTGTTCACTTTTAAAATCACTCCAATTTGAACAAACCATGCAACAAAACTAGCCAGCCTTTCATACGTCAAACTCAAAACAAGCCAATGGCAGAAAGACATAGGCTAATGGAGTTTCCTTTCGGCCAAACATCTTTTATTTCAATGAAAATTACCACTATTCAGCCATTGCCCCTGATTTGTATTTGAAAGACATGCGGTGATCCGATCCTTAATTTCCATGTAGCCTGGATTGCAGATGTATTTTTCAGACGGCGCCGCGTGCTCAACCTTTCATGTTTTCAGACGACACCTTGAAGAACAGATGATTTAGGAAAGCAAGCGCGTGGACGCTGTGCGCACAAGGCTGAAAGGATGTAATCTTTCGCCACAACCCCTCGCCCCAAACCAATAAAGGACCGCAAATTGTCTATATAGCGTTATCTTTCAGCCAGCTTAGGATTTTCCTAAACTAAGGTTTTCATAGTTTGCCTGAATAAGTTGGCCTCCGTGCACATGTATAAATAAGACTTCAGGGGCATCGATGTTAGCTGGGGTCTTGGCTAGGGGAATGGAACAAGAGCTAGAATATCCCTTGCACACCCTTCATTTTCGTGACTATCAGCACCCATCCAGAGAGCTTGGTTAGACTTGCTACACGTTAACCTCACGAGTTTCTTGGCGAGTGGAGCGGCCAAGCGGGCGACGAAGTCGCGAGAGGTCCGCGCCATATTAAATCCGACGAAGGACATTTTTGAAAGTCTAGCCTCAAATTTACAGGTTTAAGTCTTTAGGCAGCAAACGTAGCAGGTCAGTTTGTTTCTCGACAATAATTAGCATACATTCAGTTAATGTCGCAGTCACTTTCTCGTTACTTAAGGAAAATATGTATGCAAGCTTGCCGTCTTCTCTCAAGATAAGGGAAAGACTGCAGGAGGGTTCGAAAGAATCGAGGGTTTGCTCATCTTTCGTCAATGTCACAAAAACGTATGAATCATCATTTCTTCCTTGCTTGGTAAATATTTACGGTCGACATGCAAGCAATTACCGTTCCCCTACTTTAATTCGCCGGTTTAAGTCTACCAGAACTGAGGACAAGCTTTACAATTTCTGAGCAACCAGGCCGCTGTAATATTCAACGAATTCAAGTGTGACGCAGGCAAAAATGACGGAGCTTGCTCAGTTGTCTAAGCAACGAAACTAAATCCAGAAAAACTCTCTTTTATTTGTAGTTGATAAGACTTAAAATTGATTTTATTTTCTTTAGTTCAGCAATTTTCAAACCAAAATTGACTTTATTAACTGAGTGCAAATGCTTGAATAGTAAACAAGCCGTTTTGATGTTCCGAGGTAGCTCGATTTTGTTATATCGTAAACTGCCACCTAAAAGCCCTGGAATTATACATCTTCGTAAGAGATTTAAAAGGAGGGGCTAATAGCCGAGGGAGGCTTATAATTGAAATAGAAAAAGCGCTTCCAAACAACATATAACGATGTTGATCAAAATACGTTTTGGGTTTTTTTAATAAGCTTCAAAACGTCATAATAAACTGAATTTGAGGGGGTGGGGGGAGGGGGGCTTAAATCCGAGGGCGCTTGGCCTATTACACTGGGGCGGGGGGCGTATATGTGGGGAAGCTTGTGAGCGCCAGTTTAAGGTAGGCCAATCTTTACACACTTATCGTATTACGTAAACTAGGGATGAGTGGAGAACACTGATATCGAAACACCATCATCTTTTAATTTACAATTATGACCAACATTAGAATTTGCAAAAACAATGCTAAATTTCATTTTTGTATAATGCCGAAAAAAAAAAAGTCTATAAGCATGGCTGGCACTACTCAAAGTTCAGCCTAATGTGAGGTAAAATTAAAATTCGCAGTATTTTTTTATATAGCCGTTGGCTTTTTTTGAGATTATTTTAAGTATTCTGCGCGGGCTTTACATTAAGAAGTTCTTGCAAAAGATGTTCACAAGTTCGAATTATGTTGCCGTTTTGTTTAGATGGATATAGAGAAGAACCCAACAACTTCTACCTAGAAGAATGAACCACACCCCACTCTACATGGGATTCCGTGCGTGGAAAACGAACATCGTGCCGCAGAGTTTGGTCGAGAGGGCCGTTTGGTGAACTTAAATCCAGTCCTCATTCTTGAATTTTTACTTCCGTGTCAGTGGATCCTGCTTATTCACTTCGGCTACGGTCCGAATACTTGTTCACATTACACCAAAGTGTGGCACAGCACCCATCTGATGTGTGACGCTCCACTCTCAACATCGGAGAAGTGCAGCTTCCATCCGTTACAGAAATCGTGCGGCGAAAAAGCTATCCGTCATAGTCTACAGTGGTGGACAACACCGTGACGCATTACAGAATGCTATAGCATGATTCTTAACTAAAATTACGTTTACTCTCCTGCACAAGGCAAATATATTTTGACAGTTAAATCTGTACCTAAAACAAAACTCGTCAGCTGGTCTACTCAACCAAAGGCAGCGACCGCGTAAAACCATCTTTGTTTATCATTTTTTCGCCGTTAAGTTATTAGAATATGCACTAAGATGAAATTACTCACATGGACGCTACCAAGTCTTCTTTCCTGTGACAATATCTTAGGACATTTGCAAAATTAAAATTGGAGAGCATTATAATTACACGCTTGCTCCCAGGCCCTCTCTTCTCCCTCGGAAAGACTAGAAGAGAGACCCTGGGACTACATTGGGTGTATTTCTTGGTTTTTATTGATAAAATGTTGATTTTCGGGGCAGTGAAAGTGTCTACATCTCTTTCCTCTTCTCCCTAGATAATGCAATTGTTTGAAAGGTTTACGAGTTACACTGCTCTCCTTTCTATTTAACTCTACGACTTACTGAAGAGCAATTTGCAACACAACACCCAGATCCAGCGATCTGAGGACAGGGCCCGTAATAATTCAGTATAGAATCAGACAAGTTTGCCCCGTATTTCTTATCTCTATTAAAATCCTTTTCAATTAATCTTTCGCTGGCAGTGAAGTTGATTCATGGGCGATTCTCGGCTGTTTTTGTTGCGAAGAACCCCGTTGACGAGAATTCCTTTCGCGCCAGGACCATCCCTTTTCTTTATCGACTTGTAATCTGCCACTCTTGATTATTTCTTTTTTCATGGCGTTTGAAGGAGTAATTTAATTTCGTCCAGTACATTGGAAACCATGGAAGCGTCAGTACTTTTGCCGTCAACAGACACCGAGTTATCCTATGTACAGGAAAACACCATCGTCAATATTCATTGTCTCTTTAAAAGGTTATAACACACCCTGCCACTCCCTTGCTCGATTTTGGCGTATATGCTCTTAATGTTGCTAGGATAAAATTTCAAACCCAGGCCTAAAGCCTTGTGCTTAGTACAGCGAACTCACTTTGACCATCGATTTACTAATAAATGGATGCTGACTCTGAAAAGAAACACTGCCGAGAGAAAACAAGATTGACTCGTCCTTAAGTAAGGGCTGCGGAGACTTTAAAGGATTGACGCAATTCAGGCCTCCTTCTCGATCAGGCTCTGCAGGCAGGGTGATTGGAACACTGCTTGTTTACCAAAATTCATAAGCGAGAAGTACAAAGATAAACCTTATTTCTTTAGCTACATTTCAGCCAACTCATTTTGGGATAGACAGTAAACAGTCCGTTTTAGCAAGGTCAGTCGGCCTCAGCCAAAGAAAATGACTGTCAGAATCGGAGGGACAAATGCTAGGTGCCCGTCTTATAGCCTGACTTACAGACGAAGTTTGCCCTAGGTTTACCCTGAGCTCCGTGCCCTGCATCCGACAACCTGTTTCTATGATTTTCAGGCTCGTTACTCACCGGTAATTGCTTGACTAATAAACACAGATGATGGCTCTGGATTGAACTGGCATATAATGATGCACTTGAATCCACTTGTTCTACGACTGAAAGAAAAGTGCAAAAACGCGATTCATGAGGAACAATCGAGTCGAATTGACCTAACAGTTAGGTTTCTTTCCTATTGGCAGTATTCTTGAATAAGAAGTAAAACACATCTGAAGACTGCCAAAAGTTTTGAAACCTACATACATTTGAATATTTTAAGTCAGCGAGAGCCGCAGTTGAGTTACATTAGGGAGTATAACCCTCTAAGTCCCAAGAGTAAACAATATCAATTTTCTCCCAACATTGTCGATTAACAATCAACAGAAATGGTTAGGAGAATTGAAGAAATAATCGCCAAGGGGTGGGGAAATACTTTGATCTCTTGCCAAACTCTCTTAACGAATTCTTTAAGAAATATATGGAGATCAGGTTTAATAAGCAGGACAACTCTGCAAGTGCAGTAAAATTCTCCCACATTAGAGAGAGGAAGCGAGTTAGGAGCATCGAGATGAAGTTTGCAAGATCGTGAATTCATTTAACAAGTAATGCTTTGTTGCTATACATCGCTGTCGTGGTAGCTTGAGCTCCCTAACAGAATTTATTATAGGTCTGTCTTTCCCCGAAGCGCCTCGGCACACCTTCCCTGTCTTCTCTAAACTTGTGCATTACAAACGGAACGAATCCTAATGACCCCAGTACCCCCACCCTCCCCTCCCAACCGAAAAGAGAACTAGTGATATTAGACACACCATCGTACAAATGCCCTGTTCACAGACTTTCTACTTTCTCTTTAGGGATCGTCGCGTTGAGCGCGCGAATGAAAATAAAAGCCGCAGGAGATTTAATGACCGCTAGCGCAGGCGCACCCGCAAAATTCCGCCAAAGAAAATATGAATAATCTTTGGACAGAGTAAACTACAAACTGAGTAGGCCCTATCTCAGAAAGTGGTGCTTAATTTACTGAAGATCGGTCTTCGTACATAAAAAATGCTTACAAATTCAACACAACCTCTATGAAATTTTTATCACATAATGGCAATCCCAATAATGAAAGCTACAAGGATTTTCCGGCGGTGTCGTTAATTGAGTTGGGATAAAATCGCAGGGTTACCATTTTTCGAAAAAAAAAAACAAGTGAGTAGCGAAATCTTTTTTTTATGAAATTGTTACTACGTCTCAAATCAAACAAAAGTATTTCAAAGTTTTAAAATTTGGAATAACTCAATCACGGCAATAACCGGACATCATTAGAAAAAATTACCAGCTGCCATCATTTAATAAGTGAGTTTTGATTTTCGAGTATTTTATTTCCATTTTTGGTTCTTGAAGAGATCACCACAGCCCCTAAAATAGCACGATATAAGAGCTTTCAGGAGCGAAATCAGAATTTTCTTCACTGTATCTTTGCCCGGTATATTAATCAACACACAGGTCAACAAACATTTCAGTACAGTGACTAGTAAACACACATAAACAATACTGCATAAAGAATGTCTATTTTGAGAAGTCAAGATTGAACCTCGTCCAATATAATTAATGCCTGCCGGGGCAAAGCGGTAATCAAAGAACATAACCATTTATACTGGAAGCTTTTCAACGTGTAGTCACGTCCTATTCGAAACCTTCAACCTTTAGCGGCCAGGTCAAAGAACAATGAAAATTGGGCAGAAAATAACATTCGAAGACTCTTTGTAGAATCATCTACATAATTACTTGATCACTGGAGCAGACCTTTCAAAAAGGAATACGGTACTTCAGAATTGCATCCAAGTTTATGTTATGTAATACAAAGCCTACAACAATATTTTTACACCGTGTACTTTTTGGGTTTGAATTGTATAACATAATCGTGGATAAGTTAAACGCCTTCTCTCCGATATTGACAACATATTTAATTGCGTGATGTGTTTAGCTTAGCACGCTTTATTGTAATATACCCTCATTTTGATCTCTTCTGCGAGAATTGATGTAACAAATATAAAATTTTGTATCATAACTTCCACGAAAAACACTCGCCCTTCATACCATGGAAAACTTCTGCTCAAAAGCTTTTCTTAATGGCCACACCACTAAATTTTCAACACCAATTTGAATAGCGAATTCCAATTAGGCTTAACGTTTAGCATCAGTCAGAATAAAGTAGCAACTTTATTGCGATGTAAACTGAATCGTTGCTAATTGATATACATGACACCGGCAGCCCCTACGTAAAATTGATGATAAACTATTTACACTTGTATGTTGGCTTTATCATTTCTTGATATAGGACTGATCGAAGAGGCTATATGGTAGATGTTTTTTGAGATTTTACACGATACATGCGCTGAATCTCTAATAAAAGTATCGTTTCCGAAAATAAAAGTCTTCTTACCATAAAAAGATAAATGGATGGTAAAATATCGCAAGAAGAATGTAGTATGGTTAGGTTTTGAGAATATATCGAAAATAGCTCGGAAAAAAATGATAAAAATAACAAAAAATGACGCAGTCTTAAGAGTTGCAGTTTGACTTTTGTCAACTTATTCGCCTGCGGCTATTAGTCGAAAACACATTTTCGCAGGCTTAGTCAAGAATATAGTCACCCTACTCTTAGCTATCGAATACACGTGCAAACCTTTGCCTTTTCTTTTTACAAAAAAAATATTTTTCTTCTGGAATTTCGTTGTCATAGAGTAGCACTTTTATGTTAAGTCCTTCGACATCATTCCTTAGATAAATATTCCTTTTCCACGCATAATATTGACTTTGATTTTCATTTTCAAACTTACAAGTTAAAAACAGACAGTATGGTCTATGTTTGACCTTTTATGCCATGAATAGTGGTCACCACCAAACTTCTGCTACTGATATCAATAGTCGGTTACAAAGGAAAATTGTGAGTCACCCCAAGATATGAAATCTCCTGATAATGTAACACTTTTCGAAAAGACTAAGAATGTAAACCACTCTTGAAACGCTTAAGAAAAAGACGGGCAAAACTAAAATACAACCAATTTAATTCACGTTGATTCAGCTAAGCTTGAAGCTTCGGGCCATTTCTTTCGGGTTTATCTCATATTTTAAAAAGAAAAATGTTTTTGACTACTATGGGGAATCATGTTTATTATGAGGTCGTGCATGACATTGTCCATAAAACACTATCAATTTTAAATGGAAATCGTTGCTAATTGATATGGTCTTTGGTTAACTTTCACTAGCTGTGTATTAGCTTTTTTGTTATTGACTCTAAGAACTGCCTAAAAGTAATAAAAATACTTCGTTCCACAGAGCTACAATATTGCTACGATACCGTTGCTGTCTCATACTGCGATCGTTTGTCTAGTTAATCCAATACATAAACAATTGATTAACTAAATCCAAAGACGCTGAATAGCAATTTCAGCCGAACCAGACTAGTCAACAAGTAGTATAGAATCTATTCAAGGGCATTAGTCACTCAAATAAAAAAAAATATTCAAGGTATTTCTTGGCTTGGCGGAAACAAATGTTGGTCAGCTGTTCTGCTATAGTGTGCGTATCCCTTTCTTCTCTGAAACACGTCGTCGTTTGGTAAACCATTCATCCGCATGACCGAGAAACTGTCAAAAATCCGTAATGAAATAAAATCAAAAACAAAGAATTTCCTCCCCTGATTTTTTGTAACAACGGAAATTTAACACTGGGAGACTGTAGCTTAAAACAAAGCCGGATTTGTTTTGTCTGTACAGCTTCGGGCTTTCGCCAACGTGAACAAATAGTTGGGACATTGTTTTGGTAGCCTTTGTATGCACTGTTAAACAATAACAGGTGGAAAATAGCTGTACGTGCCGGAGTTGCTGTCTTTGATTGACTGAAAAGTAAAATGCGAACTAAAATATGACAAAAACTTGGCGTGTAGTAACAGGTTTATGTTTTGTTCTGTAAAACTTGGACGATAGTTTATCAAAACTGACTTCACCACTTGTATGGCACTCAAAAAGGAGCCTAGCTGTCTCGTGTGAAGTAGACAATTAAAACGTGCAGGAGATTTTTTTCTTACAAAGAAAGAGGAAAAAAAAAACAGCAATAAACAGGATTTCCGTTAGACAGCGTGTCTCCTGTTAATCTGATCAACAGTTTGTCAGTAGAGAACCACTTTTTACACATTTCAGGAGAGAGAAAGACGCAATTAAGATGTTTACTGCAAGGCAATTTCGCAACAGATATGCGTTACATTGCCACATGTTACGAACAGTTCAACGAATGAAGAATGAAACAGGTCAAGTATAGAAAACGCAGAATCTAAACCAACCATGAAAGAGAAAGACGGACAGAACATTAAAATTCCCATTAGTATCGTTCCGCGCGAGGGTGGAGGAAACGCGTATTCTTCCCCTTCCTCGCGCGCAACTTTCTAACTCGCGTCCCACATTCCGCGAGAACGCACGAGTGAGTCTCCTATCACGTGCCGCTTCCCTCAAAAAGAGAGCCTGCTCGCAGGTTTCCTTCAGTATGACCATAAAAATACTTCATTTTGAGCACACGCTGTTCATTTCCTGCAAGAACCACTTGTGTTCATTACCTGCAAAATGTAGCAGGATACAAATCTTCGAAATTATTGAGCTAAACTCTGTCGTCTCTGGAGCTGTGACCTGCAAATAAAGAAAAACATTTAATTTCCAAACTTAGAATCGAAGAGGATGAAGGGTAAAAGAGCGATTTGCTCTAATGCTTGAACCGCCAGCTTTTGAACCTCAGTAAGTGTGGTAAACTTAGTTGCTTAAACTAACTTTTGTGTTTGACTCCGCCACAAGCTTACATTTTCATTATTTTATTAATTTTTACTTTAATTATCCTCTCCTTCTATGGGGCTTTTCAGGGATAATGAAATAAATAGACATATAGATTTAGCCAGGGCTAAAAGCAAAGCTCTTTTTAATATTTATATATTCCTCAAAGAAAATATAAAATCGAGTAACGGTTAGCCTGCGTAGCAAGCGTTTCCAATCGAGTTATTGCGCGAAAGTTAAGAGCGGAAGCAAAAAAGAGGTTGAAGGGGGAGGGTCCTAGCTTTCTAGACGAACCTCGCGTGGAAACGCTTGCTACGCAGGCTAAGTAACGGTAAAAAACAACAACAATAGATCTAATTAGCAAAAAAACAACTTTGCATGTGCAGCACACTTTTTTTTCTAATTGGCAAAGAAACAGCTTTGCACGTGCAGCACACTTTTTTGTACAGTTCCTTGCCGTTGTTTTGCACGCCTAAAACGTGAAACTTCTTTTCATGTTTAGATTCCTATTTACGCGTTTTATGGAGGAAATGTTTGTGTTCTGTTCACTCTGTTTTTTCACTGCCGCTCATTTTCACATTGGTAGCCGCTAGCATTTCTCATTTTCTAACCGCCGCTATATAATTTTCATGTTTTTCTTCCAGCGAAATTAGTCTCCGTTGTCAATTATTTCTCGCTCCTAGCTATTTCCCTGTTATCTAAGTTAATGTTCACATTAAAATTTAGTGGAAAGAAAGACTCGTTTTTTTTTCCTCTAAAAGCCCGGGCGGCCGTGTGATTTACCATCGAAACGAGCGAGGTGCTTGAAATGAAAAATTTCACCTCAGCTATAACGACAAGCTGCCACTTGTGATTCCCTTCCCTCACCCCCAAAGAGTTTACGGACGGACGGAGTACGCTGACGTCATAACCAAATTTTCTGGGTAAGAAATTTAGTTATCTACCCTTCCGACGGTGCTCCGCTATTAACATAAATGGTTAAAAATCCCAACTAGTAGGAGGCGGACCAGTTGGTTATTTTACAAGCGTAGCCGAGGATTTGAACTCGGGATTACAGATAAGAAATCCAGCTAGCGGTCGGGGGAGCGGGGGCTTGAACTTGGGACCTCCGAATAAGGACCTGTTTACATGGAGGTGGGGGGCCCCAGGTAGGTGAGCCTCACATATTTGGGGTCCTTCACCTCCATGTAAACAGGCCATTAGAATTGCAAGTCTAGCGCTCAAACCGCGCTCTAATCATTCGGTCACGCTGCCCTCGCTGTTCATAGATGCACTGTTGTTAGCTCTTCACGAGTTCGTCAATAAATCGTTTATAAGGTGGCGATAACCGCTGGCTTTGATTCAGCAGCTTTTCTTAAAATAGTGGTTAGCGTTATGCGGCGATGGAACAGCTAGGGCGAGGCCAAAACGTTTTCTTCAATTTGAAAGAGAGGTGGGTGGCACCATTCATAACCCCTTAGGACGGGTCCTGTCGGTTCAAGACTACTTGTCAACTTGAAGGCTATTTCCCCAGGCGAAATAAAAGAGGTATTTAGAGTGAAGTTTACGGCAAACAGCAAAGGTTAGGTTCAAGTTCAGAATTGCTGCAAATAGAAAACGTTCCGCTTAAAAATAGGCCCAAACAATTGTTACAGACAAAACTTATGTCAATCTACTAACTTTGGGGAAGTACCCGAAGAAGTGATGAATAGTAAAGTACCAGTTAAGGGAAACTTGGCCACGTGGTACAAATTCACGTTTGCCGTTTGGCGTAAACGTAGCTCTAAATCTCTCTATTACTTAAAAAAAAATGGGAGCACTGCACCCAGGATATGCCTGATTTATTTAAAATACAACTATAGAGATACCGAATGCGTGAAACTGCTCACAGAAACAGAAGATATAACAAACCTTTACAGAGCTTTTGTTAACTAAGGTTCCACTTCCTAAGAGACTGGCGAAATCGGTACTGAAAACAGAAAAAAAAGAAAAACATAATTATTATAATAAGGAAATAGAAAATAAATACATCTGTATATGCACTAGAGACTGGCTCAGTGTAGTGTCGACTTGCATTATGGGAGTGTTTTAGAAGACAAGTTGGGAGGTTTCTGGGTATTTGCCCACCTACCCCTCCCGTAAGTCAACATTAACACTTAACTTCTCACTTAAGGAAAATTGTGACTTAGGGGAGGGGTGGGTGGTCAGTTACCCAAAAAAACCTTAATTGAGCCAAAATGTCCCTCAAACGAGCCCCATAATGCAATTCGAAACAGCACAAACCTAGTCACCCTCTCGACATCAAAGTGACCAATAGAATACAATGCGAGTCGACCAATCATGAAACCAAAGCGATCAGCAAACGGAAAAACGATAGTTCAAACTCTACAATGTCATTGTTTTAGCAGGGCTTACCTTGACAACGGCGTGGAAATCAGAAAGGAAGAGCAGGGCAAAAACAACGAAAAATCCATCTTTTCGCTTGTGGAGCCTTCGTCATCCTGCAAAAGAAAACAATGTCGCATTGGGGGAACAACGTCCTCTCTGGGGTTATCAATAGCTTAACTTACTGGTTATGAGGAGAATTTTATGGTACAAGACAGCAGTTTGGTTTTTGTGAAACAATCTGATAGACAAGTTTGTAAGAACAAATTTCGAATCGTTTTAGATCTCCCAAATAAAGTCTGATTCAAAACTAAAATTCCCTCTTCTAACTGGCGAAGTCGAGTCAAGCTACCTTAAATACAGCGGAATAACCCTTGTCCAGTTCTTCTCAATAATAAAATTCCCCTCTCTTTTCTCCAATTAAGTTACTACCCTTCAAACTCGTCACATTTTGGTTCTGAAGGTTCGACTATAAAGCGCTTAAATAATGTAGTTCGTTGATGCGATCTGTCGGCGGCGAATTTTGCACGTTTCGATTTATCGCGACGAAATCTGCATAAAAGGAAAGACCAAAAAGAAAAATAGGCCGAAAATAGGGTTGCTTTTGTGTCCACCGAATGCTTACTTTATAAAATCGGGTCGACAAATCGTAACGTGTTATCCGACTTTACGATAACTAAGCTCTTTTCATTAAGATTGGGTTTGTGTGCATCCAACTGCACTATGGGTCTGCTTTGGCTAGCACTTCTTTCACGGGCTACAACAAAGTTGCGCAAGAAACTTGGTCAGAGTTCGTCCCTCATAACAGTCCCAAAACGCAATCCGACACAGTCTCAAGTGCCAGTTCAAAATGATCAACATAACAGGGTGGGAGATGGAAGGGGCTGAAGGAACTACTGGTAAAAGGTACCTTTATGACGTAGGTTAGTGTTCTCCTGAGTAGGTAGTGTCCCCCCGGGGGATGGGAGGGGATGAAGGAACTATTGTTAAAAAGTACCTTTATGACGTAGGTTAGTGTCCCCCTGGGAGATGGGACGGGCTGAAGGAAGTATTGGTAAAAGGTACCTTTATGACGTAGGTTAGTGTCCCCCTGAGTTTCTGCGCCATGACTATACTTTCTACAGTGAAAGCGAACTGCCCTTCATTTGAACACCCTGCAAGACGATTAAAACAAAATTTTATTCGAACTGTGTTAAATAGTGTTTCGGTTACACAGAAGAAATAAGTACATGATTATTCTCTTCCCGCAAGGGGCTTTCAGTGGAGACAATGAAGCACATTTTAAAGGAGCTGTGTCACGAAATCTATCAAAATACACTATAGTGGAAATCGCCACCAAAACAGAGCGAAACAAAAAATATCTGCTCAGAACACGAAACGAAGGTATAACACAGTAAATACAAAGGCAAGAACAGATGAGCGAACTTGAAGATTCAAACGTATCGCAACTGCGCTTTTTGAAAACTAGTTGGTCTCACAGTTTTTCAAAGTTCATTTCGGTTCTTTGCAACGTTTGATATGATACTTGGGAGCCATCTTTGTTTGACATAAAGCTGTGATTTTGTCAGTCACTAGTAAGTTATCAAGTTCCACAGTGAATAATGACGGCATAATGAACTAGACAACCTTGACCGAGCTCCATTAATACTTGTACTAGCTATTGCTTTAAAAAATTAGGAATGGGCACTGATCAATCTCTAGAACGGGCTCAACTTCGTTCCCAGAACTCATTATCACTCGTCCGTTTTCTCGCTCTATAGGGACGAGCAGGAAAGAACCCTGGGAACGAGGTTGGAACGGGCACAGTGACCACTAACCCGGCAAAAGATGAAAGGGGACTGGAACACTGTCATGTGATGAGGAACCAATCTGTGAACAAGACAACAGAAACAAATGAATGGCTTTATCAAAAACCAGCCAGAACAAATAGTTAAAGAAGTTAATCAAAGACGACGCTAGATGCGATTCAAGGGGGTCCTGACACAAGGATTCTTGTCATAGCTTTGGTAAAATTATGAACGAGTACCTTTCTTCAGCAACACTTTTCAAGTGAATCGATGGAATGAATGAAAGGAAAGACTCAGTTTTTGGAACTCTGTCAGAGACATTATAACACAACTGCATGCAATGAACTTTTGCGCGTCTTTGGGGATTTTTATGCGTCAGGGACGTAGGACGCAGAGGTAACAAGATCACTGAACTTTAACTAAAAACAAAGATAACTTTGGATCGAAACGTAATAAAGCGTATAAGGAAACTCAACATTTAATTTAAGAACAAGTGAAATTCTACTTACTGGCCGTATTAGTTTAGTATTGAGGGAGTCTAACACATTGAATTCCATGGACTTGATATGACGATCAGTTAGATTGCTGTGAAATGAAATCAGAGAATAGCGATGAGACCATACACTGAAACAAATTTAAATTCCACTAGCAAACAGACAACTGAAATCACAAAAATATTGTACGATTCTATAACATCACTCCTTTCATGAGTTACATACCTGAAAATAATTGACACTACTACTTGATTCCTATTTTGAGAAGTCACTCTTGTCTCGTACATCTAAAGCAAGGACGAAAAACACTGAGTAAATAAATTTACTGCACGATTAATATGACAGTTCGCTTTCGCAATCATCATATATTTATGTAAAAGGGAAACAACGAGAATTTCGCCCCACATCTGGGATCATTAAACCGTATTTAAATTAGTTACGGAAACATGGTCGTCCCAACTTCTGGACAAAATCGTACAGCGTTACCATAGCCTGTTCCTTCCTCCCGTTTTGTTCACGCTTTCTCAGTTTCGCGGACCCCCTTATCTCGCGGAACCTGGAACAGGGCTGGTGTACATGAGACCATGGCAATGAAATAAGAATCCCAACTGGTTCGCCTTGAACCAGTTTGGTACTAACAAGCGTGACCAAGGATTTGAACTCGGGTTCTATCGAGAACAAATCCAGCTAGCCCCGTTAAGAACGGGACTTGACCTCGCCGCGTCGTTCTAACCGTTCGGCCACGTCGCTCTCTCGTAAATATAATTTATTACACTAACCAGTCTGAGAGCACTGTTTTCTGCGAGAACTTTATAAGTTGTAATGATAGGCTGAAAAAGAAATAAAATCAATGAGTGTCTGGCATAAAAAAGGAAATAGGATCCCGCTGAGATAAACACAGAGTTTAAAAATGTACAGGGGGACGCAACGTGGAAAACTTATTATCTACATCCAAGCTACTATATCGTCTTCGGTCAAAACAACTCTACAATGCGCTTTTAAACCACTGAAGAAGAAGACGAAGCACCCCAAAACGTCCGTTTTTTCTCCTTTTTCAACGCGTACTTCAAAAAACACTTTCACATGCGTTGAACAGTTTCTTACAACTTTTGTAACATAGTTCTAAAAAGTTCACAGTAGAGAGGTCAAGCTATTTGTTTTTCATAAGACACTCCTTTGGTGTGGTTTAGCTTAAAGAGGCTGTCTTGTTCATTTTGTTTTTAATGCAATTACACGTCCTTATTCGCTATGGAACTTTGATAAATAACGTGTGAATGACAAAATCAGAGCTTCGCATCAAACAAATGGGTCTCCCACTCACCATATCAAACGTTACCGTCAAACGACATAAAATGAACTTTGCAAAACTTAGGCTCACAAGTTTTCAAAAACCACAATTTCAATCCGTTTCAATCTTCAAGTTTGTCCATCCGTGCCTCCGTTGCAGTTGCTATGTTATTTATACCTTCTTCTCATGTTTTGAGCAGCTATTTTTTATGTTTCACTCAGTTTGGTGGAAGTCAGCACTATTTCAATTTTGATAAATTTCACGACACAGCTCCTTTACAAAAAAAAAATAAAAAATAAAAAATAAAAAAGAAGGAAAAAAAGGAAGGAAGGAAGGAAGAAAGAAAGAATGAATGAAAGAAAGAAAGAAGGAAAAAAACCTTGTCTAACCTGTTTTTTCTCCTCATTCAGCTCCATGATAGACGGTTCATCCTGTTTTTCCGGTTCAGCTACAGGCACCTCCGCTGTGTCTGACTTCTCACTGCTTCGTCTCTTTCTTTTCTCCTTTTTTCTCTCCTTTTCATGTTTTTCTTTTTTATCTGATTTATCTTTGCGGTGTTTGCGTTTAGATTCTTTAGATTCAGTTTTCTAGAGAAAGATTAAAATTACATACGGGTCATCGAAAACTCTGTTACAGTGGAATCCGGTTAACACGGCTCCGACGAGACGTGCCATATTGTTCGTATTACCCGGGTGTCCGTATTAAACAGATCAATTTTAGAGAAAATATATGAGCTTTTTTTTCGTCTGGTCAAACGAAACTGTCCGTTATATACGGGTGTCCTTAGCGCAGGGTTCCACAGTACTTCTACAATTTCTCTGTTTATGAAACATGATAAACATGACAGCCAATTCTCTCTTAACGGACACCTCTGTCAGAAGGAGACCAAGTGTTGGTCCCTGCCATTTTTAAGTCATTTAATGGTAACTATACTCTCTATAAGACGAACATCTCTGAAAGTCGGACACCGGGCTTTTTTGAAACCGATGAAAGGACGCTTAAGTAGTGTTTTATGTAGTGAAAAATACCTACAAACGGTAAAGTAGGTGCTCTACATGACAGTAAAGTTGCTTCTAATTAATGAACGTTTGATTACACAAAGAGAAAATTATTCCACTTTTCAGTCTATTACATCATTGTTCCCGTTTTTAGTGTTCTGCACAAGTAAAACAGACTTGTATTCATTCCGAGTTGGTCTTTCAGCTTTAAGCATGGTGTCCGTCTTGGAGAGAAATGACTGTGCATCACTCTCATATTCATTCGCAAACTGACATTTTACTATCGTAAGTACCATTTATTGCTTGAATAAATTTACCTCTGATTGTTTAGCTTGTGTTTCTTGTTTTGGCGATTTTTCTGGCGAGGATGAAGTGGGTGTTTCAACAGGCTGGTTATTTCGTTCAGAAAGAAAATGAATCAGTCAGTCAACTTAGTAATCAATCAACCAATCGATTATTCATTATTCCGTCAGTATTCAATCCTTGTCTGTCTGTCAGCCTACAGATCACTTCATACAGCTAAAAGATCATCAGTCAGTCATTACAGAAACCCAGTTAGCCACCCAACCAGCCAGTTGGTCAGTCCGTCAGTCAGTCAGCTATTAAACTGAACAATCAGTCAGCCATCTAGCCTGTCAGTTAGTCCCCAGTCACTGAGCTAACCAGTCGCTCATTCAGTCCATTTGTTAGCCAGCTAATCATTCTGTCTGTGTCCACCTGTCAGTCAACCAGCCAGCCAGCATCTAGCTGGTTAGTTAGCCAACCAGTCGTTGAGTACGTCAGTCAGTCAATCAGCCAACCAGTCAATCAGTTAGTCAGACAGTCAGTATATCAGTCAATCAATCTATCAATTAGTCAGTCAGTTAGTCAATCAGCAAGTCCGTGGTCAGTCAAACAGCCAGTCAGTCTATCGTTACATCAGTCAATCAATCAGTCAATTAGTCAGTCAGCAGGTTAGTCACTTCATCATTCAATCAGCCAGTCAGTTATTTGTCAAGTAGTACAGTTTTAAAACGTATAGAAATTTAATCAATTTTTAAGAAAAAACGGCCAAAAATGCTTCTTGACCCTTTAAGCCCTAAGAGAGATCAGCCTGAAATTTCTTCTAATAATATCAACGCTTTAGAAAACATACTGGTCATGAGAATTGAGTACATGATCAGGGAAGATGAGTCTAATTGATATTTCAACAAATTCTCCCCACTACTTCTATTGAAAGAGTATAGGGACAGTAAATGAGAATCTCAATTTTAATATCTGGGTTTAAAGGGTTAACGTACCTTCTGAGGAGATTTCTTTTCTGGAGTTGCAGAGAGCCAGAAATCCATGTCATCCTAAAATTAAAAAAAAAGAAAAAAAGATTGACGTACAATATGACACAAGTAGATTCTGGTGTTCTAAAGGAGTGTCATTGGCCAAACGTTTTATTTCCCAGTATCAAAGATTGATAAAGGTTCTAAAACAGTACTCCATCATGGATGCATCTCATTGTAACGTGCCTAATAAACGTATGCTACTGAGAACTATCCACCATTCACAGTTTAATCATGCATGTTTTGCTCTTCGTACCATTTGTAACTGCGCACAGTTGTCTGATTATGGCAGCTTTTAAAATACAGTTGACGACCCCCCATTAAGCGGCCACCCTCGGAGTATCAGCCAGTGGCCACAAAAATGGGGCTTCTTCATAAATTAGCATAATCTTTAGCAGAAACATAACTTCATTTTGATACAAATACCTTCTATCTCGGGCTGCAGTTTCCTTCTGATCAGCTAAACTAAGTGGATCAAGCGCTTAAAGGCTGCTTAAAAGAGGTGAAAACAATAGGGAAATGGCCATAAGGTGGCCGCAGCCGCTTGATATGGTTGGCAGTTTAATAAAGTTTTAATTTACAATTCTGCTCCACAGTTACTTCCACACTTTGATTACTAGCCGCTTAATAAAGCTTGAAGTGTAAGTATAAAATATGAGGACTCAGATCACGCCACATACCTGAGGATCGCTCGGTGTTTCAATTACTGGTTTAGAATCTTGTAATTTTGTCCCTGCTTTAGGGGGAGTTGTTCCTTTATCTCCTTTCTCCACCTCATCTGTTGGTGACTCGGGATGTTCAACTTCACCGTTAAACATAAGATTTTCTTCAGGAGAAGCAGGCTCTGCGATGTAATTGCAAAAAAACACGACGCTCAAAACCTTAACCATTTCACTCCTAGACTGAGAGTGATGAGATAATTTGCCACTCTAACATTTGAGTCTGTGGATGAAATCCTATGGTGTGACCATTTAAATGAATCTTCGGCAATACTTTCACCTGCTGCTATTTGTTTAGAATGTAGTTCTAACTTTAGAGCCGGTGGATAAACTCGTATGGTATGATCATTCAAATGAAACCTAGGAACAAACATGTATACAACACAAAGTATAAGGTGCAGTGAGAATATCAGTTTGTACATCATTCGCTTTTGAATGACCGGTTAAATATGGAAAGCATTCATTAAAGACTATGGCCCTTTCCTCTGGTCGAAACTGAAGAAGGAATTAAATTAGGAGAACAGACCTGACTGCCCTAATTGAGGATGACTGTAGAAATTGGATGCTTTGTAATAATTAACTTTGAGACCCTATGGTGGTACTAGGTAAAATTTATCCTCTTATCATATACATACATTTTTACGTGTTAATAGGACTTAGATTTTCAACTTTCCTAGCTTTTACTATTTGCATTACTATTTTAACATTATTTTCAATTTTTACCTTTTATTTGTGTCACCAATTAGTGCTATGCGCTAGAGATTCTTGACACGTTAATAAAGTTCACCACTACTACTACCGTAGCAGAGAGGTTTTTATGGCAGTTGGGACGCAAGTTTGTGGCCGGTGTCGTCGTGTTTTCATCTTTGAGAGAGTATAATTTTAGCTGTTACCATAACTACGTCCTCTAAACACAAAATACCTTCTTCCTTATGATGGTGGTGTTTATGTTTAGTCTTCTTGTCTTTTTCGTCCTTATCTTTTCTATGCTTGTGTTTACCCTGAAAAGGACAGAGTTAAGAAAATGAATGTTCCCATGTCAATGTAACTGGCCCCAGTTGTTCAAAAGGTAGATAACGTTATCCGCTTGATAAATCGCTATTAAGTGGATAACGCAATTGGATTTCCTAATACTTATCCATGGACAGTGATTTCACCGTTGGATAGCGCTACCCAACGTTTTACCAACCGCGGCCTGGAAGAAAGTTCAGGGTAACCGTGCCAGAGGAAATCAAGAGGCTGAAGGCGTGAAAAGACATTCTGGTTTGTAATTGTTGAGCTTGAGTCATATTTACAGCAATAAAACATTGCTGACGTACCCGTGTGAAAATGGACGTAATTCCTTTAATTCAGTCGAATACATTGTTACAAGAGGTGACAATGCGATTTTGCTGTCAGGGATTTCTGTGTGATTCAAGAGCAATATTTGCTCTAGTTTCCCAAAATAT
>BOPM01000219.1:622498-635995 GCA_022179025.1 Porites australiensis
ATGGTGTGACCATTGAAATGACACCTCTTTAGCAGTACTTTCACGCGGTAATACTAATTTTTAAGTATTCTGAACTTTGAATTTCAACAATCTTCAGTAAAAGGAGTAAATCAGGTTAGAAGTATGACAATATCACTAACCTCTTCACTTTCAATAGTATCAGTAGGTTGTTTCTCAGTAACAGTGCGATGTTGACGAACGGGGAGAGCTTCATGTGCTTCTAGTGGTCTGTCACAACACAACAACAGTAAATAAACGATCCTATATTACTTCTACCCTTCTAACTTATATCTCTACAACATCAGTAATAAACCGGGGAGTGCGGGCTAGATAGATGCGACAAAATGCTTTTGCTCTAGTACAGTGCTTTGCGTTAGTTTCACGTGATATAAGGTCAAAATGCGCGTGATCAGATTACGAGTGATGGGAAGGTTCAAACGCGCAAGACCAGATTGCGTTCTATGCATTCCATTAATTCTTAGTGGAAGTCCAAGTACATGCTGGCAGGCTGCATAAGTGCCGGTCATGTGCGCAATAGCAACCTGGTGAATAGGATTGTGGGCTACCCTGGTCGCCCGCAATAACTAGCAATTATTGGATGAGACTGAGTATGATCTGAAGAATTATGTAGATGAAATCCTAAAGTGTGAGCATTTAAAAAGCTCAGACTGAGAAGTACTTTTCTACGGTACTGTTTGCTGTCCTGGACGAGATCGTTCTAAATTTTGACTCTGTTAATGAAACTTCACAATGTTGAGTTTGAGAGCTGCACCTTGGTCAGTGATAAGAATCAAGTCAAGGGATCAACAGTATAATCAAACAAGCTAAGTCCGTGCCAGACATACTTGCTAAGGTCAACATTTAACAGCTTATGAGGATCAGCTGCAGCGTCGAATGACTCTTCATTTTCTTTATCATCGTGATCAGATTGCGCAGCTCCCTGACAAAAAGAAAAACAAAAACAAAACAAAACAAACACAAAACTTTAAAGTGAATGTGATTTTTTAGTTCAAAATTCCCGTTATTTATGGGAAGCAAGGGATGGCGCAGTGAGTTGAGTTTGTTGTTGGTTCTCTCCTTTGCTGCAAGAGGTTTTTCTCCGGGTACTCCGGTTTTCCCCTCTCCTCAAAAACCAACATTTACAAATTCCAATTCGACCAGGAATCAGGTAGACGAAGAACCACTTTGTGGATGTGCTACCTCCAAATTATCATTTATTTATTTATTTATTTATGTATTTATTTATTTATTTATTTATTTATTTATACCCATACCATGTTCAGCGGCACACACCCTTTTGGGCCAAATAAAGGAGTGCCTCCCCTCCCCAGCGGGCAATTCAGGGCAGTGTTAATGTCAATTTGGGTTTATAAAACATCATAAAGTTCTAACCTCTGGCATCTCTCCAGCACCAGCAGGAAGAACCTCATATGAAATTCCAGGATCTGGCCCTTCTTCATCAGCTCTGCTCCCTTTTCGACCTGATGTAAAAAAATCATGAATGTAAAGAAAGATATTATTTACTGTGGTATGGTATGCTACTAATATCCCAGCACAGGAAATTGACACAACCTCCTGATAAGACCAGCAATAGACAGTCAAAGAATCACAATCAATAACTAAGTGACCATTGTTAGCCTAACATTAATAAACCCTATTACACGGATGACAAATAGGGCACCCACATGAAAGGAGCTTGACCTTGTGTACTTATTAGTAACTCTGGGTAAACTGGAAATACATACTTAATGGTTGTTAAGCTGTAAGAGGAAATCTTAATGCTGAAGAGCCAGTAAATATTCTACCTTTCTTTCTTCTCTTCTTTGTTTTTCTTGAAGCATATTTCTTGTCAAGAGATATACCTGGAGATCAAATGAAGATAATGCATAACGTCTTATGTCACAATAAGAGGGTAAAACGTAAAATAGAACGAGGGGCTCTTAACAAAAGATGAGAACCAAATTGGAGTAAAAGCCCAGGGCTTATATTTTTCAAAGGCCCTTTTTGAGGGGTTTATCTATGGAGAGAAATTTGCGTTTCAAAATCGATTGGGCTAGCCTTATAGTTGGAAGGAAATTTAACGTTTCTGCTTTGTTTTACTTTGTATTTGAGGGAAATTATTTGGAGGGGCGATTTAACGGAGGGTTTTTTGCGTTACGAGTTTGGGGGGCTTATTTTCGGAATTTTACGGTAAGTGAAAAGTGATGGAAACTGGCAGAGAAGAGGTGGAACAAAGAGAACAGAAAAAGAGACTGGCTGAGAAGGGGGCAGCACATGGAAGAAAAACGAGTAGGAAAGGAAGTGGAGGTGGGAAATGGAAGAGAGAGGATGAGAACTGGAAGAAAAAAGGGACGGAGAATGTAAATGAAGGGGCTAGAAACTAGAAGAGGAAAGGGTGAGAAATGGAAGAGAAAGGAATGGGAAATTGAAAAGAAGGGAAAAGAAAGTGGGGTTGAAGGAGATGAAAACTATCAATAAGGCGCAAGCACCAAAACATGGCGAGATGGGAGAAAGGGGTGGAACTAAGAGAGAAACGGGTATCTCTTCCACGCTTAACATTACTAGTAATACAGTGTAACAAAAGTACCTCCTGACACCTTGAGGGATACTGGTAAGTCCAAGTTTGCCACTGGAATATCATCTACCAGCATCTCTTTCTTCTTTGCCTGAAACGGGACACACTGATAATCTCAATTTTAAGAATAACATTAACACATTCTTTCAAAAAGCCATGAGAACTTGAGTCAAGTAGGAAATTCTCTTCCAACACCACTATAAAATTCTTGTGGCAATACAATGATAGGTACGAGCAGAGACAAGCTGTTCATGGAAATTACCTTGAGGTCTTCTTTTGCTGTCACCTTTAGATAATGTGGATTACTGAGCTGATCTTGTTTTCTTTGTTCACGTCTCTGAGATACACATGGAAAGTAAAAAACGTTCAATAACTACAGCAACACAGACGTATTACAGAGCTTTAGATTCCAAGACGAGTACGACTACGAGTACGAGATTTTCCCAATACTGAGTATCAATCACGCGTGAACTAGCGTCATTTTGGCGGGAAATGGTGATAGCCGTCGTCATTCTACAACGGGTTTTAGCGAGAATGTCGTAGTGGTGGGAACAAATTATCAAATGTGAGGAGTTTTATCATTTTGCTATCGGGAGAGGGCTTAACCTCCTTCAGTATATAAATAACCGAACTAACTTTTTAGGTGAAAAAAGAGTGAAATGAAGCTTTCCGGGGTGTCTTTTTTTGAGAACACGCGCGTAAACTTTAAGTTGATTCTCGTACTCGTTCTCAAATCTAAAGCCCACTGTTATGTACCGTATCGGCTTGAGTAACTGTTGCCCTCGAATAAGCGCCACATTTTGGACAAAAAGTATTAGAAGTACCGCCCCAAATAATTAATAACCATACCATAGTTAAAACAATTCTTTGTCGCCTCCAACTCCAAATAAACGCCGCCTTCAAACAAGCATCGCATTTTAGGCATGAAAAAATTCAATAAGCGCCGCGGCCCTTATTCGAGTAAATACGTACCCCTTACAAAATGTGTTTGGAGATTTTTCTGTAATATACAGAGTTTGGGTGCAGGATTTATGGCCTAAGCAAGAAGTGTTTGGACAAACAGAAAGAAACAGGTTTAATGGCAAAAATACAATGACAACAGAATCATGAATGATAACAACCTTTTTCATTTCTTCCTCATCTTCTGATTCATGCTTCTGTTTCAATTCTCTGAAAATTAATAAGTCATGTTACTACCTTTCTGAATAAGATCAGTGCTTAAGGACAAATATTAGCATGCCCAATAGCTCAGAGGGGACAAAGGCTTCGACCCCCATTGAACGCTCTTTCCTAATTTACCCTTGAGTGAGGTAATTTCAAAAATGGTGTTGTCCAACTGAAGCCTTTTTTCTTACTGGATTTTTGAATCTTTACATCTACTTGAGTTTGAGAGAGATTTTAAAACCAAGGTAAATTAAGTCAGCCTCACAATTTTTGAGGTCTACTTTGTGAGAGTGGGGTCTCCTACAAAGAATGCAAGCTGAAAAAGATATTTAAATACAGATATCTACTTCTTCCATATAAGAGACAAGTTCAAAGTTGGTACAGTAAGTAAAAGACCTAGCTTGGATTTATCGAACATGCATGAACTGTGCCAGTCATAAATCCAAAGGAAAAAACCTATGATTTGTAACGTTAAGGCCATTTATACGAGGAAAAATAAGACGCGTCTTACATAAGACGAGTCTTAAATAAGACGCGAACTGTACCATTTATACGAGCATGTCTTATCTAAGACGAGAACAGCTCGTATAAATGGTTCGCGTCTTATTTCTGTTCTTTACTCGTTTTCATGTGAATGTTGCCCGTAGCAACTGCAATCCAACGTGGCTCGCCAAAAATTAACGCATGCGTACTATGCGTTCGCGTCTTATGTAAGACGCGAAGGTCATTTATACGAAGTTTTTCTCGTCTTAACTAAGACGCGTCTTATCTAAGAACAGGTGTTAAGGGCTGTTCTAAAATAAGACGCGTCTTAGCTAAGTCGCGTCTTATTTTAGACGAAATGTGCCGTTTATACGGAAAGTTCGCGTCTTATTTAAGACGCGCCTATGTAAGACGCGTTATATTTTTCCTTGTATAAATGGCCCTATTAAGTCCAGAGTAGAAGAAAAGGGTTAGCCATAATAAATGGCTGATAACTGCTTAATTCTCCTTACAAAGTACTTTCTATCTGCTTGTGAAGTAAAAGGAGAATTTGGCGTGTCATCAAGAGCTACAATCTTATTCCAGCCAACCCTTCAATAATATGCAAAAGAAAAAAAATATTATTTGTTATAATTTTCAGTGCCATACTTGTGTTCGCCATGAGGGTCAAATATTGTTTCTATGTCCTGCTCCTCCTCTGAGCTTTCTGATGGGGGTTGATTAATCCACTTGTCTAGATCAAGTCTAAAAAATAATCAAAGGAACATTAGAGATGTTGTGGATAGATACAGTTGAACTTCTCTTGAAGCCGAAGAGACCACAAAAGGTGTCCGCTTAAAGGAGGTAAAAATTACACTGTTTGTTTGTCACTGGGACTATAGCCTCATTCAAACCAAAGCTTAACGCTGTTAAGTTAAACACGGTTTAACACTGTTTCCTTTGTAAAAGCTGCTTACTGACTAAGCTGACTGCAAATTTAGTGCAAATTACAGAACATGTTGAATTTCATTTGAATACTGTCTGAAAATCTGTTCCAGTTTTCCACATCCGTTTTACATTAATTTTAAAACCTGGTTTAATTGAACATGTTTAGTTGGTGTGAATGGACCATATGTATAAGTATCATGTCCAGGTGAAACAAAATTACTAACTTCGACCAAAATTTGCGGAAAGAAGTATTGAAAGTATACACTGAACAAAAAGATTTTTAAACTTTCAACAAATAGGAGGCTGCTCGTAACTATGATGAGTGCAGCTGAGAGCAAGCAAGGAAGTTGGCTACTTTTCAAAAGCATGACCACGTCTTATAACTCAGGACTACTCAGTACTCCTGACTTTTGAGATCCAAACAAGAAGATGATGCCGTGACAAAGATAAATGAAATAAATGCTGTACAAGGTTAAACTACCATACCCTTCTGGAACCTGCACTTTCTTCTGTGCTTTCGAAGCAACTGGATTTAGTTCACCACGAAACAGTGATGACACCTCCTCAGAGCAATCAACACCTAAGTAACACAGTATTCTATTAATATTATAATACTACTAATAAAAATTATTACAAAGAATAACTTATTCAATTCTTAAAACAAAAGCTGGTTGAAAAGCACATTCACAGTGTGGTTCTTCACCTAAGGGGAGCTTTACATTTTTTTTTTTTTAAATTTTATTTATTAAACAAAAGTACGTTACAATGCTTACAATTGTGCACTTAGATAAAATAATGTTCCTGTATTGGCCATTAAAATACTTCTATCTTCTAAGGGAAGCTTTACATGGAGGTGGGGGACCCTGCATATGTGAGGTAACCCGTGGTGGGTCACCCCACCTATCATGAAAACATAATCAAATTAAAATGAGAGATTATATGGACGGGCGGGTTAATCCACCAACGTGGGTTACCTCACCTACCTGGGGTCACCCACCCCCATGTAAACAGACCCTACCATACTGTAAAGATAATGTAGGATTAAAAAATGTGGGGTTTTTAGGAGAAAAGGAAATGAATGTACCCAGAGGATTCTCTCTTTAAAACATTTAAAGCAAGACTTCCTTATAAGCACAACAATAATAATTATAATTATTATGAGCACAATAATGAACAGTTCTCATTTCTGACCAAGCACAACCAGGGTTTTGGAAATCCCAGTATCTTAGACATTTTCTACCTTGGTACATGGTATTAATTTTGTTGCCAAAATGTCTGGTATAAATTATTCTGCATTGGAATAATTATAAATTTAGGCAACTGATTACCTTTTCCTTGCAACTTGAGAACATACTTAATGAGCTGCAAGATACAGCTAGCCTGCATATTAAACGTCACAAATGATTATTAATTTTACAGCAACAGATACAAATGCATCAATCAATAAACTCAATCAATCAATCAATAACTTTATTAATCTGTCGGAAAACACCTAGCAGACCACAAGTGGTGAACTAATCAGGGACACTGCCTTTGATGTTATATTTTACACTGTATATGTGGCTAAATATGATTTAGGCTAAGATAAACTCAGCTGGCCAGCTGTCTCACTCATTAGTGATATGCAGGGGCATCATAACTGCATCAAAGGGGCTCATTGGTCTTTTTACAGCCATTCTCTTGAGGTCAGTTCATTACGTTCGCGTGCTGTTGTCTGTTGTGGTGTATTTTGATGGTTTCCCTTGAAACTTGCATTGGTGGACATTTGCAAACAAAAACAAAATTGCAATCGCTTTTTGTAGCATGGGTTGATGGATATATTTGACAGCTGTCACTCACCCTCTCCTGCACCTCGAGGTCGGCACTCTGTACAAATATGGGTAACTTCTCTACCAGCATCTCACTAACTGATTTTGTGTCACCATCTTCATCCTTCATAACAAAACAAAAGGTAGAATATAGATTAATTTGCTCTATGTTGTCTCTTGACTACAACTACAGTGTTAACAAGTCTTGATGATTAGTGAGGCGGTAGCAAGTACTCTAAAAAATTGAGAGTTTCAATAAACAAAAATACAGCATGTACAAAGTTATTGATGTCTTCTTGATTGCCATTCTTGTCATTTCCAACAGAGGATAAGTAGCAAATCTGTCATCCATCACATGTGGCATAGTCAGCAAACTCAATTTATTACGCATTTCGATGAATGCACTACCTTCATAACTTGCAATGCATGCAAGCACAATTACTATTTCACCATTGAAAAGGAAAACAAATCTGTCTCAAACGATCCTTTCAAAGCTTGAACAGAAAGAGAATGTTATCCTCATATCGTCATAGGGATTTATTAAATGCACAAAAAAGGGTTTGAGAACAAATTATGAAAACTACAGTTGAACTTCCTGTAAATGACCACTCAAAATTCTAAGTGGTCTCTTACAGGAGAAGGTCACTTATGGGAATTCGACCAGATGGGTTCACTACTGAGAAGAAGCCCAGATGCCTCTACTTTATGGTAGATAATTTATGGCAGGCAATTTCTAAGTTACAATGTCGATATTTCCATGTATTGGCTAAAAATTCATTTTTTACTCCAAGTACCAGAGTACATACAGCGAACATAGAGATGAGACCATGCATTATGTGGTTGCTTGCAAGAGGTTAAAAACAGTGGAAAATTATTACATTATCAGCCGTGAAAAGTGGTTTTGGTCGCTTACAGGAGGTCATCATCTTTGGCAGGGGCTTTGACTGGGAGAATTTTGGTGTTTCGCTCATCGGGAACTGGTTGCTTACTAGAGTTGGTCACACATGGAGGTTCGATTGTATGAACTTACCTCCTCCTGATTTGCTAGCAGCTTAGCATATAACTTGGCAATGTTCTGGACATACACTGCTTGGATGTGCCCTGGAAGGGAGGTGGCTTTAGGCTGCAGCATAGCCTCTAATGTGACATTGATATCTGGTAGTTGCCTGGTAAACAACAACATAACCAACTTTTATTATCACTGTGCAAGAAGCTTAAAACACATTGTTGATTGCAACAGAATATGCAGGTTGTACGCCAAGTACTAAACCTAGCAAAAGAGGTGGTAAAAGAAATTGGACTTGATTGGAAGCCACCTTGACTATAATGTATGGGCGGGAAGGCTTCCGTAAACTTCACTTATATGCCCTGCTCTTATACAACTTTGTAAGGGGTTTCAAGAGGGCTCATAAAGGGGGCAGCTTATAACTGGACCAAAAAAAGCGTTTCAAAAAGCTACAATCGGTGACAAAATGAGTTGAGACACTTCACTCTATAACGGGGCTTTTTGAATTACTTTTTTTAAAATGAAGCTAGAATTGTAACATATATTATTCAAGCCACAGTTTCACTAACTCTGAAAATTCTCCTGAGATCCATGCTGCAGCAAAAAGTACTTCACAAACTCTGTTCTTTTCCATTTGTCCAGACATCAGCTCACTGCTGGTCAGCAACAAAGACTGAAACAATGTAAAAAAATCATTTCTGTTCACGTGGAATTTTTGAGTTCACAGGCAATGTTAACATATATAACTAAATGACAAAAGGCAAAAGATTCAAAATAAAATAATATTATACAATGCCCACAATAATCATAACCCATTAAATAGTATTATTATTCATTCAAAATATTTCCCCAATTCTGATTGGCTAAAAGCATATGTTTAATTCACCATAACCAGTTACTGATGACCAAATTTGGAAGAATTTTGACTTTAACGAGGAAATGACGTCAAAAATGCAGCGTTTTCACAGGTTAACGCACCGTTAACCGAGAAGATCTGGGGACAAGGTTGAGTTGTTTTGGTTGTGAACTTAAAAAAATGACAGACATTTCACTCGTTTTAACAGTAAGAACTAGGCGAAAAAATAGCTAAAAACACGGCAAGAACAGCAAGAAGACAACTCGAAGGGCGACATCTGCTAATAATAATAATCATCATCTTTATTGAGGAAACTTTTTCATAAAAGATATGGTTTTCAAAAAGGACCTCAAAACTAGATATATATTATAAAAACAAAAAAAGCTATTTGGAGAATATTTGCGGAGCTGGACAAACCTAAACGTACACTATCGAAGATGAACTGAACATCGATGGATCGATGGAGGTAAGCATGTTTTAGCTATGCTTTAAACTTGGAATTATTTTGAATGAATAATAAAACAGCTATTGAATTCAGCTTTCATATCATATGAAGAATTATGGAGATCTCGGAGGGTGTTATGGGCTTCGGCCGTAGATACTCAGCCTCATTCATTAACTGTTAAATATTCACATCTACAAAACAACAATCTGACGGATTTGCATATTGAATGAGATGCACTGACATAAATTTACTATAAATTTCACGCAAATAAACATAATATAAAAGTTCAAAGTTCAACCCTTCTAAAGTAAAGTACCTAGCATATGAAGTATATTTTTGCAATCAAATTAATGTACAGAACATGACCTAAAGATAAGAGCACAAAATTGCACCTAAATTTTCTGCCCTGGTGACCAATTCTCGAGTTAAGATGAGTTGCCAAATTTAACAACAAAGTCCTTGTAAGTAATGTCTGAAAATAAGTTCAGATAAATGACAGGGCATTTTAGGGAACAAATACTAAGTATTGGACCAGTACTGGTGATAACAGACTTACCAAGCATTGAACAGCATAAGGACGTATAGCCTTGACTCTGATAGTGACATCCATCATCTGTGAAGCTATCAGTTTGCCATGTCTTGTTCCTTCCACTCTTGTCAGCTGCACCAGTACATCAATATACCTACAGTAGACACATTACAACAGACAACATGATTAAAATTAAGAGGTTGGCAGAAGGATAAACAGAACTTTTTTTCTTTCTCATTTTCTTGGTCAATATTAGCATTTCTTACAATGGGATCATTTTTTACAATAACTGTAGAAATTCTGACATACTTTATTGATCGAGAGCCTTTGAGTTAATTTTATATCTTGCTGGTTTGACCAGTTGATGTTCGAGAATCAAATTTCCCCCCTCTCTGTTCATGAACACAATGAATTTAGTGGACAACTTAAATTTGTCACTGAGCCTTCACAATACTCATAATCACTGCCATCCCTTTACCAACAACGTAAAAAAACAGCTTTTTTTTACCATTCAAAGTTTGTGACATAGTGATAGTCATTCATACTACAAATCTGTACAATCTTGGAAAGGAGCTCATCACAGTATGCTGGAACAAACAACAGCACATGGTAAAATTAATAATTCCAAAAATAAATCTTATACAAAGTTTCTTTTATAGTAATGATAATGATAACAATAACAAGAAACAACATTTCAACTGCTCTGTTTTAAAAAAAAAAACAAGAAGTAAATATTATTATAATACTGATTTGAGGATTAATAATAATTTTGATAATTCTTACTCTGACTGTCGGCCTTGTCAATTTGCACCATCAGCTTCTTGATAATGTCCATTATATTCTTCTTAGAAACCTACAGGAAAAGAGGTTGTTTAGAACAGTGCCAATACTCAACATTTCCAGACTTGCCAAGTATCACGACTTTGTTGTGAGTCTCACAATTTTAAGACCTATCTCACATTCTCATAAGTTCACAACTTACTTCTTGCACTGTCTCCAAAAGACACACTGGAGAATCTCTAAGGCTCATTTCCAAATTAGAAGGCAAACTCAATCTACAGAAAACACCTTGTGGCAAATGACATGAATTTGGGATTTTCTTCAACTCTAATAAATTATTGCCTTTGTTTTTGAGTTGAACGGCAAATTTAATGGTGTGAATTTCCTACCATCCCAACGATAAGATCCAGAGCTCGGAGTCTAATAGATTCATCCTTGTCATCTAAACACTGCAGCACTATGTCTCTGAAATGAAAAAGCAAATTCTTTTCGTATAGTCCTATATTTCGTTTTACTTATTTTGTTTTATTTTATTTTATGATTTTCTTTAGGAATTAAATATTTATTTTCCTCTATCTCGGAGACATTAGCTTTAAGAGCTACACTGTAAATCTGAGGATAAATAAAGGTGATGTATGATCTATATATGTAAGGTATTTGCTAGAACTCTCGTTACATTTATTTGCCTAATTTTGATTTGCTAGCTTGGAAAACCAGATAGACACCAAGGAACATTAAAACTACATTCAGCTAACTGTGAGCTGTACTTGTACAAATAATAATATGCTCCTAACAGTGTTATTTTCTATTTTTAAAATACTTTATTCACTTTCTAAGGGCTTTGTTTTAGTCTATAAAACACAACACCAAACAAAGTAGGAGCAAAGCGGGTGATCCTAAATGTAGTGAACATGCCTGGCCCATCATGCCTGCTTGGTTAGCAAGTCAGAAGACAGTGTTTGCTTTATATTACTTGCTTGTTTGCAAAGCCAGCTATTTATTAAAAGTCACTTACTTATGCCCTTGTACAACTTTGGGGTTCACAGCCAGGATTTTTGACATAGCAAGCAGACCAAGATATTTCACTACAAAGGAAAATCAATGTTCACAGTCAATTAATGGTAATGTCACATCACAGATATAAGTACAGTAAAAGTAGGTCTAGTGTAGCGTGGATTAGAAACCACTTTAGGCTGAGCTAGTAAATTTTGGCATGTGAATGCAGTACACGTACAAACTTCATTCAGGAACGGAACTCACTCTGGCTTCGGAAATGAAAAGGCTGGTTTTTACTAGCGACAGAGATGGAGCTGGAGTTGTAATCAGAAGCATAGAACTTTACGATCTACTGCAAACGGCATTATGAGTCTTGTGATTCCGCTTACAACTGCATCATTTACGATCAAGTGAAAACTGGGTTGTCTGAGTCGCAAGCAGAAGCGAAAGAACTAAACCAATCACAATGTATGGGAATGTGTACTGTGACTGGTTTATCCTTCCACTTCTACTTCTGACTCTGACAATCTGGTTATCACTAGATAATAAGCGGAATGTAAGCGACGGAGTCGTAAGTGGAGTCTGAAGAAAATGGAACCTTCCGATTCTTCTGAGTCCAATTCCGTTGCGCTTATAACTCTGTTTAAGAATCCGATTTTTGATTTTCACTAGGTCATAAGCGCTCTTACGACTCCAATTATGTCTCCAACTCCGACTCTGTCACTAGTGACAGACAAGCCTTAAGTCATTGTGGTATTGTTACAATAGCCCCTAACAATTAAAATGTCTTACAGTTCTGATCCGGGTCTTCAATTAAAATCCGCAACTTGCTGACACAAAGCTAAAGAAAAAGCAAAATAAGTATCATAATATGAATGTCAAGGAATTAGTGAAAACAAAAATATATCAATTCCACTAATAAACTCAGCAAATTTTCAAAACATGGTCAATTCAAGTAGCATTAAAAGGGATTATTATACCTGGATAGAGGCTGTATGGTGAGGTAATCCTAGGAACGAGAGAATAAAGAATTGTTAACATCAAATGTTTAAAACAATTAACATTTTTGTGTCAATGCAAAAAACAACAAAATTTGAAAAACTGAAAACATTTGCATAATATGCAAAATATGCCTTAAAGTGTATATGCCATGAATTTTTGTTTTGTCATTTTTAGTTCTAAAATATGTGTAAAACATGTATAATGTATCTGAAATTTAAACTCGTCAACAATCTTACAAAACCTATTTTTTAGTCTTCAAAACATGCAAATTGCCTTTAAAAATGTCCACCTATCGCATGGCCAAATTGACAACAAAATCACGGCATTTTAGATGTGTAATGGGTTTGCAGTGGGAGAGTGCATAACGTTTAGTACATCTGCATAAAATCAATTAACCGCTGTACCATTTTCGTAAACCATTCCTTACCTGATACTACGGTATTGATACATTCATATAACAAAGACATGGCTGACGTGCTGCAAGGAAATAAAACTTCACATCTAAGATGTCACTGATAACCTACTCCTGTTTGCTTAAATTGATGCAATAACACAATAATCAAAGGTGGCTCAATATTACAGTTTTCAGCAGATGATGACGATCATTTTTAACTGTCTAAATTAAAAATGAAAGAAACATCCATAGCTGCTTATGTAAAGCCAACTGTAAGATTTATCCAGCAGCATAAATCCACCACTGAACAGTATCATCTTCAGATCAAGATAAACACATTGTTGTTACCTGTGAATTAGATTTGTTAATGGCTCCAGCAATTTCTTTCCCAGTCTTGGTTCAAGAGGGCAAAGTGCTCCAAACTGCAAGAGAATTAAAACAGAATCATTAATAGAAGGAGCCCGACTAAAAACGCCCTAAATCACCCATGATCTCTAGACTACGAGTAGTCCCCCATTTTTCCTCAGGGACA
>BOPM01000219.1:636005-662024 GCA_022179025.1 Porites australiensis
CGGGGGACTACTCGTAGTCTACATGATCTCTAGAAAGTTATATATGCAGAAAAATTTACAATGTAAAATCCTTTTTGAGTCATCAAGAGGAGCTTTCTTTTCTAGCCCCTTTAGTGACATAGATCATAGTGGATTGAAGGCCTGAGCCAAGATATTTTATGCATAGTCAGGCTGTCACTAACAGGTGGGAGCTGCGGGAGGGGGGCGGGGGCCAGGGGGGCTAGGGGGGCTAGGGCTGGGGGGCTTGGAGGCTGTGGGCCAGGGGCTGGTGGCCAGGGATTTGCACCAGATATTATAGGCATGACCGCTGGCTACATTCATGAGAAGGAAGAGGAAAATGGAACCAAAAGAAATTCACAACTGTTTAATCCCCCGCCTATCAATTGCATATACCTGGCAACTTGACATCCCTGATAGTTAACAGAAAAATTCTTATTTCACAGTGAAAATGGCCTCGATACAAGATTAAGCACAAATGCAAGCACAAGGACAAGAATCAAATAATAATGTTTTTCTTTTTGTCTTTATGACACATTCATGTACATTGATGCTGTTGTGCTTGTACCAGTATTTATTGTCAACTGACACAAGACTCTTAAGCTTGCAATAATATTATCATTGCAGTAGTAAAAACAAGACTCAAAAATACAATGTAATATACGTGATGTTACATGGGATGATTTTCAAGGATGATTTTAAGCACGACAAAGTCTCGCAACGTTGGAACAATATTGCAGCTATTCGAAAAATTGTTGCAACAACGTTGATAGTGTTGCGCTAAAACTCTTCATTGAAAATCATCCTGTGTAACATAACCTTAAGTAGGAGTTCTTGGAAGAATATGGAACTGTTGGATTTTTAGAGGAGAATACCAGAGCGACAGAGAAAAACCAGTACCAGTCAGAGCAATGAACAGAGTCAACGACAAACCCAACCCACATATGATGAGTCCTCCAGTTTATAAACCTGAGCCACAGCAGTCTTAATATAATGAACCTCTTTATGACAAAGTCCTCAGTATAAGGAATGATATTCTTCGCCCCAGTGGTAGTAAAAATATAAGGAAAAGAACCTTCAGGCAACAAAACCTCATTATTTAAGCGAACGTACTTGTCAGTCTCTTGGTCCCTTGTTATATCGAGGTTCTATCGTTAGTAATAACTTTAATGATACTAACCAGTTTGATGATTTTGATAAGCATCCAGTTGTTAGTGGAACTTGTCATCAGTTTGAAAAACAATGGTGCAAGTGATAAGTAGTTCTTTGGATTTTTACGAGCTAACTCGCAAATCACATTCACTGCTGCTGACTGGACACCTGTGGTAAGATGACACACAATAATCAATGACTTTGAAGTATAGATAACCAGCACTGGCTCATTAAGAAATCGCCTTGACAATTTTCCATGGTCTGTACTCTTGTCAACCATGGAAATGACAACCATGGAAACTTAAGTGGAAAGTTTTGAACATTTTGACATCATTTCCATTCTCAATGAAAGTACATACCATTTGTTTTTTGCAACAACATTTACAGTTTTGTTGCCATTTCCATTGAAGTTTCTTGGAAAATTGTGTGAATGAGAGAGCGAAAAACAAATTGCGCTAGTGCCCAAGATCATCTATTGGCGATGAGTTTAATATTTGGTGAGTTAAGACTTAATTTGCTCCATTTCTTTTTCTTATTTCAAAAGATATGTGTAAAAGTTTTTTACCAGGCTCTGAATCTTCAAGCTTTTCCTTCAGCCTTGGGAAAGCAGGCCTAAGTGCTTCTGGAAACTGAAATAACCCAAAACAATGAAAGTTACCATATATAGATTTTTAAAAAATAGTGTTTTATTTGTTGGAAAGTGCTATCCAACTTTTGAACAACTGTGGCCCGGGTATTTGTCTAACGAAACAATGCAGTATCACTTTTATAATATGATCTGAGATAATGGACAATGAAAACAACAACAACAACAACAAGAGAAGCAGGTTTGAAATTTAAAGAAAATAAATATGCACTGTATTGCACTCTACAATGTTACCTTGAGAAATATTTTGTACATCAGCAAGACAGCTCTTTTCCTGATGTAAGGCTTGGTGGACACAAGCTAGTGGAAAATAAAGGTGAGAGAATTTACAAGTATACCAGGGGCACCTACCATAAACATGGGGAATTCGATTCAAACTAGAAACTCTTATTTAGGAAACCAATATAAATGGGTTGGAAAGAAAGCCAGCCAAACACCAGCAACACAAGGCTGATGGGCATTACAAGACTGAAAGACCCATGCAAAAATTATCCAAAGGCATCAACCACTCAACTACTCACGCTTTGTTGCTAATTTAGTTAAATTACATTTAAACGCATTTAAAACTGAAGTTTCTAGTCACCTTATGGCTTTGCACTTTTGAATAACATACAAACTTTGAAGTTTAAAAGCCAACTTCATGATTGTGTTTTTCACTGCCTTCAATCATAACTATGATCACAAGCAGCGAACCTTAAAACACAGAAACTAACAAAACAGATCAAAATTCATCAATCACGAATCACAAACCAAGAACCTCTGAACTCGTTGAAGTAAACTTCTGTTTTCTAAGAGGTCCATTAGGATGATTGATGGCAGCAAGAGAGTTTGCATGTTTTTGAAAAGCAAACTACAGAAGTAACTAGGTACCACCAGCTGCTACTAAAACACAGCTGTGACAACTCATTTGCTACACTTTGGAAAGTCAACTGGCTATCCTATCCTTTATGTTCCTATCCTTCACCATATTTCGGATGGGTTGCGATCGTTGAAATGGCTTCCTATTAGAGAGAAACTCATTCTAAATGACGCTACTATGATGCACAAATGTATTAACAAGCTTGTTCCAGACTATCTTGCTGATATGTTTAAATCACATCCTCAAGTCCATAATAGACAAACTTGATCATCTGGTGCTTTGGATATACCTAAATGTCGCCTGTCAACAGGGCAGCGCTCCTTTGCTTTCAGAGGAGCCAAACTCTGGAACTCCTTGAATGATAATATTAAGTCCTTAAAATACCCCAGGAATTTTAGGCGTCATCTTGCAAATGTTTTATTAAGTTGATATATTTTTGTAATTATAATATTATTGTACTTACATTCTTAATTAATTTATATAAATTTGTATTTTTTATTCTATTGAGCTGAAAAGCCCTCTTAGGGAGCATCAATAAAGTGTATGTATGTATGTATGTATGTATGTATGTTGAACTAGCCAAGAAAACTCACCAAGCACATGACATCATTAGCCAAATCTCTAGCTAAGTCTGTTGTCACAAAACACGAAAATCCAGCAAGTGACACACCAGCATCATACACGTTCATGCTGCAAAGGTCCTGCATAAAGAGTTACAAATAGTAAAGTATAACAAACAAACATACTCATGGTCAGAATGCTAGCGACAGCTATATGTTTCTTAAGTTTAACCAAGCTTTGACGACTGCGTCGCTAAGTGCAGATGGGTGCCCATAATATCCGAGAGCTTCCACTTTTGGCAAAGTCAGCCCTTAAACTGAGTTACGCCTCCATGGCTGGTAAACCATGCCTTCCAGCTATGAGCCCCACATCAATGGAACCAGGCCCCAGTCATACTGATATATCAATGGATATATCAATGGAAAATAATACGGGGGAGGGGAGTAGGAGGAAAATGCACTAATAATTGCTTCATATCATAAATCTTCTTTTTTGTGAAGATCATAGAATATTTTCAGATGTATGATTAAAATATATCCCTTCCAAACATTAAAATGTGGTGACTGTTTTATTTCCTTGCATAATGGTAAATGAAGAAGATCTACGAGATTTTTTCTTTTTATACCAGGCATCCTGACAAGCTTTGCTGGTGCATCACATACAAACTCACCAAGGCTGACTAGGAACAAAGCTGGAACATGACACCTCCTTGTTATATTCACACAGAACAAAGGACAAAAACTTAAGAATTATCTGCTCACCTTTCTGATCATGTTAGTTGTAAGCATAAGAATGTCCAGCTCTTCATGAAATGACTGGGAAGCTGCCAAGTAACCAATTCTCTGATGAACAGAAAAACAAAAAAAGTAAGAAAAACAAGAAAAGGAGACTGTATTTTGCTCAAGAAAGAGAATGAAAATACATGTATGAGATATATAATGAGACTCAACAAGTTGGTCATTCAGAATACTCCATTTCCTCCCTGGCCTTCAAAATTAGATCCCCTCCCAAATTTAACGCCCACCTTTGCTTAAACTTTTTCTTATCAAAATTACATGTAAAGGGGTAGGTTGTGTTATCTTTCAAAGATCTTGCCTATTTTCATTAACTACAATGCTTAAAACTATAGCTGTTAAAGATTGAAACAATTCAAGGTTGTGCTCTAATTAAGAAAAATGGAAGAGAACTCAGTGCTCTTAAATTGGGGAATCCAGGATACCCATGCCAGCTTGCTTCTTATAACAAAAACTCAGATTCCCTAGTCGCCCAAGAGCAAAAGTAATGCACCAGCCACCACTAGGTGCTTCTACAGCAAATCCCTGTAATTTTATTTGGGGAGAAAACGAGATTTAAAAAATGATCAGCTCTTTTAATTACACCAAGGAGATACATTTGTAAAGTTTTTGGTTTAAAAGTATATGTCAATGTATAGCGTAAAGTTCCTAAAGACTAGTAATGACGCAGCAAAAGTAGCGACCGTCTAAAAGTAGTGATAAAATTTCACTGGTGTTAGCAAATGCCAAAAGTAGCGACACTCTGAATAATAAATGCGAAAATAATGAGGATCATTACTTTCGGAACTCTATATTGTAGTAAGCTAGGAGACCACTGTACATTGTAATCTCACCTTGAAGGTAAACTTTGATGAGCTCATCACCTCAATGATGTTAAATGCAGCCCAGCTGATGTCATAACCCAGCATTTGAAGCTGAAAAAGAAATTTTGTCAGTCCCCAAGTGCATGTATGAACGTTTATGGCCAGGCCAGAAAATTGGCCAAGTACACCACCTGCTTTCATGCAAGATCTGCAAGGCCATGAACATTAATTTTATACTTGACAACCGGCAATGAACCATGATCAGCGCTACCACCTTCCGCCAATTTACGGAACAATTTTGTAGCCTCATCAAAACAAGACTGTAAATAACAGCAAATGTCACTGACAACAGGATCTGAATGGGTTCTAAAAGCTCTTAACTTGCCAAAAACTGTTGGTGTTGAAGAATATTTCTCTGTAACAGATATCATGTCGTGAAATAACTCTTAAGTAATGGAACACAGGAGACGTCAAAGCGTGGTAAGAACATCAGTGACATGCCTGCCCACCACAGGAGAGTCACTTTTTAACTCGTGGATTCATATAGCGTAAGGAGCCAGTTATTGTGGGCACTGTGATATGCGAATGTATCACTTGGGTGTAGACACTTGTTGTAATTAGTCGGCTCCACACGAAAGCGCCCAATATCAACACGACAACTGTCGCAGATCGATCGTTCTGAGCATGCATTGTTCCCAGAGCTTTTGATGTTATGATTTTGTACCTTTCACAGGACAATAAGTTGTCTTCATTTAGACTTTGAATGTTTTGAATGGTAATCGACTCCCCAAGCTGGTCCAAGCTCACAATTCTCTGGATTCTGCCGTGAATCTCATGTGGATCTCAATTTTTAACTTTTCTCATGACAAGACAAGACTCCCAATCTCATGGTTTTTAGGGAAATATCATTCTGAAATGGAATGTTTCTTCAGTTCAATAAAAACGGAAATATTTACTGTTGCTGAATTGTAATTGATTCTCCTCATGTACGTAAAAGCAGAGAATTGCAAGCTGTACAACGCCGTCAGCAAGAGACTACACGACAGTTTTGCAAGACACTTAATATTGCTTTGTCAGCCATATGTGTTTCAAATGCAGCGAAATGAGTTGAAGTATGGCTTTTAACATCAAAACCATGCTTGTTTTCCTCGAATATATTTTTCAGTAGCTCTACCAGCTTCAAAGAGCGTCCACCGGCAGAATTTCATGGGCAAAAATGTTGAAAATAATTAATTTAACAACTTTACTTCACATTAGTTGTCATGGTGCAATAGATTATGCGTTGACCTTACAAGTCGAAGGTCCGGGGTTCAACTCCCGCCGGAAGAAACTTTTCTTCTTTTTTTTGGTCTTTTTGCATTGTTTTGTTTTTTCCTTGACCCTTTAAGCCCCAATGGTGACCAAGATCAATTTTCTCCTAACGATATCCATACCTTGTCAAGAGATAAGGTTATGAGAATTAATGAAATGATCTCTGAAGAGAAAATGCTTTGATCTTTTATCAAATTCCCTCAACTTCCTCTTTAAGGAAATATATAGAGATCAGTTTGGAGGATTGGTATGTGGATTTTGGGCTTAAAGGGTTAAAACATAAATTATTTTTTGACAGACTTAAAATATACCCGTAGATTAATTGCAAGTTCATTATCAGCTTTCACTTCTAAAATAATTAATCCAAGAGTTAGCCATAGGCACCCTTTGATTTTCTTCTGAACACCATCACTGCCTTTCCTGAGCTCACATGACATGATTTTTTCATTAACTATCACTTATTACATGTAGATTTGGTACTAACAGAGAGATTGAGCCATACGACTCTCAAAACAGCAATTGATTTTATGCATGGTCAATAACAGAACAGTTGAAGAGTTTTTTAAAATAATCACAGCAAGAAATGTCCACTAGCAGTGAGTATTCATTAAAAGGCTTACACTAACAATGGTTTTGGAAGTCACCAATGCAAAAGGAGGTGACTAAATCCCCCCTTTTACCCAATCATGCTGTAAACAAAGTCATCACTTATTACTTGTACATTGCTGTAACTATCCTGCGTGACAGAAAAGAAGCTGCCAATATCCTCAAATTAAGACATTCATTAATTTTAAGATACTTTGTGACTGTAATATTTGGTATTATGATTATATTAGTTTGCCGGTTTTGTGCACCCAATGCAATCTTTGGAAGATCGTGAATGGGCATGGTGTTCAAGTGTTATATGCGCTAGGACAAAACATCAACAATCAGAGAGGAAAAAAGACTAACATAAGAAAATGGAAAAATTAATTAACATCTAAAACTTTGGGCACAAAATATGTGATTATCACTTTCACTATTGATTGGCTAATATAACTAACAATTTAATTATTATATTAGTTTATTTAATAGAGGTACAATTACCTTACCCAGACAATAAAGCATTTTCAGTTAAAAAAAAGTGACTAACTTTTATCGGAACAAAAGAAAGTTTTTACGTAAGAATAAGTCCAACTACTAGAGGATTGGTTTGGGACACCAACATTGTTGTGTTTTATTACTTTGGGACACAAATATGGTGGATGTGATGTCATGTAAAAACACTCCATAAACCTTTATCATATGACCAACATTTTGTATAAAAGGAAAACATTTTGCATGTCTAGCCTTGCAGTGAAGAACTTGATCTGAACAAGTTTAGACATATTAAAAAAAGATTTTTATGCTATGGGGAATTAAATGTAAGGTCTATTGATATCTTCTTTATTTATTTAGGCTACATTCACAAGGTATCGGACAAATTTTTGACCAGTTAAAAATTTGTTTGTTTGGGTACTTCGTTCACATGGAACCAAGCTAACCATGTGAAAATTTAATGCCTAGCCCTTCAAAAATTTGAATGCTAGAATAAAGGTAAAATTTTAAGCCAGTTTGGTCCAAAATTCAATTGGCACAATATGAACAGCATGACCGTCTAAAGTTTTGTAAGGTAAATTTGACCACATGGTGTGAACGCTCTTTAGAACCATCTAAATTTTTGTACCGCAAAGGTGTGGTTGCATGGATGTATCGTAACTCTGCTGGTATGTGCCATTTTGGATTTGTTTACCAGTAAGTAGCGCTCTGTGGATGGTAAGATGGTAAAACCACTCACAAAATTTAAAATTCAACCTGGATCATCAGTTCTGTGTGAGCAGATAAGACTGAACATATTAAATGGTTCCTTGTGATTGAGGTATCTGGTCAATTTTTTTTCGCCGGTCAAAAATTTGCCTGATGCTGTGTGAAGATAGCCTGGATTTCTCTAGCACCATGCACAAAGTAAGATTTCTGGAGATAACTTCACACAAGAGGAACAACAAGCCGGCAGCATGGGTTAAAGGTTAAGTTAACAGATTAAAGATAACAACTGAAAAAAAAATTTAACCATTTTAACTTCCTGTTAATGATGTTGCCATATTTTGTATCGAAATCAAAGTTCCAAGCATGATGAACTACATTTAAACCCCGGGGGGGGACACTTGGGTATTTTTTGGGTGGGTATGTGCCGCCCAGGACTCCAAATTAGCACCCTGTTCTAACAAAAATTCTCCTAAAATTGATACCCCGTTCTACAAATGGGCCAATTTTTTATACCCCGTTCTAGAATTCGCCTTAAAACTGATACCCCGTTCTAGACATGGGTCAATTTTTTATACTCCGTTCTAGAAAGTTTGTAAATTGAAATAGCCCTGTTTTTTTTAAAAAATATTTCTTTATTTGTTCGACTTATACATCAAATAAATGCTTCTTCATAATCAGCAACAATTTTAAGCAGAAGATAAAGCCGTGATCCACAATTTTTATGCCCCGTTCTAGAAAACGCCTCTGAAATGGATACCCCGTTCTAAATCAGGAGCTTCAAAATCACGACCCTGTTGGGCGGCACATACCCGTATAGGTAATGTATGGGAGTGCCCCCCCGGGATGTAAACCTCCACCTTCTTTCAAGTTCCAGGACCATGTTTAATTTCCACTATGCATATATACGGTAAAAGACCTATAAATTTCTAGCTTCTTTGATGCTTCTACTTACATAAGTGAGCTTGGCCACCGCGTTGGCTTTCACAGCAGCATTTTCTTGCCTCAGCTCTTGTTTGATTTCATCCAAACAGGATGCAATATATTTAGCCTGCCAAGAAACGAAACTTCCTGTTTGGCTTAAACGGTATCAAATCACAACCACTCATTATATAGGAACAAATTAAATTGATGCAAGTGCTTAACATAAATTTAAATTTCCATGTAAAGAATCACATGGCTAATAAAATAAATCTCGTTTTGTCTTAACATAGACGCAGCTTAAACTGGTGAAGATCCAATCGAAGACAGATTTTCGTGTACATTTCTTCTCTGTTCCTACGATGGTTACTGCTAAATCAATACAATATACCCTTTAAATGTACAAACTATTGAAATTACGAGATGAATACATAAAACAGCATAATAGACATATAAATAAACCGATAAAAAATAGATTATGCCACGTCGTCCGGTAATTGCAATATGCTCATGTGAGTGGAACCCGAGACTTATAGTACCTCGTTGCTTTTGTTGTTTCTGATGCCACGGACAAGATCCGTGAGGTTCTTCTCAAACATTTTTGATGGTAGCCCTCTTTATATCCACATATAGGGCAAAAGTTAGGTAAATTCACAGAAAAGCGCTTTTTCTACGGCATTTTCCAAACGAAAGTTGATCCTCCCCCGTTAGCTTCAAGATGGCGGCGTAAACTTGCTATGTACTCTGGGTAATGCCTCTCTGAAAGGAAAGCAGGAAAATTATACCGAGGGAGGAGTGGGAAGGGAAGAATAAAATTGTTCTTCTTAATAAATTATTGTTTTTTTCAGTTTCTACCGCTACTCAGTCTAAGAAAGTATTTAAAAACGCTTCAACTAGCTTTCTTTACCACTCAAATGAAAATAAAGGATAAAAAAGTCAGAATTCTCTTTCCGCTCATTTTTGCTTTCGGTTTTCGCCATTATGTTTAAAGAATTTTCTTTTATCCTTTCTAGAATCAGCGTTCCTTAGAGAAAATTTTCAGACTAAGACATCTTCATTTTACATCAACAAAAAAGAACCCTTTTCTTTTGAAGCTTGGGAGCCTGGCAAGAAGATCTACTTGGCAAGTTGCAAATTTACCCTAATTTATGCGAATGTATGCGGTCTCTTTTGAAAGACACGGATCAAATACTGTGCCGTATTTATTTTCAGTGACTACCGCGTTCCTTGCAGTTTTTTTGATATCCTTCTGGCCTTTTAAACTACAGTTATTTGAACCATAAGAAGGGTATAAAATGTGCTGCAAATCTTTGAACTATATTCATCGAAATTACTGAGGGAACGCCACCAATGTTCGGTTCGGGAAGATGGTTGTTGCAGAAAATTCGGGTTCCACGGAGCTCTCCTCAAAGGTTTGCTTAAAGTTTTATGTATGCTTTACTGAGTCCTCTGATCGGATAATCGCCATCAGAACTTATTTCCGCCATTTTGTGTGCATTGTGAGTCATCAAAAACTTTTTTTTTCTCGTTCAATGCTCTGTCAGATTTCAAACGAGCGGCGATCAAAGAACTCAATGTCGATTCTGCTATGAGCTACTGGTTCTAGTCAATTCTTTCTCCCACACTAAATCAGACGTTATTTTGCTCTTGAGCACTAATTTTTGATTTATACGTTAACTGTTGAGAGATCTAGCATGATTTTGTTACCATTGTTTCTTATTACTCGGTTTAAAAATGGTGTTGGATAGCGGGATTTCTCGAAATAGCGAAATAGGATCGGTCTCTGACACAGTAAATTTCTTCGAAGCTTGGTGGTATATCACGAGTAGAAGAGAAGTATCTTTCGAAGTATTTCTCCTCGATTGTGGATAGTGGTCATTTAAACATGCAAGCGGTAAAAGAGGCTTAATCTTTCAGTATCAATGGTGTAATTCTATTTTTAATTTCGCGGAAAGTGATAAATATATCCACCATTTCTGGGTCGGACATCGACATTGACGAGCGTCACACGCTTGACAAAGTTTGACACTGACAACAGATCAGTTTCCCGCCTCTGCTTCGGTTATTCACGGCCGTTAAACCTCGCAAGATCGATGGAGAATAGATTTTTCTTGGTTTGGTTCTAAAAATTTGTCTTTAGCTCTTAAATTTGTCTCTGTTTTTATATTTAACCCTGCTGATGAGGAAAAGGTGGATCGTGCAATCTATAAGTTTACATGTTTTCGTCTCGGTAGAAGATTTACACCTGTCCGGTTTCTAGGAAAATAAATTTCCGTTCGATTTCCTTGTACAATTTTGTGTCATCATTAAAGCTTGGCTCAATTAAAAATATGAAACAGTATTCAGTATATTTTTAATCCTTTAAGCTAAAAGCTGGCCGACTGAGTTTTAGCTGAAAAAACTCTTCTTTGTTTATTTTTATACGTGGTTACTGAAAAAAGTGAAAAGTGCTTAGGAGTACAAAACGTTTAGGGAATTCAATTTTTAAACATTTTCTCTTTAAACAACACTTTTTTGTTTCTTTGGTACTTTTTCAATGTCACTTTCAATTAAAAAAGAAAAAGTATAATTTTTTGTTACTAGGTTAAGTTTTTTGTCTAAAAATACATGAAACAAGAATGCAAATTATTTGTAAGGCCTATTAAAAAACAACCTTAAACTATTTCGCAGACGTTTCGTAATAAAGGTAGCAATTTCTGTCTAGTTATTGCTAGTTTTTATCTTTTACAATGTATTTTGTATTAAGGAAACTAATTTTGAATTCATTTTTGCCTGCACCTGGTTATTGATTGCATTGGTAAATAACAGACACAAATTATTTTCTGTGTTAATTGCTTTATCTGTTTGCTTTTATCGTCCAGAATATTTTTATTGGGGCTGCTCTTGCTATTGTAGGAAATCTACTAATCAGCATCTCTATGAACATACAGGTAAAGAGAAAAGTGTATACCCTAATATACCCTTGTATAAGGGTGTTGTTGCTTGGAGTTTGAGATTGTTAATTATTTATTTAAGATCTCCCCCACATTGTTAACTCAAATAAATAGTTCTCACGTGAATTTGGAATAAAATTTTTCATTTTTGTTTTCTATCTTAAGTCAAGTTTTCTATTTCAAAACAATCTTTGCATTTTTAGGATGTGTAGGTTTTTAGATCAAACAAGACTTGTTTGATCTAAGAACCTACATATCCTAAAAATGCAAAGTTTGTTGTCTTTTGTTTTCATACCTCAAGGAAAGGGTATGAAAAGCTAGACAGAATCCAGTGCTTTGAACCTGTGAAATCTAGGGTACCCAGGGTATGATTTTTAGTGGAAATCAATGATTTTCCTGTTGACCAGAAGCAAATGTTAGGTGCCAAGGGCCACTAGGGCCAGCTACATATAGAACACAGCTTTGGAAAGAGAGTTTTTCAACTACTTTATCTTGTTAAAAGTCTAGACAGTACATTACTTCCTTATTTTTTTATGTGTTCAAGTGTCCAAGAAACACAAGAGCAAACTAAACAGTTTGCTTTCCAAAAAATCCTTAAATTAATTCCCTTGTGCATGGTCTAATATTATTTCATTTATTTATACTGTTCTAAGTATCTTCAGATCCTTAGATAGTTATGAATGAAAAAGATTCCTTGGATGGATTAACTCATCCATTATTAAAAATACTGCTTAAAGTGTAAGAAGTGTATTATAGTTTATGCTAAATTGTTTACTCTCAGACCAAACCTTAAAAAAATATTGCTGATTTGTTGTTGTTGTTTGTTTTTTTGCTCATTTTCATGAAACAGAAATATTCTCATCTTCGCCAAGCAGAGGAAAAAAGTGAAACACATTATTTAAAGAGTAAAATATGGTGGTATGTGTTTGAATTTCTTGCTACATGCTGTATTTTTCTAGTCTATGGATCAGATAGAATTTTCCTAATTATTTATTTATGGCAAGGAAAATGTATGATGTATTTCATCTACACTTTGGTTGTCACTGTAGAATACATGTAATTCAATCAGCCCCATGATTTTGAATACTGTAAGCTGTTAAATCAAATTTTTACAAGCTGTAACAAAAAAAATACATGTTCTGACGTGTAAAAATTTGCTATACTTAAATTTCATCATAAGATCTTTGATAAGGTTTCTAATGCATGGATTCTTCCCATAATGAAAACATGTGAATAAGAGGAAGAAGAAGAGTAATAATATTATTATAAATATAATTTTATTATATTGATGTTGCCTGCCCATTCAACACCAAAATAGTTGTTAAGTAAGGAAATAAAGAAGACCGATAAATACTGTGACCTGGAATACGAGATCAAATGAATTTGGAACTGTCATTCAATTCAAATCCTTTCAATAGTAACTGGTTCACTGGGAACAGTTTCAAATGGATTTGAAATGTGGCTGAGACAGTTGGGAATTCCATATTGCATGAAACGTTTACAACAAATAACCTTGCTGGGGTCAGGAAGGATGCTGCAAAAAGTGCTGGAGACTTAATTATATTAAGGACAGAATGATGGCCCGGAGTATCCTAGGCCACAAGCAGCGTGACCCGATACTCAGTGACATTTCCTGCATTATGTAGTGATAAGCTTACATTAACAATGATGGTAATAATAATAATAATAATAATAATAATAATAATAATAATAATAATAATAATTCAGAAGATTATTAGTTACCCCCAACCAAACTCCCAGGGTACTTAGGAAGCTCCTGCCCTCTAGCATGGATTGAAGAACCTCTCTCTAAGTGTCAGGGCTGACTCATGACTTTAAGTGAGGAGGCTGTGGAGTCTTTCCTCATAGTAAGTCTTTATTTTTTGGAAAAAGTGAAGACAGCTTAGACTCCCCAGCACTCCCAGTACAAATAATCACAGAAGCACTGGCTAGTCAGAGAAAATATGTCAAGAAAATTCTTTCCTTGATCACTCAAATGAACTGCAATACACCTTTCAGGGCCTTACAAATTAAAACTTTCTTGGAGAAGGCACACTCGCCAAATGAAAGAAGGGGGCAACCCCCCGCCCCCCAGCCCCTCCCATTCTAACCCCCACGTAAAAGGTGCTGATTTGCTTCTAATCTGCTCTATTGCTGCCTATGTAATTTTTTTTGCATACATTGTTTTCATTTTTCTGGAAAATCCTTAACTCCTTGTGTACACTGTAGGAAGTAAGTGCAAACCATTTTAATTGTTGTTATTATTATTTTTATATTTCTTATTATTTCTTCTTATTTTTATAATTATTATTATTTTGTTGCTATTATATTATTAGGGTGGGTCTTACTTTAATGGTTCTTGGAGAAATAGGAAACTTCTCAGCATATGGCTTTTCTCCAGCTTCATTGGTTGCTCCCCTAGGAACAACTACTGTCATTGGTATGTTATGTTTTTCTTGTCTTTCTTTAATTACAAAAATGAATGGAGAGGAGAAGTCAGTCTTGTTGCATTTACACCACGGTAGCAAGATTTCTGGATTAGAAACCAGAAACATCACTTAAAAGAGTGAATTTGCACTGTATCAAACTTCATGGATCTTATTCAGTTTCATTTAATTTGTCAAATGTTGGCAAAATTTTCTGGGATAGAATCCAGAAGGACCGTATCTACTTTGTAAGTTATGAAAAGAAAAAGAAAATTTTTGTATTGTTCACCTGCTTCATAAAGCCCAGTCATTATTTTCATCCTTGTTTCATTGCCATTCTAATTTACCATGAACTTTACATGTAATTCTAAGGCTAAGTTCAAATGTCAAATTTCTTATGTGCCGAACTTAATGTGAGAGTTAAATGCATGTGAGGTGCGACGTTTGAATCAATTAAATGCAACGTATCTGCGACTGAAACAGTTGAAGATTTGACTTAGGTTCGACTTTTGATTCAAACGTCGCATTTCACGTGTGCCGAACTTAATGCATGAATTTTAGTAAATTATTATTATATTACTGGGGATATTGACAGCGAGCAGAGTTAAATCTGACAGAGTTCAGAGAGTTAAATTCGATGTTTGAATCAAATGCAGTATTTAACTATTTTAGTTGACTGAAATAGGAATTAATTTTGGCACATGTGAAATTTGATGTGTGAACTGGGCCTAATAGTTATTTTTTATTAATCTTCCTTTGAAGCTAATGCCATTATAGCTGTGGTGTTTCTGAGGGAAAGAGTGAGATATCAGGATGTGTTTGGTAAGTATTGTACTACTACGTGAGAAATTTCTGCAATTTGATTGGCTTAGAGCAGTGGTATTTCAGCTTAATTTGAAATACCTACATGTGAAAATTACAAACCTTTTGCTAGTAGTAGTATAAGCAAATAATAGCATGATTTGTATGTGATATTTGGCATAAATACCACTTGTGATATTTCAAAATTGTCTCAAATTTCACTCGCCTAACGGCTCATGAAATTACGTCTAACAATTTCGAAAAATCACTCATGGTATTTATGCCAAATATCACTAATTACCTATACTAATTTCATCTGTTGATAATAATAATAATATCTACATTTAGATGATAATTTAGTGAGGGCACATCAACAGTGTCATTCTTTATCTACCATTCTGAATCAAATTGGAAATATTGTCATGGGTTATAATCAATGATCGATCATTTGGGTTAATCCAATAATTTCTGATTATCGATTATCTAATCTTAGTCGATTCCCAGGGTTCTCAGTAAGGGCTTGCTGGCCGGCGAATTTCACCAGCTATTTCACGTGAACTCACTGCCTACTTTTCTTCAGAAATTACCCCCCAAAAAAGCCAAAATTTAATGATGTCTGTGTTCTGTTCAACACTCTAATTTTTGCTCCAGAATGCTGGAAATGCACTCTAAGAGGCCCATATTTCAAAAGTTTTCCCCGGGGGCATGCCCCTGGATGGACCCCCCTTGTAACTCATCCAACCACCCATTAGACCAAAAAACCCCTTACTAAGATGTACAGTTGTATAAGTCCAGGGCTTACAAAAATGGACTTGTATAAGTGGCAATTTATGGCATGTTGCTTTACAAAGTAATGGTTGCTAATAACAACATATCAAACACTTTTTCTCCTTTTGCAGGTGTTACCCTTGCTATTGTTGGAGCTTTCTTGCTCATAACCTTTTCGACAAAGGTATTGTGTTTAAAAGCAGTTAAAGTTAATTTAAGGAAGCAATGTTCCTACAGCGACTGTTGACGGCTAAATCAGTGGAACCATGTTGGTTTAGTAATGCTTGTAGATTGTTTCAGAAGTCATGCTGTACTTGTTAATATTTTTTCAGTCATACCTTTTGCTTTCCTTTGAAATTTGAACCATGTCTTTTAAATCACTTATTGGAAATTTTCTGTTAAACTGCAGGGAAATCCAATAACAGGGTTCGCACAGTCATGAAAAGTCCCTGAATTTTAGGGGAAGTCCTTGAATTCCATTTTACCCTTGAAAAGTCATTAAATTTTTCTTCTTCTTCAACTTTGAATGAAGTGGCATGAAAAGTGTTTTTTAATGCTTTTTGGTTGTCCAAGACAGAATATAATCATAGCTCAGAGAAGTTAAAGGTGATTTACATAAAGCGTTTTTTGTTTTATGCAATAATTAACTATTAATATTTTATGACAAGTGTAATTTTGAAAAATGTAGAGAGTTTGGTGGAGCATACAGTTCAAGCTTTAAAGTCCTGTTAGAATGGACTGGGAATGTGCATTTTTGTACAATCTGTGAAATTGCCTTCCTGGTAGGAGGTCCTTGAAAAACAAATGTGGACCTTGGAAAGTCCTTGAAAAGTCCTTAAAAGATAGTTGCAATTTTTTGTATGAACCCAGGCTGGAAAAAAGAAGACACAGAGGAGTGGAAGCAGAGAAAAATCACTTTTTTATGGTAATATTTTATGATGGAAATAAATATACATTTATTTATGTCTCAATCAGGAATTTTCAGAATTAACAGGACAGGAGTTGGCAATTTATCTGAGACAGTGGCCCTTCCTTATCTACTTGGTATGGTATTATAGTTTATCAAATAAATTAATGGTGCTTTTGTTTGTAGGATGGTTATAATATTCAGCGTGCAAAGAAAGTTGTGTCTGATAACCCGGGGCTAGCGGATTTTGCTGTCGGGCTAGTGATTTTTGTTCTTAACTTGCCCGATGGGCAAGAGCTGTTTTGGGGGGAAATTCAAATTACAGAAGGATTGTAATCCATCCTGCCAATCAAAAAGGGTTTTCAGGCTAGCTGAAATGACTTGTGGGCTAGTACATGCTAGCTACAGCTTGCCTGAATGGCAGGCTGTAAAACTGACTTTCTTTGTACCCTGATATTGTTACATGGTTTCAGGCATCCCAGACCTCCTATGTTTCCTATTTATCCTATAATTTGTATAAGATCCTATAAAGAGCCTATATTTCAAAAAATCCTGTATTTTCCTATAAATAGGACATATTCTGATATCTGCATTTTGCACTGTGAAGCAATTTTGTTGTGTTGTTTTAACAAAATCAAAATTCTGTATCAGTGGAAATGGTATTTTTTTATATTTTGGCAGAAAATTCCTATATTTTCCTATATTTTGAACTTAACAGCCTATTTTTCCTATCAGATTTTCCAAAAAGTGGCTGGGATGCCCGTGGCTTGTAAAGACTTGAAAAGCACTTCAGCCACCGTCTCATAAAATCTTGGCATCTTACTTGAGTTGTGGAAGAGTTCTTGAACTTTATATCACAGGGTTTGCAAATTTTATTGATGAGTGGAGTCAGTGTGACTCTGCTTCACAAATTTTGGAGTCATTTTAGAATATTTGGAGTCAAGTATCACAACGAAAAAAGCCATTTTCAGACTTTCCAGCACGTGGTCGTGGCATGTATACACTATCGTGAGGTATACGCGAAGTAGCTGTGGCAGTCCGCTGACCTGGAAAGCTCAAATCCATGATGGTCGTCATCGAGTAAACTTTGAGCGTAATTTACCCTCTTCCTGTTTTGTCGTGCAGTATAATATTCTTTAATTTCGATGATTTAACTAAGGTTTACAACGTTTACAATTAATGTAAATTGTACTTGTTGTGAAAAAGGTGAGGACAAAACTGTGTTTGTTACCGAAAATTTCTGGAGTCGAAGTGACTCCCTCCGTAACCTCAGTGGAGTCATCTGAACAATTATTTTGGTGTAAAATACACAGTTGCAAAATAGTTCTTTCTCTACCTTTCTCAAAACAAATACAATCTATCTGAACTGCAGACATTTGAAACCTGATTTAAACAGACTAATTTAAGGTATATTCTACATGAAGAGGCTAAATTACAATAAAGAAAACTCGAACAATGATCACCTTCATGGATTTAAGCTTTTTGAGGTCAGTGGACTTTCACATGAGGCCACAGCTACTTCATGTTTCCATCATGATTGCGCATACTTGCCAAAGCCATGCACTGGAATGGCATCCGTGTTGAGAAGACCAAGGGAAGAACCATTGAAGGAATATCACATTGCTTTTTCCGTTGTGTTACTTGACTCCTAATATTCCATAATGACTCCAAAGTTTGTGAAGCAGAAGTCACACTGACTTTACCCATCAACAAAATTTGCAAACCGTGTTATTGTATGTGGATTTTAGGACTTAAAGGGTAAATGTAAAAGTATAGTAGAAAAGCCTGCCAGGAAGTTGAGAAAATTTCAGTATGTTAAGTCTGTGTATGTGTTGAATATAAGCCTTGACAGCAGTAATTTGAACTTGTTTTCAGGCTCTGGAAGCTGTGATATTCTGTGGCTTACTGTTTGCTCAGTGGCGCTATCAGTTGGAAAATGTTGTTATATTCCTTCTTCTTGTGGCATTATTAGGTACTTTTTTTTATTGTAACAATAATATTATTGGATTAAGCTGTTCCATGTATCAATGTGATTTTTAAAATGAATTGCATAAACTGAGGGGCCCTCCGTTGTGACTGCTAACAGCAGCATAATAATTCTGGCTATTGCATTGGTGTGTAAATTTTCTAAAATACAGTGTTTGATCCAGAAACAACAGATCTTAACATGATATAAAATTATTTATTTTATAAACACCAATGAGCTTTTGTGCAAAAACATGATATCTTCACATGTAAAAATAACATTTTAACTTCACACATGAAAAGATCAGTGTTGCTATGGCTACAAATAGTTTGGTATTTCATTGGTGTGTAAAAACATTACATAGCCGCTTGGAGATACAAAATTCTTTTTGAGTATTGAAAAATATATCAATTGTTTACTGTGCTCACACCCAAAGAGAAATTTTGTATCTTTGCTCGGCCAAGTAATATCCTCTATTTTTTATATAAACACCAATGAAATACCAGGTGAGCTTTTGTGCGAAAACTTGATATCTTCACATGTGAAAATATCACCTTTGCTATGGCTACATAATAAATTGTGCCTTTCACAGCAGAAAACTATTAAAGTGAAATGGTTTGGTATGTCATTGGTACTTATATAATAAATAGAACATTACATGGCTGCTTGGAGATATGAAATTTGTCTTCTTGTGTTGAAAAAATTTTCACTCGTTCGCTGCGCTCACACGTGAAATATTTTTCAACACTCGAAGAGAAATTTCATATCTCCGCACAGCCATGTAATATCCTCTATGTATCCACCACATAATGTTGCTTATTAACATTACATGTGAAGTTGATGTTTGACTTAGTGCTAATGCTCAACATTATTCTTTTGTGTAAGGCTCACTTACTGTCATCTCAGCAAAGGCTGTGTCTTCCATGATTAATATAACCCTAAGTGGGAACAGTCAGCTAGGACACCCATTGTTGTATGTTATGCTGATTGTGATGATTTCAACTGCTATCGCTCAAGTCAAGTAAGTCATGTTGTGCAGTACTGTCACTCATCTCTTTTTTCACTAATTGAAGGGTAGCATGGAATAGAGTGTAAGGCCTCAGGTGTCCCCTGATCTAATGCATGGTTCTCTGGAAGCTCCAGTAAAGGGCAGAGGTGGCTATCTAATTGCCATGAATGTGCTGGCTACTCATTGAAAACACTTACTGTAAATCCTCTATTAAGCTATTATTATTATTTTTTTCAAGCACCTTTGAGGGGGGGGGGGGGGGGGGGGGGGCATATTTAATTTAGCTAAACGCATCAACAGGAGCAAGGTTTCTTGAGGATGGACCTGTGGTTCCCGGGCGTTATACTGCTTTTTTAACAATAAGAAAAAATAATAATTAAATGGTAACAATTCTCCACAGAGAACTGGAGCATAAAGTTGAAAAAGTTAAGCACATGAAGTTGGAGGTCGTGCAGCCAAAGACCAAAACAATATGAATCTCCAGCCTGAATAAACCATAACTGATCAGTCCAAGTTAATTTTTTGTGAAGAATAAGGATGGAGAGGAAGAGGAGTGGGGGTCTTAATAGTGGGGGTCTTAATAGAGAGGCGGGGCTCATTAACTTTCCTCCTCTGAAAACGAGGTTTATGGTATTTTTTCATCCAATGTTTTTGCTCAAAAACGTAAATCCAAGTGAATAAACTTGTTGCTGTCCTCCATCTCCCTGATTGCTCAAAATAGACTGAAACTGCATATTTTTCAGGACCCTCAAAATCAAAATTTCCCCTTGGGAAGCCCCCTAAACTCCCCTAATCAAAGAGGGGTACCCCCTTCCCATACCTTCCCCTTCAAGTGGGTGCACTGCATGAAAGGTACTGTGCCTTTGATCTACCTACTTAATTTTTCTCTTTCTACTTCTAATTTTCTGAAGAACCCAAAATTCAACTTCATCTTTTATCACAAGGCAAATTGGAAGGTGAATCCACCTACTATTAACGCCAAAATTGCATTTTATACTTATAGTACATCCAGTTCAAAGTAAAATTTTCATGAGTTATGATTGGCAGAAGTGTACTTAAGCTAGTGAATTGAGATTTTACGTAATATGCATGTAGCTTTCCGATTTGTGGTTAGTCAGATGGATCTTTTGTTTTTATTAATAGGGGATTATATTTGTTTTCCTTTTTTTTCCAGATTTTTGAACCGAGCCATGCAGTCCTTTGATGCTACTGTTGTTGTTCCCACAAATTTTGTTTTGTTTACAATTAGTGCTATAATAAGTGGTAAGCTTCTTTTTTTAAAATCAATATTTATCCAGGGGCATCCAATTTAGCAGAGCTAGTTTAAATGGAGCCCTGACACAACACAAAAACAAAGACATTAAAACTAGACAATCAAGGTACAAAGGCAACATGTACCGGAGGCATTACTGTTTAACATGGCACTTAAGCTTTATTTTGAATTCGCTGAGCGTCTCTACCTGTCTAATGATTCTCGGTAGGATGTGGTAGGTCCGAGCACTGTTTATTCTGAAGCGACGTGAAGTTAAGAAATGGGAGATGTATACATGTTGTTAAGAATTCACCATCTTGACTTTAAGAATCCTTGAATGCCAGGACTGCTTGGGAAATCCTTTTCTTAAGTCTTGAATTTCTTATAGAATATGATGCAGCAAGCAAGAAATGAATGTGGTTAATGATAATGAATTCATGAATAAAGTCCATAGCGATACCCTTGACCTGACATGACTGTAATATTAATTCTTAGATTAATAAAGAATCAAATAAAGATATGTTTTCTTAATTTTAGGTATTGTTTTATATAAAGAATTTTATGGGCTTACATTCTTGGAAATATTTATGTTTCTATTTGGGTGAGTATCTTTTGTCTTTGTTACCAGTTAGTTACGTTGATGTTGATGTCTCAGTAATGACGCAAAAAGAAGCTGTGTCCGGGCGGTCTTGTTCATTTTGACTATACGTATCTTTATGCGCTATGGAACTTAATGCCAGAAAAGAAATTACTTGAAAACGATAAAATGAAAGCTTCCTGTTCAACCAATATGCCTTCTAAGCGTTATATCAAACGTTACAAACAACGAAAGAGATTTTTGAAAAACTGTTAGGCTAACAATTTCAAAACCCTTGATTGCAATTTGTTTGAATCTTCTTCAACTTTGTCCATCGTTACCTTCTTTGTATTTTCGTTGTTATTTAGACCTATCTTTTAGCGTAGTATGGGATGGGAAACTTTAGCTGCACTAGGTCTCGTGTAGGGTAAGGTTTCCAGGGTCCTAGCAGTAAATCCCCACCCAAAAATTCCTAAAGTACCCCCACGGATCGTAATACCATACAATTTCACCCACAGTCAGTGTGACAATAAATCTTTCCATAGCTGGTCTAGAGTGAAAGTATAGACAATTATAATTTATAATTTTGAAACATTGATTTTCCTTTACAGATGTGTATTGTCATTTATTGGAGTGTATTACATTACATCTGAGAGAAAACAGGAGGAATCAGAAGAGCAGTTACTCCTCACAAATGCCGACCTGTTTCCTGGTATGTTTAGCATTGGGTTGCAGGGGTTTCAATAAGCACCGACCACCGACCAAACGCGTCGGCTACTTTGCTCATTAAGGTCGGCTACTTTTTTCTAGAAAAAAGAAGCAACTAGTTTGAATAACGTTGTAAACAAAAAATATATCATAACATCTGAATGAAGACGTAATTATGATGTGTTTTCAGAAAGGCCCACTGGTTTTACGTTATGGTTTAGTCTTGTGAACGATATATTTCAGTCATTTTTTCGCAAGTTTCTTTATAGGTTTACGCAGAATTTGTTTACGTGGAAAAGTACTTAATTTAATTTTCATCATTGTCCATTGCCTCTAGAAATTAATCGTGTGACTGATAAATTGAAAGCTACTTTTTCTTCAATTAAAAACACGCCCTTTCCTCCTCAAATTTAGTCCCCAGAATGCTGAAAATCGCATTTTAGGGTTTTGGACTTTCAAAGTTTTGCTGGGGCAGAACGCGCCCAGACCCCCTTCTCTTCCCCCCCTCCCCCCTCCCCCATAATAAACGGGAACTAACGGCCCCTTGTTGATACGGTCGGTTACTCTATTCAAACCTGCTGGCTACTTCAATTTTTATTGAAACCCCTGAGGTTGGGTAAACTGAGATGAACTATTCTTTCTTTGTGCCTTTAAAGGCCGATTTACACGGTAGAACTCTTTCGTATGCACTTACGATAAGATTACGACAAGAATTTCATTGTCCCCTTTTCGACTTCTGCAGCACAATTCATTGTACCTCTTTAAATACCTTTTTAAAAACTCTGCCCTCAAAGCACAATACATATGCTTTATTTACCAAGCGTCAGGTCAAGATGGCGGTATACTGGCCAGGTTCTTTTTTGGTGTGAGACGAAGTTGAGATCAATGAAAACGTAAAACAGAACGAGGCCAGTATCCAGCCATCTTGACCGAACAAACTTGGTCAATAAAGAATTTATTATACGGCGAAAAAGAGAATTTTTTTCTTGCGGGACCAAGGCGGGAAATCCCGAGCGGGCAAGGAAGTCCCATCTTGCCTGCTCCGGTAGCCAATCAGAACGCAGGATTCGCGGATCGGCAGCCATGTAATAAATTTGCCTTATCAACCAACTGTGAGGTCAGGATATCTCGACTGTGTTGGCCAAGGTTCATAAAAACGCCAAAAAAAAAAGAAGAAGAAGAATGATTCCAGAAGAAACCATTTTTGCTTACTTGTCAATCCGCGATTGAATTAGACTACGAGTAGTCCCCCATTTTTCCTCAGGGATAGTAGAGCGAACAAAACGCGAGCGCGCGTGAAAATCAACCCACGCGAGAAAAGGCGACACGCGGCGAGGAGAGAGAAAAAAGTGTCGCCTTTTCTCGCGTGGGGTGATTTTCACGCGCGCTCGCGTTTCGCATCGCTCCACTATCCCTTCGGAAAAATGGGGGACTACTCGTAGCCTACGATTGAATGAGAGGTTATTTTTCTTGTCAGGATTCTTATCCTTGTCGTCATCAAAGCTTATTGCAGTTCAGCCAAGCAATATGTTGACGGCATCTCATGTTGAGTATCCCATGCTGCCTGGCAAGCCTACATATGAATCAACCGCTGACACACAGCAGTCTCAGGGAGAAACGTAGTCCGCGCCGCTCAGGTCAGCGTTGTCGTGGAACAGCAGGGGTCAATTTAATATAACTTTTACAAGTGTAATTTACAAGTGTGGCTATTGTTTTCAGACTCTAAAACAATGGCTGCACTTGTAAATTACCCTGGTAAAAGTTTTATTAAAATTGACCCCAGAATTCGTTAATTAAATTATATCTGCTTTAAACGTGATATTCATAGGGTTTTTTTTATATATAAAAAGGTGGTTTTTTCCTTTTGCCCTAAATGCGCGTATATGGAAAGTAGAATATGGATCCAGTAGTAAATTATTTGTTTCAATTGTGTAACGTTGTATACAAACTTCTCCACTGTGGAAAAGTTTAACTTAAATGGGTTATTGAAGATCTCTGAATCAGATAGGCTCGAGAATTCAGTAGGGCAGTGAAGAAAACGTACATAATGCAGAGCTGCAAAGAGTCGGCCTTTGAACAATGTCCGACGAAAGTTGGCCCATCTCCGAAGAAATTCTATCTGCGGCCAGACCTGTAGGGTTGCTCAGTGAGGGTCACAAAAACCTGGGTTTTGTCCTCTCTAGAATTCAATCGCGCTTTGTTGTTCATAGTAGGGTCTTTAAGATCCAACGACGCGACCGCAACGAGAACGTGAAAAAACAATAGGTTTAGTAAGCAAAACAACAACTTTGCACGTGCATTACACTTTTGGTACATTTCTTTGCCGTTTCTGCACGACTACGACGTGAAAATGCCTAATTTCGCGTCTTAAGGTGATGTTACACGGGACGATTCACAACGACGATTTTTAGCGCAATACAGCGCTGCAATGTTGGAACAATGTTGTAACTATTCGAAACAATGTTGCAACAATGTTGCAACACCGAGTTGCGCTAAAAATCGTCGTTGCGAACCGTCTCGTGTAACATCACTTTTACGGAGAACCTAAACAAGCAACGACGAAATTTGATTTCTCTTTCTGAACTTGGATATGGTTCCTTAGAATTCAACTTCAGGAGGGTTCGCCTACATTCGACGAAGTAAGTGGGTAGGAATAATCGCGATAAAGACTGAAAGAACGCAAATTCACTTTTCAAGCGACATTAACGTTGCCGTCGCGTCGTTAGATCTTAAAGTCCCCAGTTAATATCTTTTAATCCACGTATTGTCAGTGAGGTGTATATGTCTGGTCTGTATTGACAGAGCAAAGAATTGTATATAATTTTATTACGGTGTAGTTTTATTTGAAGGATAGCACTATATTCTCCGGAATGGAAATGGACGCTTAAGTTATTACTTACACGTGTTATTCGACTTGTTACCTTATTAATTATTACTAATTTTCGCGAGTTTCAACATCTCATAAAACTCGTGAAATTAAAGACACGCGAAAAACGGAGCTTCTCTCTTATTAGAAGCTTTTTGCGAAGGTTAGTTGCTTTTAACAAGGTAGCACTTAAGAAAAAACAGAGACTGCTCATAGTCTAGGTAGCCTTACGAAATCGTGAAAAGTGTCCCAAAATCTGGCTATTCCCACTTCCATTTCGCGCCGGCAAGTGCTCGCGAAAGTAGCAACAAAAAAGTGGTAACTAAAATAACCGTAATGTTTCATTTCTCTAATGAGTCAAGAGAAGAATTTAGGTTATGTTATTTAAATCCATGTGAATGGAACAAACAAGTATTATTTTTATTGTAAAGCACACATATTGGAATATTATTTTGTTTGTTTGACAGTACAATAAAATGCCTATTAAAACAAGGTAGTATTCTTTTGGTTTAATTTCAGAGCAATTTAGGGGCTTCGATCCTCCCAACACATTACACTTGACACAATAAACTAAAGTGTGAGATGCTGGCCTTAAATTTTCTTTCGGGGAGGGGCTGGGAGATATTGCAGTTTTCGACATGCTCCCATACTCTTTGAGGAAACCCCTTAGAATTACGCTCACGACGAACGTGAAATTGTAGCATGTGACCAAGTTGTCCTTTGACCTGTCGTTCATTTTTATTTTTATCCACGCGAAAACACAATTTTTATCTGTTCATTTCGTAATCCGAGAAATTGTGAACTTGACGTGATTCTAAATTTTTTTTTTTTTGTCATTTACGAAACGTTTCCAGAAAATCCAGTTGGAAAATAAAAGGAACACAACTTTTCGGGTCGTTCGGGCGGAAAATTCCCGGGAGCAACGGAATTTCTGAGAAGGTAAAAGAAGCGGACCGTCGACCTTAAGCTTATCAGTTGAA
>BOPM01000219.1:662034-684251 GCA_022179025.1 Porites australiensis
AATTTCCGGGTTTTTTTCCTAAATGGAAAGCGCCCCATGTTTTAGCTTTGGTGTGAATAGGGCGTAAGAATCTGTTGTTTATTTTAGAATACTTTTTCTCTCGTCTTTGCAAGTATTTATACCAGTAATATGAATTCCGCAAAATTTTCTTCCGATTACTACGAATAAATATTTTTCCCTTAAAAATCTATGGTAATTGTCTCCTTTGGTATGCACGCTAGGAAAAATTTACTGCATTTATTTTCGTTTTAACCAAAGTTGTGAAAATGGATATGTGAGAGGTTTACTAATGACACATGACGCATCATAACAGTAAGATCGTGTACCGCAACCAAAAACTGAAGCAACCTACACATGTAGAAAACGAAGCACTCTTCAGGTTTCAAACAAACCTTCTGCAGCTTGAAAACGAAACAGCCTTTCTAAGTGGAAAACGAAAAATCACAGAAGCCAAAAATGTTTAGCGTTTTTTAGTGTTGGCCTCATGTATATTTTTGTTAATGAAATCTTAAACGTTTTTTAGAAGGACATTCGGTAAAATTTTTTCAAGACGTATTGTACGCAAAAGGTGATTGGCCAAAAAAACCCAGCCCTCCCACAACCCCACCGCCACCCCACCACCGCCAAAAAATGGTATATTTAGTCTATCTAAAAAGGTAAACTGGAAATTAACATTTAAAAATCCATTCTTTGTTGACAGGGAAAGAGTTTATCAACTTAATCGTCCCTTCTCTTCATCTATGGGGCCAGGGCTGGGTTGGATCTTTCTTCTGACCCAAGTTCTCCCCCAGATCCAGAGAATTCATAATGGCGCAGAGTAAAATTAAAGCAGAGAATGAGAGTAATGACATATCAGCCGGGGAGCAAGTTTTGGATTTTGACGAAGCAACTTTAAAAGGTAAGGAAACTTACAACTGTTAATATTGAAGGCGTAATGCCAAAAGGCCTTCGTACCAACTAAACAACAATCCCGTCTGAAATACGCGATATTGAAATTTTCTAATGTCATATTTCACATAGCCTGCGTACCTTCCGTATAGAGCGCGCAGACGGACTATACTAATCAGGGCGTAAGAAGCTAGGGCGTTGAAACGAGCGGAGTTGAGAGATCTAGCTGTCATGCAAGGGTCTGGGTACTACCAAAGAGACAAAACGCGGACAGCGAACGCTAACCATTATCCCGAGGCATTCATCTACTGCGAGCAATAGCGAAGGAACAAATTATTTTTTCTCGCGTTCGTTTTCTGTTTTGTTCAATTTTTCCCCCGCGAACAAATATCTTCCACCTCTGTAACCTGTATTAAAATTTCGTGACTTGGTAAGAAAATGGAATCACAACTCAGATGATAGCACTGACATCATTTTTAGACTAATATTATCGGTTCTGTACTTCAGTTTAATATCAAGTTGTGTAATTCATCATCTGCTATGGCATTTATTTTTTTCTGCCCAGTTTTAAGGCCAGATGGTCTTTTTTCACTATTAAAGTTTGGATTTGTTGGTGTACATCAGTATTCTTCTCTAAACACCTTACTGAGCTATCTCCAATCTTGAGCATTTAACACAGTTGGACAGATTGTGAAAACTAAAGTCCGGGTAAATTTAAAATATAATAGAATCATTTTTATCATTTTTTGTCTTGTACACTAATACTACTTTGCAATGAAGAATAAGTATGTGAAAAAAAATATAATTCACTACCCTTGAAAAACTAACAAAGAGGTTGCAAGAACACAAATAAGTAGCCCAGCAAATATTTTTGTTTCATAATAACAGCTTCTTGTAATGAAATGGTCACTGAAAACTGCCCATGCAAGACATACTTAAAAACATTCACAAGTCTTACATTGAAACCAGACATTGCTATATATATATATATATTACAGATACAACATAAAACATTTATATAATATACAAATTCAAAAGTATATTGCAAACAAGAAAATTATACAGAATTATGCACAAATGAAATACAAATGACCTGTAACAACTATTAAACCATTGAAAAACAAACTTTTTAGTGTGACCAGTATGGCAAGTCAAATGTAGTAATATTCAATTCATTTAATTTTATATGTAGTTTTGTATTATGTGTTCAACTATGCGTTTAATATTTAACTTATATTCAACATTCAACGCCTTATTCAATATTCAACTTCGCATTCAACATTCAACTATTCATTATATATTCAATTCCTTTTTCACCCATTCAATTACTGTATCTATTCAATAATTGCAACCATTTATTCAACATTCAACCTTAATTTTTAAAACATTCAACTATTCATTCAACTCTTTTGGGCCCTCACTACTTCTGGTCAGTGACACAGATCATTGCTTGTTAAAAACATGGCGGCGGCGGCTAGTAATGTCCGCCATCTTGTTTTGTCTCTTTGGTAGTACCCAGACCCTTGCATCACAGCTAGATCGCTCGACCCCGCTCGTTTCAACGCCCTAGCTTCTTACGCCCTGATACTAATGGTCTAGAAATCGCGTGGGCCGACTGCAACGCAGGCTTTATTCAAAATAAAGAACAGAGATCGAATTTGAACTGAACAACTGAAACAACCCTCTCAAAAAACAAAACTCATATATATATTTTAACAAGGTCAAATTTCAACAGTTTTTTTGGTACAGTACGGTAAAATTCCGAAAATAAGTTCCGGGGCTTATATTTTTCAAAGGCCCTTTTTGAGGGGCTTATATTCGGAGGGGCTTATCTATGGAGAGAAATTTGCGTTTCAAAATAGATTGGCCTAACCTTATAGCTGGAAGTAAATTTACTGTTTTTGCTTTGTTTTACTTTGTATTTGAGGGCAATATTCCAAGTAGAAGCCCCTGGGGGGCTTATATTCGGAGAGGCGATTTCACAGAGGGTTTTTTTGCGTTACCGGTTTGGGGGGGTTATATTTGGAGGGGCTTATACATGGAGGGGCTTACTTTCGGAATTTTACGGCATACAAAAAATACCGTATACAAAGTAAAGGAGTAAAGAATGCATTAAGCTCCTTTTGGTACACTAAACATTCCGGATATTTCAATGATTTGTTTCATTTTTAGCAATAGCAGAGGTGTACAATAATGAAGGTAATGAAGCATATACTAAAGAAGATTACAGCAGTGCCGTGTACTTTTATACTAAAGGAATCAAAGTGAACTGCAAGGACGAAGAACTCCTTGCTGAACTGTACAGCAACAGGGCAGAGGCACAATTTAACTTAGGCGAGGCTGTATGTGTCACCTCGTAATTTTTGCACTATTTCCTGTTGTCTTCCGTGTCGCGTTGAGGCCATAAAATAATAAAAATTATAAATAATATAAATAATGAATAAAATAAAATTATTTTTCCTTACTTACTCCTAGAAGCGATACGTTTTTCTATTGCCGCATCATAACAAAGGTTAGGGCGAGGAAAAAGCTGACATTTCATGCTATAGCTTTCCGTTAAATCACTAGATCTAAAATATTACTTTGATCGTGACCAGGAGGGGGTACCTGCGTTAATTTTTGCTGTGTATGTACCGCTTGCCTCTAAGAGCCCTTACCCATTATAGTTTAGTCTGTGGACAATTATGTAAGTATGTAATTTTCAGGATCCCAACTTAGTCACTTTCTATTTTGAAGAATTAACCCATTTTTTATTAGATCTCATCTCATCTACAGTACAAACATTCTGGTGCGTTTGCTAACCGTAAATATGAAGAACTGTCTTACCCCAAAAAATCCGAAAATGTGCGACCCCATTCTATAGTAACTCTATTGAAAATGCGACCCCATTAGGTCAAGCACTGCCTTTACTGATTGGGGTTAAGCATTGTTTCGAAACTGGATAGGTTCTTTTTATGGGTTGGGGTTGATGCTATATGTACTTAAATCATTTCTCCATTATGAAGAGTAGACTTGAATTCGTGGGTTTTACGTACACCTTTGTCTCTATTTGAGGCAATCGATTCAGTAACTGGATGCCCAGAAATGGGAGCATGCCATTGCATTCGGTTTCCATCGTGAATTTTACGGAGGAATTTGACTGCGTCGCAGAGGCTCTAAACCTTCTCTATAAACTATATTAATGGTTTAGACGAGTGGGTGGGCCTGTTAAGCGTGTCCATGAAGTTAGATGCTGTTCCTATATTCGGCATGATGGTGAGCGTATCATCAATATACCTTCGGTTTACTGTCTCGCTCAAGGTTTTCTTCGATTGAAGACATGAACGCTTAACAAGGCACATTCCTCCGTAACTCGATGGAAACCGAATGCAATGGCATGCTCCCATTTCTGGGCATCCAGTTACTGGATAATTCCGTGGGTACCAGAGGTTTTTTCTCGCGTGCGACGGGGAGCTTCATTTCGTCGGCCGCAGGCCGACACGTGCTCGGCCGAAGGCCGTAGAAACGAGCGGCGAAGCCGCGAGAAAAAACTTTTCGCGCGGGTCACTTTTTAAGACTTGACCGAAACCGGAAACCGCGCTTGAAAAGCCTCTGGCACCCACACTATCAGAGTCATGTTGACAATCGGTACAAACAGAGTTTACTTAGAACTATGCTGTATCAAACATATCTTTTTGTTGGTTACACTTCTCAGACGAATGTAACCGATTGAAGACAGCATTCTCGCGTTTAAAGTACCCCAAACACCTCGTTAACTCTACCATCAAAAGTTTCGTTGACTCAAAGGTTTTTGACCAGCAGCGACCTTTATCACCAGCTAAAGAGACGGAAGACACGGTTCGAGTGGTTTTACCATGTAAAGACCAAATCTCAGCAGATATTGTGAAAGAACAACTCAAGGATCTGAACCTAAAAGTTAACCCCACCATCCAGCCTGTGTTTGCTAGCCGAAAAATTGAACAAGAACTGAATGTGAAAGAAGCAAAGCCACCGATCGTAAATGACCAGTGTGTAGTTTATAACTTCCAATGTGACCGGTGTGATGCAAGCTATGTAGGTTACACACGCGAACATTTACACATCGTGTAAAAGGACATAAACATCAGTCCTCCGCCATTGCCAAACATTACAAGAACGTGCACGAGTACGAAATGCACGATTTTGAAAGTATTGTGTGAAAGTATTTTCATAATCTGCGAAATTACGAGGAATTCAGAATTATTTTCCCGAAAATTTTAGATGCAATTTAACGTATTACGAAGGAGATAATTTTTCAGATACCTTCTTTCATCACATTTTTGAATCCGAAAATTTTAGGATTCCATTTTACTTTCTACGAAAAATAGCCTAACCCGGTGAGTGAAATGTGAAAAATTAAAAGTTGGATGCCCTTGACCAGAACTGTGAAAAACAACAATAGGTCTAATTGCAGCACACTTTCTTGTACATTTCCTTGCCGTTGATTTGCATGACTGCAACGTGAAACGTCCAGAAAACTTCCTGGTTTTCACTTTTTATGGAGAAAATGTGGTACATGTTCTTGTTCACTTTTTCCACTGCCGCTCATTTTTTTTAGCTCCGCTATAAGATTCGTATCTGTTCGGTGCTCCTAGGGCAAATTGGATCTTTTTAAAAATTACAAGGCCTTCAATATTATTTTCCTGATTGATTGACCTGGAAGCAATAGTACCATCCCTCCCATAGCAAGTGCTGCATTGTTGCGCGAACGCGGTCGCTAAGCTTGAATATTTACGTCGCGTATTAAACCTGGTCGTTTGCGGTCATATCGAAGCGTAAAGTTCAACAGTGGTTGTTGATGAGCGAGCAATTATTGTGCAGTTGCGATGGGTTTTGTGGAGCAAGCGAGCCAGAGGCAGGAGCACACGTTACCTGCAGATTAGCCGATGGTTATTTGGAGCGGATTCAACGATTATTCTCGAATTTATAGCGCTTCGTGTGAAGGCGCGTGGAGATGGTCTGTTTGTTTTGTAGCCAGCCTTTAATTCTTCTTTAGTGGATAGTACCTACAATTTTAAAACTTAACAAAACGTCACTTAAACCGGCCAGGAAAGACAAGGATACGTTCAGTTGAAGGTATCTTAGCTTTGTTTTGTTAAATTTTGACTTTTAGACTATTTTAGTCCATGGGAGTTTCGACGACTCATCGCGTTAATTTGTCCATGTGGATATTAATATATTCATTCAGTGACACATACTACGTCTGGGCCGCCTGTGTGACCACCAGCGTCTCTCTTTCTCTCGCTCCTTAGGGACGGGTAGGAGAGAACCCTGGGAACGAGGCATGCTTACCATTTGTGTGGAAAACCCGGAAATTCTGGGAAGAATTCAAATGGAACGGTTCATCCCGGTGGAAATTTTCCGGAAAAAAGTAATACCCTTTGAGGTATTACCTTTTCCCGTTTTTACCGAAACGAACGAAATTTTCTGTACCATTTGTTTAGATTGTTAGTGCCAGTGTCGAGAGAAAGCGAAAAATTTACCGGTATTTTGTAAATGATACAACTCAATCCTGTTCCTGTTCCAGTGCCCAAAACTATACCAGTACTATTTGACGGAAATTTTTCACCGAAATCTCCGTACAAATGGTAAGCGCTCGAGGTTGCAAGACAACAATCCTGAAATACACGACATTGAAATTTTCTAATGTCATATTCAAAATAGCCTGCATCGCAGACACTCTAAACCTTTTGTCAGCTGTATAGATAACGCGAGGGCCTGCTGCAACGCAGGCTATAGTAAAAATAAAGAGCAGAAATTGAATTTGAACTGTACAATGGACACAACCTTTCAAAGAAAAGAAGTACATAATGTATTAAGCTCCTTTTGGTACACTAAACATTCCCGATTTTCAAATTGTTTTGTTTTTAGCAATAGCGGAGGTGTGCAATGATGAAGGTAATGAAGCATATAGTGAAGAAGATTACATCAATGCCGTTCACAGCATCGCAGAAGAGATTGGCGATAAAAAATTAGAAGGATGGGTATACATCAGCCTTGGCTGTGACTATAACTCTCGCGGTGATTTCAGAAAAGCAGTCGAGTTCTATCAGCGAGGTCTAGCTATCGCTAAAACGGTCGGAGACAAAGAGTTACAACAAGCAGCGTATTGGAACCTTGGTATTACGTATTATTCTAACTATGATTTCCCAAAAGCAATCGATTTCCTTCAGGAGACTGTCCGTATCGCAAAAGAGATTGGAAATAAAAAATCAGAAGCCGAACGGGTTGCATCAACCTTGGCTGTGTGTATAGAAAACGCGGTGATATCAGAAAAGCAATCAAGTTTCAGCAGCAAGGTCTAGTTATCGCCAAAGAGGTCGGAGACAAAGAGTCAGAAGGAACGGCATATGGGAACCTTGGTACTGCGTGTATTAGGCTCTATGATTTCCCAAAAGCATTCGATTTCAATCAGAAGAAACTTAGTATCGCAAAAGAGATTGGAAGTAAAGTATTAGAGGGTTCTGCGTATGAAAAGCTTGGGCGTCTGTATTATGATCTCGGCGATCGCAAAAAGGCAATCGAGTTTGGGCAGCAAAGTCTGAGAATCTATCAAAAGTGCGGACAAAGAGCTGACGAAGGACGCATGTATCTAAACCTTGCTAGTGTGTATCTGATTCTCCGTAAGTTGGAAATGGCAGCCGAGTTTTCTCAAAAAGGGCTGAAAATCAGTAAAGAAATCGAAAACAAAAACTTAGAAGGAAGTGCATATGCGAGCTTTGCTGATTTGTATGGCCATCTCGGTGATCTCAAAGCATCATTCGAGTTCGGGCAGAAAGCTCTTACAATCGCAAAAGAGACTGGAGACAAAGAGTTAGAAGGACGTATGTACTTCAGTTTGGGCCTTGTTTATTGTGCTTGGGAGAACTTCGAGAAGGCAAACGAATTCCTTGAGCAAGCTCTGAGCAAAGCTAAAGAGATCGGACTCAAAATCTTAGAAGGATTGGCGAATGTTGAGCTAAGTGTGGTGGTTAATTCTCTTAGCAACTTCGCTAGAGCTGAGGAACTTTTAAAATGCAGTATGAAAGTATTTGAAGAAACAAGAGTCCTTCTCAAAAATAGTAAAGATGAATGGAAAATCAACTTTCAAGATAAAAATGTACCCAAATGTAATTTATGGTGTCATCTTTTATTACAAGGCAAGACCACCGAGGCACTTTTTACAGTTGAACGTGGACGAGCACAAGCTCTCAGGGACCTTATGGAATCAAACTATGGAGTGAAATTGGCCCAGTCATCTTCGGAAGACCTGCTAGAAAGAATATCTCGTTTTTCAAGCGATACTTCATCATCAACGGTATTTCTAGCGGAACACTACCGGACGTTGAACTTCTGGGTACTACTGAAGGGACAGCAATGTCAGTTTGTGCAAAAAGAAATCAATCAGACCTTGACCAGCTTGAAGAACGAAACATACAAACAAATTGGTGTGAGAGGTTTCAGATGCGAGGAACGCTTCTTGGACGATCCTTTAGATGAAGAGAAGAAAGGGTTGCCTGATAGGGCTTGTACAGAAGGGAAAGAATCAACGTCATCGCAAGAAGATTTAAAAGCATTGTCTGACGTAGTGATCGCTCCGATTTCACACTTGATAAAAGGTGACGAGCTTATCATTGTCCCCGATGGTCCGTCGTTCTTGATTCCTTACGCTGCCCTGGTAGACCAACATTCCAGATTTTTGTCTGAAACGCTGAGAATTCGCATAGTTCCATCTCTAAACATTTTAATGCTTTTGGCAGAGTGTCCGGAAAAGTATCTGGTGTACTGCTTGTTGGCAATCCGTGGGTCGAAACTGTGCGCCTCAAAGGCTGCAGACCGTTTCCGCAGCTCCCTGGTGCCGAGGAAGAGGCAAAAATGATTGGACAGATACTTAACACTAAGCCCCTCACTGGAAAGAAAGCCTCAAAAGATCAAGTGTTAAGCAGGCTCAACTCAGTGTGCTTAGTCCATATCGCAGCTCATGGTCGAGCCGAAACCGGGGAAATTATCTTGTCTCCTAATCTTCCTGGTCCCCAAAGGCCCAAAGAGGAAGACTTTCTTTTGACAAGGGCAGATGTACTAAACACCAAATTGCGCGCCAAGCTTGTTGTCCTGAGCTACTGTAACAGTGGGAGAGGGGAGATCAAATCAGAAGGCGTGGTTGGAATTGCACGTGCCTTTCTAGGAGCTGGTGCGCGTTCTGTTATTGCTTCTCTGTGGTCAATTGACGACAAGGCCACTCTGGCGTTTATGAAAGTCTTTTATGAACATTTGGCGGCAGGGCAAAGCGCAAGTATGTCCCTCCATCAGGCCATGAAATGGATGCAAAAGTCTAAACTTTTCAAAGCGGTTAAGCACTGGGCACCATTTATGCTAATTGGCGATGACGTGACATTGACTCTGGGCCAACAAAGGTGAGTTTCTGTGCTCTGTGGTAATGTAAAATAATGATCGCGTGTTAATGTTTCCAGTCGATGGAAAAGAAGAGAAAGACTGCTAATGAAACTGAGACAAACTACGCATTGACAAAATAAATAAATAAATAAATAAATAGTTATTCCACATTCAGGGGACAAGGTATGAGAGTCATGCCGTGAGAAGTAATAAACATTAACCCAGGAACTACTGCTCTCGCGGTTTTCAAAGACGGGTTCAAAATTTAAAAAAAAAGAAGATATACAGCGATATACAACCAAGTGACTAAAATGCAAGGGAATCAAATGAAAACTAGCATGCATACTTCTAATGGATAACTGCCGTGGGTAAGCTTCTTAGAAATTTGTGTTGCGCAGCTGCGTTGGTAGCTGTGAAATTACATTTGCCTGCAAGTCGAGCTCAAATGTTTTCACGACCGCGAAGTGCGAGCGTTAGATTTTTTATGTTTTCTGCGACAAAAGCGAGCGAGAGAGCGGAAACTACCGGAACCGGAAATGAGTAGCGAAAGACTTTGAGAAAGTCTACTGTGAAATGAAAATTATCGTATTTATCAACTGCGGACATGGTGACTCGACCTTGGTCAGGACCCATTAAAAACCTAACCCATTTTTTTCGGGGTGAATCGGGGAAGAATGGGTGTTATGTGTGGCGTAACAATATTTGGTGGCGAAGACGCAATACTGATGACAGAAATTGAAGCTAAGCCTCCCTTATATTTTTCAGTGACGTTTCAGCCACAATGACGGATCATTAAACATTGACAAGATGTTGCTGCCTTTACTTTAGCCTTCTGCAACCCCAGCCTCGTTCATGACGGCTTTAGTATATAGCTGATGAAAATTTTATTTCTAATTGTCAAGGCTTGTATATATTTGTTTATATATAGTATTAGAGTAAAGGTGATATTACACGAAATGCTTTGTAACGACAGTTTCTAGGACAATAATGGTGTAAAAAGTCCAAACAAGTTCGCAAAAATGATGCAACGCTTCGCTGCACTGAAACTTGTCGTTACCAATACTCTCTTTAACAGCATGGCCCTAAGTTGTTTGGAAACAAATTTTGTATTACTTTTAAAATAACAGTAATAATGCAGCCTGAAGTGCTCAGAAAGGAACTGCTCATCTGTGTAGAGATGCATCTAACTAAGGCTATTTTCACACCATATCGGGTAGCTCTTGCGCAGGCGCGAAAACCATTCCAAATAGGGCCTCTGTTCACACGATTACTGGAACGGAGCATGAGATAGATTCAGTGCCATACTTTGGTGCAGTGTGAACACTGAGGTATTTGGACTGTCACGGGAGGATCACGGGAGTGAATAAGTGGGAGCGAGGACTGGAGTCCACTGAGATGGAAAAAAAATATTCAGGAGATAGGACTGGGATTTAGTTCACCAAGCCCTCTCGGTCAACAGCTTTGGTACGATGTTCGATGTGTGTGAACGAGTTGTTCCAGTTCTGGATCCGCGTTGCTGATCATTCTGTACCGGATGTATCGATAGAGTCGATAGCTTATCCTGTGTAGTGTGAACAGAGGCTAAAAAGGACGTGGTCTTTGCACAAGCTATTAGAGACCTTTAGATTCTAAGACGAGTACGACATGGAGTACTAAGTACTAAGTAGTAAGCGGGCGTAAACCAGCGTCATTTTGGCGGGAAAACGTGGTAGCTGTCGTCACCCTACTACGAGTCTTAGCGAGAATGCGAAGTGGCGAAAACAAGTTATCAAATGTTAGAAGTCATTATCATTTTGCGATCGGGCGAGGGAGTAACCTCCTTCACTAAAGATAACAGTGCTAACTTTTCTATTTAAAAATGGTAGAATGAAGCTTACCGGTGAGGAGTCTATATTTTTAGAATACGCAAAAAAACTTAAGTCAAATCTCGTACTCGTAGTCGTCCTCGTCTTTGAATCTAAAGGTCTCTAATTGTTACCTGCGTTACCCCCATTGTACAGTTGAACCTCGATTTAACGAACCTCTATATAACGACGTCCTCGGTATAACAAACGATTTTCTTCAACCCGGCCAAAGGTACAATAAAATGTATGGTATAACGAACACAATAAAGAAACGAAACGGAAAATATAACATGTCAACATGTGACCGAAAGATTGCTAAAGATGAATGCGAAACAGACTAGTGAGGATAAAATGTATGTGTACAGTAGTTGTCAGCCTGTTCTTGTGATTCTAGTGCTGTAGCTATGATGTACAGCTCTGAACTGAGACAATAGCTTCGTATACAAAATCTTTATTACAGAAATTGTTCAGATCCTGAAATGGTGAGCGTTGGAAATTAGTCATTAACTATACCTCGATATAATGAACATTTTGTTCTTTTGTTTTTTTTTCAAAAAACTGGTTAAGTCCGGGTTGTCGATATAACGAACCCTCGGTATAACGAAAAAATTTCCCCCAGTCTCTTTAGTTAGCACTTTGTTAAACCGAGGTTCCACTGTAGTTGTACAATACAAATTGATACATTTTTTTATTCTCCCAGTTGGTAATGTGCGAAATAACTAAAAATTACATGTATAAAAGACAAACTTCAGTTACAATTGAATTTAAATGCTGAAACTACGATTATGAAAATTAAAAAGCTAATGAACAATTAATTAAAAAAGATTAACAAACTACGGGTAAATGCTCTATTTCCGCATTCTAATATTATCTTCGCGCGTAATAATCCTAAAACTTTATTGGGTTAACACAAACAATAGGTAAGCCCATTTTATGCCAATAGCCTGCGTTCGAGATATTAAAATTCTACCATGAATCCGAGGCTTTCTGGTCATTTTTCTATATTTGGTTTGGTTTTCTTTGTATTCAATTCTCTTCTGGGAGTTGTGAGACAATGGAGTCCTGAAAAAATGTAGTTTTTGACGATTGAGAAACATGGGAACGAATTTGTCAGAAATTGATATTCTGACGGCACGGTATAGAGGCGCTCTGGTGTTCCTGGGATAGTATCGGGCTATTCATGATTTTGGCGCGAGACTTGTGCCATTCTACGTCAGCTCTGTCCTTCTGATAGTTTTCGTTTTGTTCTCTTTGAATAATAGATGTATGCATAATTAATGTATGGGGTTATACAGAAATCTTGCCTTGATTTCTTTTCCCTGGGGTTTTACGTACCATAGCATTACTAGGGGAACACATTTCTGCACATTTTTTGGCCACTTCTCAAGGGTGGCTTTTTAGTGGTTTTTCGTATCTGGCGTGGCACAAGTTCTAGCTTAGAACATATATTAGTATTTTGCTAGAAGGATATCATTGCTGATACATCTGCATCAGATGACTGACTGACGCATCCTAAATTCGTTAAATCTCTTGTTAGGGGAGTCAGAATTTTGCAATTTTGACTCTAGAGCCTCTGAGTCATGTTAGAATGTTTTTATTGCGGCTAGCAGGGGAGGCAAACGGGGTTGGCCCGGAGGGTGGAGGGGGGGGAGGTAGGTGGGGGAGGAAGGCGGGTGTGGGGCTTTTGGCTATCTAGCTAGTCCTGCCAAGCCTGCACTGACTAAAAAGGAAGTTCTCACAGTCTATTGCTTAATTGGAGATAATCATACTTTCTGCATACATCCTTCGTTAATCGCAAAGCAAAAGATCAATTCGCTTACAAACATCACGTGATCTGCAATGGGCACTTGTAAACATACATTCTAACAAGTGTCACATGATAAAACCCATCGTATTCGAATTGTCACTTTATCAACTAAAAATTTCAGGTTCAGAATTAACCTGAAGTTGGCTGTCTAAATGGCCTGCGAGTGGGCAAGATAAAGGGAATCCTGTTTTCGGATTGTTCTTCCCGAGCGGAGCATTTAGGGCCTATTTTGCCACTCGAGACTGCTACGCTTTGGTCCATAGCAAAATAGTTTGCTTTGGCCATATTATGACCAGGTTTGTTCAGTCACGACGGCTAAAATTTTTTTTATTTTAAATTTTGCGCTGTTCCTGTGAAACTCGTCTTTGTCTTGGCAAATATAAAAAAGAAAAAACAAACCTGGCCAATTTCAGCCATTTTGACCTTACGTTTCGTCAATAAGTTAAAGGCAAAAATTGTAAGAGCCGGTTAAATCTACTGAGTACAAATGCGCCTTGTTATTTTTGGCAAAGACCTTTGGGACTATTATTGGGACAGGGAAAAAAATATTGTCCAATTGCTGTCCAGCGCGGTAACGATCCCACAAGTAATTGCTAGACACATTTCGGCTCCAGTTACTTTCTCCTTTCTAAAAAATAAGTGTTGAATACAAGATAAACTGCCAGAATTAAGGCCATCCATCCATAAACGAGTACGTTCTGTATGACCAAGTTGTAGTCTGAAGCCGTAACTATACTTAAAAGGTCATATAGGATGCACTCTTCGTAAGATTAGGTAGCAAATGGTTTCAAATGTGTACCATTTCAACTTAAATGATGCGACGCAAATCATCATAATGCCGTAATAGGATTTTTGCATGACTGTGATCACGTGATCAACTTTCGGTAAACACGAAAACAGTTCACTTTGGAAACATTTTGTTAGCACAAGCTGAAGGACCATATTAAAATCAGGAAACCTGAGAATTTTCAGCCCTATATCTAAAAAGTAGCGATTGCAACGGCCGCCGAAAGTTAGAAGCATTTGTATTAGCCTGCGAGCAAGCTCTCCTATTTGGGCAAGCGAAGCGAGCCTCGCGAGAACGCGCGAGCTCTGCTCCTCGCGGCTTCGCCGCTCGCTCGCGCTTTCTCGGGAGACTCGTTTCACTCGCCCAAATAAGAGAGCTTGCTCGCAGGCTACATTTGTATGAGAAAAACAACTTTTGCCACCCAGTCACGCTTGCATGGTTTTCCATACAAATCCTTGTATGTTCTACTATTTTTAAACTGTCGTTAAATCTTTCCCTTACGCATTTAAGGGCACAAATTGCCTGTTATGAATTAAAAGGAGATTTGAGCCTTAAAATGCTTAAGGAAATATTTCATGACAGTTTTGAAAATTTCGAAATTACAAGGAGTTGTATGGAAAACCATGCAAGGGTGACTGGATGGCAAAAGTTGTTTTTCTCATACAAATGCCTCCAACTTTCGGCGGCCGTTGCAATCACTACTTTTGAGATATAAGGCTGAAAATTCTCAATCCCAGTACTGGATTCCTCATTTTTTAAAAAACTGGAACTTGGATTTCGGATTCCAATTGTTGGTGGGATTCCGAATTCATTGAGCTAGATTCCGGATTCCAAAGACCAGGATTCCGTATTCCACAAGCGAATTTGTTCCGGATTCCGGATTCTTCAAGCAAAACTTTCCATCCTTACATTCGCGCAATAGGTATCATGCTTCCGAAGTGAAGGCTTTGTGCATTACAGCTCACTGCTGCACCCTTCAGTTCAGATACAGATGCTTCTTATGTGGCTGTGGTCGCTTAAGAGTATACGAGACTTAACCAACTAATAGATGATTTGAATAAGAGGGAGAAGGTATCTAAGGTGGTCGGCGCTGGCGATCACTTATCGTAAGGGTAAAAAGAATCGTAACAGCAGTCAGGAGTGAGCAACTTCCATGGGCTCGTGTCACGGCGTTTTCACGGACCAGTTAATTTTTAGAACGGTTTTAGCGCCCAATTTTGAACACCTTTTAAATTCCACAAACCGGTCAGCAAAACCTACAGACCTAACGAATGCTCTCATAGACATGGTCGAGATTCTATTTTCGCGGGAAAAAGTGCCCTAAAATGTGTCTAAAAATAAACTGGTCCGTAAAAACGCCGTGACATAGGCCTCGCATGGGAGTTACTCACTCCGGGTTATGGGCTCTTGCAGCAGTGTAAGATGGGCTTAAAAGGAAATTATATTACTGAAAGATTGTTGATTTGATACCATAAAACGGCCGCTTATCCCTGGGCTTATACATCTTCGTCAGGGGTTTAAGAAGGGCTTATAAACGGAGGGACTTATATCCGAGCTGTTTTATACTCGAAATAGAAACAGCGCCTTGAAACAAGATATAGCAGTCCTAAAATAGGTCTTGCATTTACTTTTTTTTTTAAATTAACCTTCAAAATGTCATAATAAATCGAATTCAATAGATTCGTAAGGGGCTTATATCCGGAGGCTTGTAATCGGATGTATGTTTTGGTTTACGGGTCTATAGATGGGTTTACAACTGGAGGTGGCTTATGATAAAGTGGAAGAGCTTATAAGCGCGGTATTGACCTTGTCTTTTTCTGTTGCTACAAATTAATTACCAGCGAAATATTTGCTTACCTTTGGGTGTGCCCTCCGTCATCTACCATCGAGTCACCAGCCGTACCATTGTATCCTCCAATCGTAATCCTGTATTTATCTGCTTCGTTAGCTACTTGAAATGTTGTATACTCTGCGTATGTTATGTTGCCGTCAAAGTCCTCCAGGTCAACTCTTAGCATGACGTCAGCAGAGGCTGTCAAGCGATGAAGATTGTCGTTTCCAAGCCAGAACTCACCGCTTAAATTTCCAAACCCATTTTTGTATGATTTCCAGCCCTGAAAAAAGTCAACCGAACCGTCTAAACGTCTCTGAAAGACGGTCCAACCTCCACCGTTTGTAGTCATGTCACACAGTACTTGTATTGGGCTGCCACCATCTGGGTTGATGTAGTAGATTCCAGTAGATGCCAAACCACTTTGACCAAGTTTAGAGCAGTCTTCTATGATGAATTCTGGAATGTAAAAGAGGCAAAAGAGTTTGGGTGTGAACTTTTTTCCAGATAATCGTTGACAAATATCATTATTTGGAAACTATTTTACAACTCTTAATTCAAATGAGTTAAAATTAGAGTCGTAAACTATATGATATATGCGCGTCAAGATGACACATCGTGAAACAGGTTGTACATCCCTTTTCAAAAATAATTGTATATTAGGACTTTCTAAACTTTCTCAGCCTTTCCGTTAAAGCTGAAAAAGTTTTGACCCAAAATTTGAGATAACCGAGCCGCCTTAAGCTTTCTAGTACTGTCTCAAATTCTTCCATCTCCCTTTCGATTTTTAGTAAACTCTCTCTTAACGGACAACTTTAAAAGACGGCCTTCTGTCTAGTAAGAACTAGGGTTGGTCCCAGTCATTTTACTGTAACCTTAGTCATCTTACTGTAACCATACTCTCTATAATACGGACACCTCTGTAAGATGGACACCCAGTGTTGGTCCCAGTCATTTTACTGTAACCATACTCTCTATAATACGGACACCTCTCTAAGATGGACACCTAGGGTTGGTCCCAGTCATTTTACTGTAACCATACTCTCTATAATACGGACACCTCTCTAAGATGGACACCTAGGGTTGGTCCCAGTCATTTTACTGTAACCATACTCTCTATAATACGGACACCTCTCTAAGATGGACACCTAGGGTTGATCCCAGTCATTTTACTGTAACCATACTCTCTATAATACGGACACCTCTCTAAGATGGACACCTAGGGTTGGTCCCAGTCATTTTACTGTAACCATACTCTCTATAATACGGACACCTCTCTAAGATGGACACCTAGGGTTGGTCCCAGTCATTTTACTGTAACCATACTCTCTATAATACGGACACCTCTCTAAGATGGACACCTAGGGTTGGTCCCAGTCATTTTACTGTAACCATACTCTCTATAATACGGACACCTCTCTAAGATGGACACCTAGGGTTGGTCCCAGTCATTTTACTGTAACCATACTCTCTATAATACGGACACCTCTCTAAGATGGACACCTAGGGTTGGTCCCAGTCATTTTACTGTAACCATACTCTCTATAATACGGACACCTCTCTAAGATGGACACCTAGGGTTGGTCCCAGTCATTTTACTGTAACCATACTCTCTATAATACGGACACCTCTCTAAGATGGACACCTAGGGTTGGTCCCAGTCATTTTACTGTAACCATACTCTCTATAATACGGACACCTCTCTAAGATGGACACCTAGGGTTGGTCCCAGTCATTTTACTGTAACCATACTCTCTATAATACGGACACCTCTCTAAGATGGACACCTAGGGTTGGTCCCAGTCATTTTACTGTAACCATACTCTCTATAATACGGACACCTCTCTAAGATGGACACCTAGGGTTGATCCCAGTCATTTTACTGTAACCATACTCTCTATAATACGGACACCTCTCTAAGATGGACACCTAGGGTCGGTCACAGACATTTTACTGTAACCCTGCTCTTCATAATACGGATTCATCCGTAAGACGGGCACCTAAAGTTTGTCCCAGACATTTTACTGTAACCATACTCTCTATAATACGGACATCTCTCTAAGACGGACAACGGACACTTTTGAAACCGTCAACGGCCAAATTGGGAAGTGCTTTATGTGGTGACAAAGACCTCAAAACGGAAATGTAGGTGCTCTACATGACAGTAACTTAAACTGCAAAATGTTTGATATTTTAAGTAGTTTTGCTCTGGTAGTTAACAGAGCGAAAAGTGTTAAGCTTTTAGACCACGAAGCCGTGAAAGCGGTTTGATTGTAATGAACGTCTGATTGCACAATAAGAAAAGAACTCCAATTTTGTTGCAGTGTTCCAGCTGTAGCTGTTTTGTGCAAGTTAAACAGACGTTTATTCAACGCGTATAGTTTCAACTTTAAAATTGTCCTTCTCTAAGACGGACATCTTTGGGACAAGCCCTGACTGTCCGTCTCAGAAAGAGTTGACGGTATTTTAGGTTATGCAAATAAACTTATGTTTAAACTTAATACACGCATATAAAATTATATATTATTCATTCAAAATATTTCTCTGTTTCTGATTGACTAAAATCACACGCATAATTCATCATAACCAGCTACTGTTGACCAAATTTGGAAAATTTTTGCCATATCGAACCGATGACGTCAAAAGTGCGGTGAAAATGCAGGTTATTGAACCGTTGACCGAGAAGACCTGGGGACGAGTTTGAGTTGTTTTCGAAGTGAGTAATGGCGAAGTAAGTGGTGGCGGAACATTTTACTCGTTTCACGTCGAACTATTGTCTAAAAACATAGTAAGAACAGCAAGAAAACAACTCGAAGAACGACATCTGCTATTTGGAGAATATTTGCAGACCTGAACAGCCCTTATCTCCTAAACTTCCCGATAAAGATGCATTATCGATATAAACGTAACATCGACGGAGATAAGCATGTTTTAACTTGTTTCTTAACTTGGAATTATTTTAAATCCTCGATCTGCATAGTTCTTCATAACCTACCATGCCCAGTTTAATAATTGCTAAACATTCTTTGGACCACGAGAAAGCTTTTCTCTCCCTAACTTTGGACTTAATATAAAAACGAGTAAAAGACTACTTCGGAATAATAAGATGCTAACAGATAAATAAACAACTTCAAGTCACATTTTATGCACAAATGATTAGAATCTTTCGTCTTCAAGCCCCCAAGGTGGAAGAGACCCGGGGGATGGGACGTTTGTAACTTACCGCACCGTGTTCCTGTGTAGCCTTTGTCACATTTACATGTAAAGCTGTCTTTGGAGTAGTCTGGTAGGCAGATTCCTTGGTCGCCGCAAAGGTCCACGTTGCTAGACTCGCAGACACTCTGTTTTAAAGGCAAGGAAAATAACTAAAGCCCCGTGCAAGCGGACACAACATTGTTGGCCAACAACTCCCAACATTGTTGGATGTTATATGTTGCGTCCGTCTGCAAACTCTGTTGAATATTGTTGCGCGTTGTTGCAAAGAAAGTTTGAAACCGGTCAAAGTGTTGAATATTAAAAAGCTTTCAGACTAGCAGACACTCTGACAAAAAATATTTTTAACTAGCAAAAAATTGTACATGTTGCCATTGTTAAGGTGTTTCGATACCGATATTTTTCAATCGCCTTTAAAGTGATTTTATCCTTGTCTGATAGCTATAAAATTTTCACCAGTAATTGGCTATGGATTGAAATTTGTGAAAACGTAGATTTAAGTAAAATCGATATTACTATGACAACAACAAACAAAAAACTTTGAAACTGATAAAGCCGAATTTTGTGTGATCTAGACCAGCTACTGAAAATCCAACACTAGGAACTTAAAGTTTGGTAATTAGCAAATAACCTCCGTAAGAAGTAAAAAATCCTGCATGTTTGAATTCGATTAAAACGAAAATATATTTCAGACCTTAAATTGTCAATAGCCGTGATAAATTATTTGATAAAACGTTATAAATGACTCAAATTATTCTTAAGTAGCGTGAGAATGCTGTTTAATATCATATTTCTGTGCTCGGAAATTTTGGTGTATTTTCGTTCTTGCCATCTTAAAAACTAACCCGTTTTCTCACCACCTGTCTAGGTGCAACTTCATTCAAAATTTGGACTTTTAGCGCTTTTTTGTATATCTCTGAAACGACTCGAACTAATTTTTTTAAAATAAAATGGTAAAGAAGCTTCTCAAGATGATCGGTGCAGGTATGTTTGTTATCATATTTGTTGAAGGAATTACTCATTTTATCTTAGCCAAAACATCTCGAATCTCTGCCAGTCGATTTTCGCCTTCTTAACTGTGTACTACAATAAAATTCTCAAACACTGACTAGAATCTTCGTCGATAAGATTACGAGTTAGTTTCTTCCAGAAACTCATAAGGGGTTGTTCAACCCTTTATGAGTTTCTGTTTCTTCATCACCTTCGTTTACAAATAAACACAGTTTAAAATGTTGAAGGCCAAAGTCAACACCCAAGTGTTCAAGGTTGACAGGCGTCTTATAACTTTATTTAAATCTTTTTTCCGAGGTAAAGAGACTTAGAGCTCCGAAATGAACCTTTTCTTTAAAAATTTTGGTCCGTATAGCAAGTTACGGACCGCAAATTGACCAATCGCATGGCGAAAACAGACTCAGCCATATAATAATGAAGATTATGTGAAGAGATTTTAAAAAAATTAGTTCGAGTCGTTTTAGAGATATACAAAAAAGTGCTAAGAGTCCAAATCTTGAATGAAGTTGCACTTAGACAGGTGTTGAGAAAACGGGTTAGTTTTTAAGTGATCGCAAGAACGAAAATACACCAAAATTTCCGATCATCGAAATATGATATTAAGCAGCATTCTGACGCTACTTAAGAATTTAATTTAATTTGTGTCATTTATAACGTTTTATTAAATAATTTATCACGGCTATTGACAATTTAAGGTCTGAACTATATTTTCGTTTTAATCGAATTCAAACATTCAGAATTTTTTACTTCCCACGAAGGGTATTTGCTAATTACCAAACTTTAAGTTCCTAGTGTTGGATTTTCAGTAGCTGGTCTAGATCGCTCAAAATTCGGCTTTATCAATTTCAAAGTTTTTTGTTTATTGTTGTCATAGTAACATCGATTTTACTAAAACCTACATTTTGCCAAATTTCAATCTATAGTTAATCATCGGTGCAACTTTTATAGCTATCAGACAAGGATAAAATCGCTTTTAAAGCGATTGAAAAATATCGGTATGGCTTTTGAAAAACTATATCGAAACACCTTAACTAGGTATTTCTCTTTTGATGGTTAGTTACCTCCATTCCTCTGTACTTGAAATTGTCATCTTTTGTGAAGTTACCAAAACCAACAAATCTATCGGAACCATTTAACTGACACAGGAAATTCCGCGCTTTATTCTTCTTGAGTCCAAAGTTGTAAGAGCGGCATTGCTCGTCAATGACACATTGACGCCTACACGCACCCTCTGTATCAACTTGCATTTCTTTTATCACGCTTCCATTCAACTTTCGTCCTTCTTTCGCCTTAGCAAAGTTAACAGCTTGAAAACCAGGTCCTGAAATACGGCTTAAGCCCGATGCAGTTTCGGCAAAGACGAGTACAAGGCACAGTAACATTTTTTCACGGATCACTTTAAGGGTATAACAGGTGTTTTAATATATAACTATTAAGTTTTCCTTTAAAGATGATCAGTTACACTGGTTCCCAGTATCTTTTCGTTGTGTTGTTTCCCGCTGGAGCCTGGTTTCTGGTTGCTACAAGAACGATATCGTCCTCTTATCTAAAGATCAATTAAATTTGACCGGCTTGTTTCTTCAGAGTCACCCCTTTAGTGAATTAATATTCTTCGCAAGAAAACTGCCCAAGACATTTTGCACTTACAACTATGGCCAGGGTGCGATTTTAAACATAAATCTGGTAATCTACGTACCAGCTAGCCTGCGCCACAGACAAAACTTAACTCTGGTTAAGTCGGTCTACAAAACAGCGCCTAAATCCTTGTTCTGGACCCCAACTGTGTACCAAGATTTAAATACTCGCAATGATTGGCCTGTGAAAAAAGACGTCGTTAATTTGCCAATCAGTAGTAAAGCAAATCCCAAACGCACCTCCGGTAATTCGTTGAGTCCGTTGGGGGCCTACAACGAGAATAATCTCGGCGATGCTTCGCAGACGTCACTAACCAATGTTAAAGTACGTCTTCGACGCAGGCTACTTACCGGCCTAATCCAAACTTTCAGTGAACATAAGTAAGTTATTTTAAGACCCCCTTATATACAGGTAAGTGATCTCGCCCCAAGTTTTGAAAGAGCAAGGAATGTTCATCTTCGCGCGTAATAATCCTAAAACTTTATTAGGTTAACACAAATAAGAGGTAAGCCCATTTTGTGCCAATAGCCTACGTTCGATTTATTAAAATTCTACAATGAATCCGAGGCTTTCTGGTGATTTTTCATTTTGGTTTGGTTTTGTTCGTGCTCAAGTTTCTTCTGGAAATTGCGAGACAATTGATTCGTGAAAAATTTGCAATTTCCACCCTAAAGCCTTGGAGTCACGTTACTTAGAATTTGTATTAATACGTTGAACGTGGGCTATGGTGGCTGGCAAGGGAGGCAAACGGGGATTGGGCGGAGAGGGGGGGGGGGGGGGGGGGGAGGGGGGGAAGGGGGTGGGGGGGGG
>BOPM01000220.1:0-14273 GCA_022179025.1 Porites australiensis
TGAAGTAGTTTTCACAGTACACTGAAAAGCCTGGATTAAAGTTATCGTCAGCAAGTATACTCTTTGCAACGTTGTGCCACCTTCAATGACTTCTTAATATAAATCTGTGGAAAAATATTTTAATCATTTTCGCATTCTCAATTGACCTTTTATTTATAGTGACTAAATGTTTTCTGCAAAAACGAATCACAACTAAAAATATTACCAAGTAGTGCAGTTAGTGTACTGAGTTTGGTTTGTTTATTTGATAATTTGTTTTTGTTTATTCTCTTCTTTGGTGTTTGATTGTAAATTTGTGGTTTTTGTGAGTCGTTAAAAATAGGAGTTAAGGCTTAAGAAATAGAAAGACTTTTTCTCATGCAGGACAAAAAGCCGGGGGGGGGGGGTACTCCTGGGAATTCTTGGTAGGGGTATGCTTCCCAGTTCTTTAAATCCTGACCCGATTTCAGACCAAGAAATTTATTTTTCCACAGCCCTTTTCAGACTAGAACTCTAAAATCGATACCCGTTTTCAAACCTGGCCTCAAGGCAGGAATTATGTTATCATCACTTAGATTAGAGCGCAAACAAAAAAATCATTCAAATCAATTTCGAATTTGCATATCTCTCTTTCTTTCTTACTCATTTGAAATTTCAACGGTAAATACGTTCATACACTCCGCGGTTCCCTCGAAACCCATTTCCGATTCCAGACCAGAATGGGCAAAGTATATACCCGTTTTCAGACCAAAACGGCGCAAAAACGCTACCTGATGGAGCGGCACATACCTATATGGCTTATATAAGGGAGTACCCCCCACTCGGGACAAAAGGAAGGCATATATGATAACCTTTGAGCATGACTGAGCATGATTTTAAGATCAATGTTACGTCATGCAAAAGCTATGGAGGACTGGAGGTTGGGAATATAGTTTGATTGCCACTGCCACAGTAAATTTTAATCAGGTAAATAAAATAGAGCCAGGGTGAAAAGTGCTGAGCTTAAACGAGGAGTTGAGCGAGGTTCAACTTTTACGCTTTACGAGCGACCTTTCGTGCTTTGCCTCTATTTTATTTGCGAACGTAAATTTTACGCAGGTGCCCACGTAAAAATTACTCGACACTGGACGTTCTTTTGTCACGGATATTTTTAAACAGTGTTTTAAATGATACGGATATCATTTCCTGACCATAATCGACCGAAACAAATTATTATTATTATTATTATTGTTATTATTGACATTAATATTATTATCACTATTAATATTTGAATTAGTAAAATAATATTAGAATTTGTAAATGAATAGTTTCTTTCTTCACTTATTATATATAGGATTGTTTTTGTTCTCTAATGAAGCCCGAGGGGTTTCTTTTGTAACGGATGGAATTGTAGATAGTGTTTTGATGAATTAATTAGATTTTTTGTAACAGCAGGTTCATTGTAAATAGGATTTTAATTGAGGTTTTGTAATAAAGATTTTAAGTATTCTTTCTTCATTACCGTAAAAAAATATTTTTTAAAAAAAAATGTATTTCATAGTAGGTTAAAAAAAAATTACATATCAAAAGCTAGTCTAATTTTTCTATTAATATTATTATTGTTGTTATTATTATTACTGTTATTATGAAAAAGGATCGCGTTCCTTTTAAACTTTTTTAATGTTTAGTAACTACTTACTGGACCCAAAAATAGTTTTAAGATCATTTTCACGATGGTATCATTTTACTAAAAGTACAAGTGCGCTTCAGCGATTTGTTTTCGTTTATACTAAAAGCTCAAAAGAGAAATGAAAGAGAAAACGAAATGAATTCTGCTAGTTGAAACAATATGACTGCAAAGGATCTTTTTACCTACCACATAGCCTGAGGCTGTATTCACACTATACGTTCCGGGCGGGTAGCTTTTTGTGCCCACGAGAAACGTTATCCGGCATAGTATGATCGACACCTATCCGACATGTGACTCTCCACTTTTGAGGTCAGCGCGGTACAGCTTCTCATCGTTACAGATATCGCACCGGAATCATGCACCGTTCTTATGTATGAACAAAGCGCTATCCGTTCTCGGGACGGCGCAAACGTATCCAGTATAGTGTGAACATGGCCTAACTTACGTAGATTGAGTGGACTAATTTGCCACATGTTTTTTGTACAGGATGGTGCCAAAAGAACGAGGCGGGAACTAATAAAGGTTGAAGACAAATTCAAGGGTTTAGTGAAGGGAAAAGAGGCAGCCAAACTCCGACACATTTCCGCTCAGTCAGGAGCAAAAGTAGTCATAGATCGTGAAGATCAAGAAATTTACATAATCTCTGGAACAGAAGAAGAAAGGGAGTTTGCTAAAGCGCTAATTGGAGAAATAGTGGTGGGTAAAAGTCCTCTTTCCTTCGAATGAAATCTAAGTGTAGATCTACGCATCGTGCCTCATGCTGACTACAAACACGAACCGTTCATTTTTTGTCAGGGATCTTAACGACGAGCCCTTTTACTTTTCATAAAGACATAACCTTAAATCTCGAAAAGTAAAAAATGTTTCATCAAACAGTTTGAGAATGCTCATTATCATTATTGGACACTTCCTCGTTAATACGACAACAAATGTGGATGTATCGACCGGATTCCAATGTCTGATGTAAGATATGAACGCCTTCAAAATACACAAAATGCTGCCTCAAGCAAATTTAAATTTCAAAATTCTCTGGAGGAAGCGTACCTACGGAACCCCTTAATACCTCTAACAGGCGTTCTTGAGTGACGCGAAATGGCGAGCAGGGAGAAAAGGAAACACACGAACTCAACCTTGGACAATCCAATTTTTCAAAATTTTTCACGGGAGCATTCCCTCTCCTACCGCGCTTTATTTTCCTACTTACTTTTCTTTGCGCCATTCCCTCTATCTGATTGCTTGGAACAGGCTTTGATAGGTATAGGCTTTGAACCTTTTCATGACGAGATACCTAGGGGTAGCTTGTATGAATGAAAAACAGAATACAAGTGGGAGGGGGTAGGGGGCAGGGGAAGGCAGAACAAATTTCCCTCTATCTAAGGCGAGGAACCAGAATATTCACTCCAACCTAGGTCACCAAACAACCAGAGACATTAGGCTCCGGTTTACAAATATGTTTCTCTTTATAATGAAGGCTTTTGCAAGAGAGGGAGACTTTGTACCTGAAACGACGAAAGCCAGTTGCTACATCGATGACTATAATCTCAAGGTACCCAAGCTGAAACTGGAACAGGTGCTGAAAAATGGCCATCCAACCGGACCGCCGTTACAATACCGACTGAAACCAGCCGATCATTGTGAACCACAGGTGTGTCATACAATTAAGGTGGCTCGTACCAGTTTCGCTCTTTTTTAACAGTCTTAACTTTAAAAGGACAAAACAAAAAAGCAAGCCAAAGCCATATCAGCACTTTTGTAGAGCTGGACTATACAATGAATGCTGACTTAAAACAACCATTGTTTCGTCATTAGCAGTTACCTTTGCAACGTATCTCAAGGATTATTTGGACCTACTTTTTAGCTTCCAACACTGATAACTAGAAAACTAAGCCGGTGACCCCTACTTTTTTATTGGACGACAACTTTTGGCATTAGAAAAGGAAAATGCACAGTGGTTTTAAAAAAATTCCAGATTTTTAGCGAAAGTGGAAAATAAGACATTTTTATTCAGTAGAAATTTCCTTCCGTAAAATTTTTCCATTTTTTCTCTGATGTTTCCTTTCAACTCTAACAAAATATTAAAGCAATAAAAAAGGGGTCACCGGACTTATTTCCTTGTAAAATATTTTGAGATTTTACAAATCCCCACGCGTGTTTTCGTCAGATCTGAATCCTATAAGAGCATGGGTTACTCATGCGCTGTGTTGACTGCCGCTGACTGTTGCGTGTAATTACTTTCAGGCATCCATCGAGTTTGTTTACATTCTTTGCAGAGAAGAGAAAAATTACACGCTTCGAATTTTATTAGGTTTTCCCGTTCAATATAATGTGAAAGATCTCTTTCTGGCCTCACTTTTCAACATCAAAAGTCAAAGCGAAGTGGCCAAGACAAAAAATGTTTGCAGGAGACTGTCGTGAAATAGACTTAAAGTTTTCAATTTTCATCGTCGGTATTGTTAAGTGACCTGCAGTATTTTTAGACCCGCCGATCTTGTAAGGACGCTACACTGTAGCTTTCGGGGAAAAGATGATCAAACGACAAATTGTTACCAAGAAGATAAAGTGTGGTTAATTGTGATAATATTCTAGTTCATTATTTGTGTTGCTGACAGTTGTGGTTGTACTTCAGAGACTGAGTCACTGCTCTTTTAATCCCTGTCACGATCGATCGCAGTGCAAATGCAAGTATTCCTTTTGAAACTTGCGCATTGAGCGGAGAGATTTTTGTCTTTTGGATTCATGTCCTTGAGTTTGGTGTACCGCAGGGATCCGTTCTTGGCCCGTTGTTATATTCAATGTACACATCCCCTCTCGGCGAGCTTGCTCGACGCCATCAAATGTTCTCTCACTTTTATGCTGATGACACTAGCTATATATTATGTTCAGGACGTCGTCTGTTTCTGATATGAATCTGAGTAACGCCAAATTGGTAAACTGTGTTCGGGACATGGACGCATGGATGATTTCCAACAAGCTGAAATTAAATAAAGACAAGTCTGAAGTTCTCGTAATATCCTCTTCCTATCGACCTCGGCCACCACTATCTTCTGTTGATATATGTAATGAGACTGTATCCTGCTCCCCCACTGCACGCAATATTGGAGTTATTTTTTATCAGTCCCTTTGTATGGTACCTCATGTCAATGCAGTCTGTCAATCGTCCTTTTTCCATCTTCGTAACATTGGTTTCATACGCAAATATCTTACTTATGATGCTGCAAAGATCATTATTCATGCCTTCGTAGTTTCTAAACTTGATTATTGTAATTCTTTATTGTACGGCCTACCATCCTATCTTATGCGAAAGCTTCAACATGTTCAAAATTCTGCCGCTCGCCTTGTCAACCAGTGTCCAAGATTTTGCCATATTACTCCAGTCCTGAGGGATCTTCACTGGCTCCCTGTCTCCTCTCGTATTGAATTTAAAATTATGCTAATTACTTACGAAGTACTACATGATCGAGCTCCAATCTACATACAGGAACTCCTTCAATTGTATACACCCAGCCGCAATCTTAGATCCTCTAATAGAAATTTATTAGTTAAGCACTGTTTTAATCTCAATTCGTGTATTAAACGAGCTTTTTCTGTTGCTGCTCCGGAACTTTGGAATACAGGGGCGGATCAAGGGGGAGGGTGCAGGGGGTGCGCACCCCCCCCCCCCTGGGATGACTTGCGGCCGCTTTCTAATTAACATGATTAACACGGTGCAGTCCCTTGACAGACATACAAAATCTGCTCTATCGTTTGATATGTATTCTCAGCAGTTCACATTATGTTATTTCCTAGTCAAAAGCCCTCTTCTTCGTATTCGCTTTTAAAATTTTTTACGTCTTCGATCAGTTAGTGGTGCACCCCCTCCTAAGAAAAATCCTGGATCCGCCCCTGGAATAACTTACCTGAGGATATTAAATCTGCAAACTCAATTGATGATTTTAAACGCAAACTTAAAACATTTCTTTTTATGCGAGCTTATGAATCGTGATGTTTTTATTATAATTATTATTATTATTTTTTAATCTATTGTGTACATTTATCTATTTTGTAGTTTACGTCTAGTTTTCAATGTCAATTTCTTGTGATTATTTTTACTTTTTAGTTTTGTCTAATTTCTGTAAACAGCGCCTTTGAATCTTGTAGAAAAGGCGCTATATAAATGGACTATTATTATTATTAAAACATGATTTTACAACGTATGTAGATTTAGATAAACGCGAAAGTTATTTTAAACAGGCCAATAGTAACCTCGCACAAAAGTATTAAGACAGAATCCATCAAGAAATTGATTAATTTTAATTTTCAGTGGAGAAAGAATAATTTAAACAATATCGCATTCTTTTTTACATTTCTCAAGGGCTATAGATGCAATTAGCTATCTGTAATAACACCAAAGAATATTTCTTATAAGAACCCGAGAAAAGAAATGTCAAATTTCACAAAAAGACATCTTACACATGAAACTTTCAGAATTTTACCAGTGTTTTCACAATTCTTGTGAAATTTGACATTTATTTTATCGGGCTCCCATGAGAAATGGTCTTTGGTGTTTCTATAGATAACTAATTATATCTATAGTCCTTGAAAAATGTAAAAGGAATGCGATATAGACCTTTTCCGCATTCCTGTAAACAAAGGCACTAACTCGAGGCTCGGGTGGACAAAATGCAGTGATTTGTATCGGTCAACACTTATTTCCATCCGCCAAACTGACGTTGACAGATTTAATGATTCGTACACAAAGTAAGGGTTAGGGTTTGGGTTAGGTTAGGGTTAGGGTTAGGGTTAGGGTTGTTGGTATATATATTCAAATCAAACCTCTCATTATCAGCAAATCCTCGATGATGTGATGCACTGCAGAGCCGATGCTTCTAGATCGCATCCTACTCGTGCAATCTTGAATTTTTTTCCCTTAAAAATTGAAGCGATTTAGACTTTTATGAGCAGAAATTTCAAGAGACAGAGAAATTTCATTTAGGAAAAGTTAAATGTCTTGTGAGAGCCACTGAGAGGAAAATGACAGTTTGGCGGATGGAAACAAATGACGACATTTGTATCATGTTCACCCGAGCCTCGTCCTCATTTCTTTATGTTTGCTCACTGGAGCGTAATGCAGGAAAGGTCTATCGTTTAAAGTATCCTGGTACAAGGTTTTTGTCCACTGAAAATTGAAATTACGCAATTTCCTGATGAATTCCGTCTTAAAACTTGCACAAAAATAGTCGAGCGCCGCCATATTTGTTTTCTGTATCTCGCGCGTACAAAAGTGGAATGGGATGCGCGCGCGCGATTGACTCCTCACGGGAGAAAACTAGTACGAGCCACCTTAATTAATAAAGCAAGCCCGCTCTTTTCCTCTTTCCTCTCTTCTAAGTTGCTTCTCCCAATTTTTTCTTCATGTTGGAGTCAAGGTTTTGTTTATACGCATTCATTTCAAGTTTTAGCAAGCACATTCTAAATTTTTTCAGATCTGACAAAACCTGCTTTTCTAACGTAAATTGAAAGGTGGTGTCAGGGGTGTTCCCGGAAAGCTTTCCACCCAGACTAGTAGTGAAGCTAAAAAAAAAGTATAAGGTAAGTACCTTACTTCTTTCTTCTCATGTAGGAGCCATGCAGCTCTAATGGTCATCCAAGCTATAAAGAACAACTAATGAAGGACGTGTTGGTATCTCTACGTAAGGTCAAACAGGAAATAGCTGTAGAGACGATTCCAAAGGCCGACATGTGGTGTCACTTTGGAAAGATTACAATTCAAATTCCAGATCGAGGTAGTGTGTCCCTGTGTTTTGCTGTAAATTGTCAGCTAACTTCGCCCCGTCATTACTTTACCCAGTTCGTTTTATCTGATGCTCACCTTGAGCAGAGATTTGATAGTCAATCCATAGATCGCTTTTTATCGGTATTTTTCCTTCAGAGGATGTTAGAGGTGGACAGTGGAGCATTAGAGAGGCCACAGAAAGGATTAAATACTTGAACAATGAACATTACTGGAGGCCAGCTTTTAATTTAGAAGGGGTTACGCCAAATGAAACAGCATTAAAAATGCAGTACAAGGAGAGGTTTTCTGAGGAGATTGGATATGTTTCAAGATATGATTTAACATTTCTGACACCATGTTGGCATCGATTAAGATGCAAGGTAAGTCCGCGTGCTGACAATCCTGAGGTCTGAACACTCTCCTAATGATTTTACTATAACGATAATTGGTCATATGTTTCTTGTGAATAGATACACTAACAACGTTACGAATTACCAAGAGAGAATGAGCTCATTCTCTCTTGGAATTACTTGTCCTACTCAAACGAACAGAGGATTATTTATTCTTAGGACATGGAATTTAAATCTGAAGAGTGCCGGAATGCCCGTGTATTTTAAGAATTGAATACCTCAAAAAATTCATCCTAACAACCTGCCCACCCTTAAAAGTCATAACTGCACTTTCCCGAGATAAATTTACCACAGGGGATATCCATAGATACGTAAAAAAGAACAGAGACAGCGTCTATGGCATTTAATGTGGTAAATAGCTAAAATTTCACGCTACCCAAGGAAGAAAAACAATCGGCGCGACGCTCCATTTTATATAAACACGAGACCACAAAAACGTGTTTATCTGTAGCAGGTTATGTAGACACTATTTCGGGAATGATCAATGTTCAATGTGAGATTTCACAATATAACCCATCCTTTTTAACACAGATATGGGTTGCAAACGAGAACTGCAAGCAAAGCCTGGAAGACATACCAATTCCTTTCGATGTGAAGAACATTTTGGGAGAGATACACTTCAAAGATGAACATACACGGTCAAGATGTCGGGGATGGCTAGTTCTCAAGTCTCGGAAATACTTTAAGGCAGACATCTTGTTTCCAGGTTGTGAATTTGATTGCAGGTTCCACATCCGGGGACGAAGAGGTAGGATAAGTAAGCGGTGTAGAGGTGTTTGACTAAACTCGAAGTAAAAATAATGCGACGATACCCAACTCTTGAAAATGAGACTGTAAGCCGGCATTAAAAAGGGGTTTGTTCTCTGAAGGACTTTGATGACACTTCTGTTGAAAAGTGAAACTCAAACGTTTTCAGCTGCGGTTTAATGAACAGTCTTACAAAAGATGGTGATGAAATTAAAATGACAATTTGCAAACCAGTAATATTTACCGCAGGTATAGGAAGATTAACGTTTGCAATTTCCCAAAGAAAAGCAGAGTGAGACGGTATAATGTCGATAGAAAATGCTTGTCATCCTGCTCGTCAAAACTTTAAAACCGCTCTTTCAAGAAACAATCAGGAGTGTTCGTATAAAGAAAATGCAATCCCGCTGTCAATTTTGTTGTACATCTTAAATGTTAGAGCCTCAAGTGTGCACGATGTAAGGAAATCTGGGAAATTTTTGCTTGTGAAATCTGGAATCCTGTGTGGAATCTGGAATCCTGGGCTTTGGAATCCGGAATACAGCTCAAGGAATCCGGAAATCCTTCTAACGATTGGAATCCAGAATCCAAGTTCACTGACAGAGACTGGAATCCAGTAACTGGAAACCAGAATCCAAGACTGTCTTGGATTCCCTTACATGGAGCGATGTGGTAATTCTCTGAGACTCTTTCATTCGAAATAACTTTATTACTTGAGTCCACGCCTTGAACATTGTTTTTTTGGGTACCCTTTATTAAATGGCGTGTTGTGTCTGTCTAGAACAGTTGCCAAAACTATGCGAGGTGACCTCTTCCACGTGTCGTTTACCTTTGAGATTTTTTATTGTACGGTTGGAAACTAATGATCTCTCCAAGCTATATCCCTTGGATGTAGCGTCGGCAATAGAGGACCTATATGTTTTTTTTTGTACAACAACTACAATCTGCTGCAAATTACTTTACAAGTATGCCAGACACTACCAAACGAGTATTCGCACCCTTACGAAATGCCTATAGGTGGTCAGGAGCAACTAAACCGTTTCATAGTTCACGAGCCATTGGGGTCACAGAAGCTTTTAGAGTACCAAGCGGAGCTTTTTTTGCCCGTAATGGTGTTCACCTCAATAAGCTGGAGTATTGTAAGTGTTACTGCGGTCTACGAGGTAAAGTTCTTGTTGGCGAAAACTCCACACAAGTTTCCTAACAATTTTCCATTCACTAATTTCTTATTTACCTTTCTCACTTGCTACAACGCTACTCCACTGCTTTTCGTGCAAACTATGACGTCACTAACTTTAACACCTGAAAGTCGATCTGCTGAAAATGCAGCAGGTCACGTAATCTTCTATTAGTTGGCAAACTGCTGACGTGACGTTGGCAACTAGCTAATGGCTCGTGAACTATGAAGCAACCACTCAAATGGAAAGGCGATGCCTGCCATCAGTAGCATTATAAGTGTTCAATCTTAAATGTCTTGATAGGAGTTGCTATAAAGAAGGTCAACATTTCATCCTTCCAAGAGCCTTAATATAGTATTTTTGTTTTCACAGATAGCACTAAGGACATAGACTATGCACCAGACGAAATTGTCCAAGATGCGTTTTTGGCCTACCTGTCTGAGTTGACATTGACGGATGAAGAGCCGATGGGACTGCATCTGTCGAAGAGGGGCGAATTTCATGTTATACATTGGCGTCGTTCTAAACGAACAGAGTACACTGCTAGTACAGGCTTTAACATCATCCTCTCTGAAGAACGCGCGTGGAACATAGGACATAAGAACGTCAGAGAAACGGTCAGCATACTAAACCTGTTAAGTCACCTAAGTCACTAGGATACAGATTTAAAACCTCCGAGCAACACTTTGAAACAAAATCAAATATTTCCTTCGAATCGCTCGAACTTCATCAGCGATGAAAAATGTCAGGTTACGTAACAGATAGTTTGTTACGTATTCCTAGGATACTAAATTTCTGCGTCAGAGCAGTTGAAAAATCTTTTTGGTAACTGTAAAGTCACATTTTTAAGGTTTTAGAACCATGAAGATATTGCCACTTTCGCTCTACTAAACGCTTTATACTGTCGAAAAGTGTCGTAACTCGAGAGCATATCCGTACCGTGTCGATAACTAAGCATTCGAAGCCAAGTACAAAAACTTAACCTTGGTTAATATCAAGCTTGGCATACCGATTGGGTCATTGTGAGCAAAATGCACTTAAGCATTAACCGTTTGATATTATCTACAATCACCCTATGTTTAGATTTAGATATAAAGCTTTTTCTTGAATGACTCTCTTTTTCCATTAATTGCCGTTCAATAGACTGACGTCCATGTGCGATACAAAGAGTGGGACACTTTACTTAGCAGCGGATTATGGGAACCAGAGGCCATAACTGAGAAGCTGCCTGAATTTCTAGAATTTCTAAAGGAAGCGCAAGCCTTCTTGTTTCATGAGAAGGGTAAGTAAAGTTTTATTTTGTTGATCATTGTGTCTTTTCTTTGGAATTATTTGCTGATTTTACAGAACTGAGCTTTGCTTTGTTTTAAGTGGTCAGCCTCATCCAATTTTTGTTTTGTTCTGTTGTTTTTTGGTGTTGACATTTAACTTTTATTTTCATAATATCATTTTAGATGCTCGTTGAATGTGCAAAGACATGTATTAATTTGAAATATAGGTGTGAGCAAGTGACCGACAGTTTTTGACACTAGAGGATGGTCAGGTTAAGTTAAAAATGTTATCAGTGAGTTGAGCAATACAACGTTGTTTTCCCCTCTACTTTAACTTTTTATCCTCTCAAATCTTCGGAAGCAACACCCATGGACGAGAAAACTGAGGTTGTGAAACATTTGTTCTTACATTATAGTTCCTCCAGAGATTCTTGCGCGGGGTTCGTCCGCCGTGGAAGCTTATAAAAAGGCTCTCACTGATGGAAAAACGTCTGACAGAAGGTTTCCATTGATGCTCATTGGACAACAAGGAGCAGGGAAGACCAGTCTTATGAAGTCGCTAAAAGGGATATGCTATAACCCACAAGAAGATAGCACCGTTGGCATAGAAAAGGATCGTTCGTATTGTAAAGTGACCACAGAGCCTTGGGTAACAGGAAAGAGCAGCGAGGACCAAACGTCTGAAACTACAGCAAATTCCTATGGTCTGCTTGCAGCCAGATACATCGTGGATAGCGTAAAGCCGACCGAAATTGTAACTAAAAGTGCAGAGGAGGTTCATGTCATAGAAGAAAGTTTTGAACCCGGCGGCAATGAAATCTCATATGAATCAACACCAACTGATCCTGCGAAAAATGCGGACGTCATTCAGGCACCTAATCCCACTCTTAGAGGTCATGAATTCGGCTTATCACCGCCTTCAACAAACTTAAATCCAGAACCACTTACTCACGAATCTATTAAAGTCATGCCCGAGTTCGAAGAAGTAGCCGCTGTGACTGAATCATTGCTCCGTGGCGATTTGGAGGACAACAGAGACGACGTGTGTTGTATTTTTTGGGATTTTGCAGGACAGTCAGTTTATTATGACACACACCCACTGTTTCTGACATCACGAGCAATTTACTGCTTGGTGTATGACCTAAGCTTAGATCCATATGGCAAGGCTGAGCCTTTGGAGAAAGAGGGTGTATACGAAGCAATACCAGAGAGCCCCAATCTGAAAACTAATATAGATTATCTCAACTTCTGGATGACGTCTGTGGCTTCGTTAACTTGTAGCGAAGAAGAATGTTGCTCTTCAGGTGTGTTGCCAAAGAAACTGCCAGCCGTTTTCCTGGTATGCACGCATGCTGATAAACCATTCGGCGGTCAAGACCCTAGAAAATTTTCTCGTAAAATTTTTGGTTATCTGAAGAAAAAACCTTATGGTGACCATTTGTGTGATGTATTCTTTGTAGATAACACAAGTCTGAGGGTCAAATCCTCTGACTGCCCAGAAGTCGCACGCTTGCGGCAGAAAGTACTTGAAAAGGCTAAAGAACTTCCGCACATCAAGGCGACCATTCCAATGAAGTGGTTGAGATTTGAGAAGGCGCTTCAAGCTGTGAAGAAAAAGGCATATAAATGCATTTCCCTGGAAGTGGCAAAAGATATCGCCTCGGAGGTCGGCAAAGTCAACGAAGAGAACGAGTTCACGACCTTGATGAACTACCTGCATGACCTAAGGTGCTTAATCCATTTTGATCACACTGCCGAGCTGAAAAAAATCATAATATTAAGTCCCCAGTGGCTAATTGACGTTTTTAAACAGGTGATCACTGTCAAGCCATATGATGCTGATGAAGATAAATTCTTGAATTCACGGCTTAAGCTTGAGAGGGAAGGAATTCTGGATGAAGATCTCCTAGCACATGTTTGGGGTCCTTTGTTTAACGAGAAAGAAACATGTGCCACTCTCATTGAAATAATGGAGAAATTTTGCCTGTTGTGCTGCTGGCCATGTGATACAACAAGCAGCAAGAGCTACCTAGTCCCTTCAATGTTAAAGTCGCCCCCACCGAAGCAGATCACTGAGTTGGCTGCCTCTGCAAAGTTTCCTTCTTTGTTTATCAAATTCGAGAGTGGTCTAGTCCCTGCAGGGCTTTTCCCGCGGCTAGTACTGCAGTTATTTCAGTGGGGCAAAGACAAATTGTGGAGAGATGATAACCCTCATTTGTTCAAGAACTTTGCCAGGTTTTTTATCACTGAAGATGACTACTCCGTTATTTTGATTTGCAACTCGTCAACAGTTGAAATTGTAATGCACAGAGGAAGTCACAAACTAGAATTGGCTGAGGATGCGTCATCGAAGATGTTACCATCTCTACATTGTCACCAAGACACCACTGGGATTAACGGTTGTTATGTTGTGAAAAAGCAATTGGGTTTGATGCTTGAGTGCATGCGTAACGAGTTTTGTTGGTTAAAAAATATGAGATATGAAATGAGTGTTTTATGCCCAGTTTGCTGCAAGAGAGGATCGGTTGCCTACTGTCGAACACATCAGAAAGAAGGTTGCAAAGAAGAGGAATGCTTGCACTTCCTGTCCCTTACCGAGTTGTACCGTTCCAAGCAAGGCGTCTTTTGTACCAGATCTGCGTTAGCTAAGAATACCAGAGTTCTGGTCATGCAGTTTGTACCTTGGCTTCCCTTTAAAGAACAACTGGTAAGATGTTAAGATATTATTACGGTGAAAATGTCAACTGATGACTTAAGAATACTGGAACACCCGAAGTAGTCTACTATCTTGAAACTTAACCGGATTTTGGATTTCCTTGGATTTCCCGCATACTAATTAAGTGCCTTCCCTTTATTAATATGCATATGGGTCGAGTCCATGACGTCACCCATTGTTATAACCTAGGGAAAAGTGCCTTCCTCCATACTAATGAGGGTCTTCCCGCATACTAATTACTTCGGCGGAGCGCGAAGTAAAGGTTTCGCGACGCTCAGGAATGTATCAAAGTTACAATTTTTTGACAAGATTGGGCATGCAAAGTCTGTAGGTTTTCGGTTTTATTCGGCTTTTTGACGAAGTGAGAGCCGAATTAATTCGAGATATCTCGAGATCCCTTGGATATTTTTATTTATTCTTTAACTTTTTCGAGGAAGAAAGAATTATTTTTTTTGGCTTTCCCGGGGTTTGAACCGACTCACCTGTGTGACCCGTCAGATCAGAGGAGATTCTAAGTTGAGGGATTAGCCGATTGCGCTACTGCGACCCAAGGT
>BOPM01000220.1:18308-36641 GCA_022179025.1 Porites australiensis
TCAAAGTAAACAAGTTTCAAGATGCTGCATAAATTTTCCGCATGAACTCACCTGTCACATTTTGACCAATCAGAGTACAAAAATTGGACGTAGAGCGTGACCAACGCGTGACCATGGTAAGAAAAGGTCTTCCCCGCCTTTATTTTTAAAAAAGTGGCTGAATTTTCGCGTTCGAGGTCAGTTTGAAATCAAAATCTTGACAGTGCGGGGCCATAGTGACATAAACACAACATATTTCATATGAATCATTGGAAAAAAATAGACTTGAGCCTGCGATCATTTGAAACTGGTAATTTGTCAGCGGATAACTTCAAAAAAGTACTCGACCTCGATGGGTCGACACTTGAGCCCGCGGTACGGGCAGGTGATACTGGTCAGCGGATATCCTGTTTTGACAGCTGTCAATTGATCACAATATTGATGTGCAATTAGTTTTCTATTGGGCTCCCAAACCAGCTAGCAAGTGTGAGAGTAAACATTGGTTTCCCTGTGGTGCGGACGGACGGTCGGGCGTACGGTCACGTGATTACCAAATTTTCTCGGATGGGTAGATTAACACATTTCCTTTAGCTATGGGGCTCCGTCCACGCGCGCGCTTCGCTTCGCTTCGCTTCGTAGACGTACAGTGCCGGCAAAGAAATGCACAAAAAAGCGTGATGCACGTGCAAAGTTGTTGTTTTGCTGATTAAAACTATTGTTTTTTTTTTACGTTCTCGATGGCTTCCCTTCTATCTTACATAGAGCTTTTTCACTCACGTGGCCAGCATCCATGCAAATTTATTGCAACAAAAGAAAGAGTTTTTTAGTACATAAGAAAAGTGTTTAACTCCCACAGGATTTGTTTGGAATACCAAAACATGGCAGCCGTTTCATTGTTTGGGACACCAACATGGCCGCCGTTTCATTGTTTTGAAACACCAATATGACCGACGTGACGTCATGTGAAAACGCTCTATACCTTTTATCCACAATCACGGACAAACGTCTAGGGACCCTTTTGCATTTCCGGGGCCTTTTTTCAATTCACACAAGCCTAAGCCCTCCCCTCACCCCACAAACAATTTTGGACGCGTGTATCCATAATTTTTTTCCGAGTTTCAACTTTGTATAGGGTGGGGGGAGGGAGAACTGCAAGAAAATTTTGAAAAGGATGCACTGTTTTAAGAGGGAACCAAGATATAACAGAAAAAATATGAATATTGCAGTACTGTCCCAAGGACTTTTGTCCAGGATTATAGGTTTTTTTATCACAAGCCATAGCAGAAACCCTACCGGGGAGGGCCCCGTGGGGGAGTCCCGTGTCGGTTGGCTGAATTTTAAAATGTCCCCTTTCGGAGCTTAGTTGATGCTTTGCTCGGCGAGGGAAATTGAACGAAAAAAGTATGCCTTTGTTGGATTTTGGATACAAGTGTGTCATAAGAAAGGCCTACTGTTTCACAACTGATAGTTATCGTTTCGCTTTTTTCCTGGTATTTAAAGGTGTTGACAAAGTATGTTAAGCTACCTTTCTTTGTCGATTGTTCTCAGTTTTTACTTAACTGTGGAAATCTTGACAAGGCGTTTTTCTGACCAACCGCTTGTAGTTCCGGTTGAGTTTGAACATTTTTATGTATTTCTACAATCTGTAAGATGTGTTGTCTGTTTTCTAAATGGAGATTTACGGAAGAGGTACTAATTTTTAAAAAAGAATAGTAAGTTAAAAGGCAAAGGGTAAACCTTGGGTGGATCATCCCCATGTAACAGCAGGAGCCATAATCGGGGTAAGAGACCGGTGCTAGTACTCTTTCCTGTAATGGGGTTGGTTCCGTCGAATAGCCAAATGTGCTTTTTTTAGCACAAATAATTGTGCCGACTCTCCGGGCAGATGGTCCAGGTTCAGTTCTCTACTAAGCTATTTCTTGTTTGTTTTGGTTTTGTTCTTAGTTAAATTTTTCCCCTAGGCTTAATTTCCTTTATTGTTACTGCTAGCCAATTACGGCCTCGCGGAGTTTTAGCGACAGACGTACTTCTAGTAAAATGCCCCCCCCCCCTCCCCCGGGGGTAAAATGTTTATTTAACATCACAGGGAGCCCACACAATCTGTGTGTGGCTGATTGTTATTTTATAGTAAATGTACTGGATTTACCGTTTGCTTGACCTATTGTGACATATCGCTAAGTATGTATAATAAATCAAGCGATTTTGAAGGATTTTGAGTTCGCCGTTTACTGAAGGAAAAGGACGGAATCCATTTTTTATCAACGGCTCCAGCGCCAGAGCAATTTTCCCCAAGAAAATCGCATTGCTCTGCTTTCAAACTTTGCAGGATAAAGGTCAAAAGATTCACGCTTCTTCTCGTACCTTCCGATCGAAAATCCATCCAAAAGGCCCGGAGCTAGCCCTCGAAGAAAATTAAAATCCCACAGTTTTTGAAAGGTCAAAATGCGTAGCAAGATTCATACGTTCCAGTCAAAAACCCTCCCGCTGATTGCCTCTTTTTGATTGGATGTCGTTAACCAAATGGTTAAACAGTAACTGACGTAAAGCAGACTTGGTAAGCGATTATTGTATAACGACAATCCAAAAAGAGGCAATCAACGGGATGGTTTCTGACTTGCACTTATGAACCGCGTGTATCCCGCTCTTGCGGTCTCCTACCCCGATTGTGGATCCTGATAAAACAATATTCAGGACTTACCCCTCTGCCTTCCTCGGCCTAAACTTGCTTCTTTCTCAGCAGAAACATGAGGCACATGCTCTTATTGGGTGTCATTTTTACTGCCAGCGCGGCAAATGCGTTGTATCTCGCTGATTGCGACCAATACGTCAATTGCGTTTGCCGAGCAGATCGAAAAGGCCAACTTAAGTTGGACAATGGGAAACTATTTGTCTGTACCGGAAGTAGATGGAATCTATATGAAGAGTATGGAGACGAGTCTCATCCGGGTTTCTCCTCCAAAGATTTTAAGGATCGCAAAGGAGAAGAAAGCGCAAATGGGATCTACTGGATGAGTTAACTTGTCAGCGTTGTGGTTAATCTTGTACAGTAAAAAGCCTTCCAGAAAGCCCGATTTAGAGTTCAGATAACCGGAGCGAGGGTGAAAAATTGACGAGGGAAGAAGTACGATTTTTCCTCTCGTTTTCCACGCGTACAATTTAACTCCCTCCTCACCATCTAAACGCTGCGCTCTACTAACTGAACGCCTGGAACAGGCTACCTTTCAGATCTCAACTATGTTCTCGCTGTTTAAAACTTTTCTTTCAGAGAATGTCCAAGAGGCAGATATCTTGGTAGTCTACGTGCGATGACTGAGCCAGCAAACATGCATGTCTGTTACTGAGGAAGAATTCAGTTGGAGGCTGTAGTAAATAATTCAGATAGTTTTAGGCAAAAAAGTTCAATCGCGCCTCGATTATTAAAAGTTAACAAGACGCTGTGGGAGCATATATTTGAACATGCCTTATTGCAGCTAAAGAACTGTCATCATATCTTACCAAAGAAGACAAATCCTTTACTCCACTTGTTTGCTAAACCACACAGCTTATACAGTATGTCTCAATCCTCAACAAAAATAGTGTCATTTCATGACACTGTTTGAAAATATGCACATCTTCAATGCAGACATGCTTGGAGCCAAATTGCAACATAGGACATAAGTGGTTACAGCCCGGAGAGTAAGGTTTATCTCAGTTCCACTGATACTGACAGATGTGTTTTCACACCCATCACATTGTACAGTGTATTCCTTTGGGTTCGGAAATTAGGTGACCCATCCCTGCAGTGGGAGTGAAATTTGCTAACCCTTCCCTTGAGCTTGGCCTAAAATATCATGACCCTCCCCACCTCACAGAATTGAAAGAAAAATGTTCCAGGTTCTTTAAGGTGCAGTATTCCAAGCCAACAAGAAAAAAAGGAAAGAAAAACAAAATAAAAGGAAAGCAAGAAAAGCTAGGGCAAAAAGAATGGAAGTTAACTGCAAAAGAGTTATTGAAACCATTACACCTCAGCAAGAGTCGCATGATGTTACAGAGCCTATTGGTCCACTATCTCTTCATTATGAAAAAATAAGTGGGCTCCTCAAAACACAAAGGCCATATATTCAATATGCCTTTGAGAAGGGATTGTTCACCAATGAATCACAGGAAATTATTAAGCAATATCTACGCTTCAACTTAAATAAAAATCATGATGATGATGAAAGTGATTGTATCAATGCTGGTGACATTAATGATGATGATCAAGATGCTCACAGCAGCATTGATGGTGATGCTGAAGACAGTGATGAAAAGAATAGCTAAAACTCTAATAACATTAATAACAACATTATTCGTAATAAAAATGCTGAATAAGACTCTATAGCATTGTTATGAATGAAAAGAAGATGTTTGTTAAATTCTTGCAATTGTACTTTACAGTTTATAGCCATAATGTTCCGTTCTTCTTTTTTTTTCTTTTTCTTTTTTTACCAAATAAAGAACGTCCTTTTTCTTCTGTGGGTGAACCTCTACATGATCACGGGCATATATTTGCATGACCCTCCCCCTTTGAACGGCCCATTTTTCGTGACCCCTCCCTTTTCTAAGTCTCAAAAAGTTGTGACCCTCCCTCTGTTTGCACCCCTCTCCCCCCTGCTAATTTCTGACAAGTAGTCCCTTACATGAAAAAACACAACACGCAATACAAAAACAAGTACAGTCGACTCCCGATAACTCGAACCTTCAAGGGAAATCGAAAAAAGTTCGAGTTATCGGGAGTTCGAGTTATCGGGAGCTCGAAGAAAATAGCCGAGAGTAAGGTAAAAAAAAGTTATTACTGCACAGTGAACATTTTAATCACATTTAATTGTAGAAATGTCAACTGAAAATTAAAAGATACTTCTAGATTATAAATCAGAACGTAACGTAACAAACCATAGCCTAAATAGAGCATGCGTTTTACTGTTTTGAGAAGTACAGCTGCTTCACGGTAGCATGTGACAATCAATATCAGCCTCCACTAGTAAACTATACTCCTATAACACGTCAATAGGAAGTCCAAAATTCAATGTTTCGGACGCCAGTAGAGGGCTTTTCCCCCGACTTTTTAAGGGCTCAAAACATGGTTCGAGTTATCGAGGGTAAAATTATATAGAAAATGACCTGAGGGGAAACGAAAATTGGTTCGAGCTAGCGGGAGTTCGAGTTATCGAGGGTTTGAGTTACCGAGGGTAAAATTACAGTGAATGTATGACGGAAATCCAGGGGAAATCGATTTTGGTTCGAGTTAGCGCGAGGTTCGAGTTATCGGGAGTCGACTGTACATTAACCGTCACCTTGATAAACAGAATTGAAATAATGAAAAGAATTGTTGCTGTTATCACAGTAGTTCCAAGAGAAGTCTCAGTCCCCTTTGGTTTCAATTATTGACAATCGTCTCTTCCTTCATCTGAACAGATTTTTATCACAGGTAACTCGTTGTGTTCCGCAATGCAAAAATGAAAATCACTATTGTCAAACTGATAACCAGCTACACAAATCTTGCCACTCTCAAACTTGTTAAACATTCCTCTGTTCAAACTCTTATCCATTTTACACGTACACTCCTGATATTCCGATTTGTTATTAAGTCTATGGGGTCCATGAGTCTTTGATGTCATTGAATGTCTTTATAATTTCCTTTGTTTTTCTTTCAGTTCGCGGACCAGCCCATTCCGAAAACACTCAGTGTTATTTTTTAGTGTGGGCCTACCGCGAACAGTGTGTGCATTTGTGAGTTTAACCCCGGGATAACATGATTGAACAATATATTGACACGTTCCTCGAGACTCCGCGGCCAAATGTTATCCCAACTGCTTCTTACTGCTGCTTCGAAATATTTCGGATCATACTATATCCAAATCGTCCCTCATTGGATTATCCACTCGACCTAACAAAATCGACCAATCACAAAATAAGGAAAAGAAAATGGACATAAAACAGCAAATTCAGATGACCTCTAAGGATACATGCAATTAAAACTGTCTTTCTATAATTGGTGCATTTCGATCCTCTTGTCAAAAAAAGGTCAGACGCCAACATCTTAGCGGACCTCTTAGGAAACGAAAGTTTTCTTCAACAGGTTCAAAAGGTAATTGTTTGTGATTTGTGATTGGTGGATTTCGATCCGCTTTGTGAGTTTCTGTGTTTCAAGGTTCATTGCTTGTGACCTTATTGTGACCAAAACCCGACGTTAATATTCCAAATATTTTTGATAGATTTCACTCCTGGACGGTCGGACTTCCAAAATTCGATGAGGCAAAAATACTGAAGATTCAGATTAACTTTTAAGATTGTAAAGTGCGATAAAGTGCCGTGTGCTAGCAGAGCTTTCTTTCCCACATGCCTCTTACCTTGTACAAGACGTTCGCATGGCAGACATTCGCCTCGCTTCGCTTGTTTACTTGCCTTGTTTACGTTAGCACGTACTGCATTCCTATTGCACATTTGCGTCGAAACAAGCCGTTTCCATTACTCTATTTGGGCCACGCCCAAATAACAAGCGGCAAAGCTTGATAGATAAGGGATTTGCCAAATCCCGTCGGCAAATTTATGAACTCATTCGTCTTCACTATAAAATTTGCAGGATAGCTTCTCTCTGATACTTGTTTAACTCTGTATTTTAAACTTACAAATTTCTCGCACACCCGATCAAAAGCCTCACTGATCGTGCGAATCTTAAGAAGTGGCTCGGGTTACGTTTTACAAAAATTTGTAAACGGCCTGTGGTTGGTGAACGTAAATGTCGGCTGTGTTCAGCAGACGCCCGTGGGGGAGAAATGAATGCGTGACAAACGAACCCCAAAGGACGTCTGCGGGGAGGCTAGTGTGTCCCTAAATGGAGGAAGAGGCCTCAAGCAGAGGAAATACAGTAATGCACTAATTAATTTACAAGCCTTAGCGAAAACGATATTTTCGAAGGCTTCAACTCATGATTGACACTTGAAGATATTGCGATTTTCCTTTTAAGGGTCAAGCCAGCTTTAGAGGAACGAAATCGCCAAGAGGATGTGTAAATAGTCTTAGTGATCGTATTACTGGCGTTGAAACCTTTTTTGGTGCAAACAAAACAGGAAGTCAAAGGAAGACAGCTCAGTGGTAGTACTCTATAAGTTCGAAAGGGGATCCCAAGATAGTTGAGATGCAATCGATTCTTCTATTTTTGAAGTTTTCAACGTTTTTGATTTTTGGTTCAAATGCTTTGGAATATTCTAATCGATGGACAGTTCAAATTGATGGCGACAATGACAAGGCAGAGAGAGTGGCTCGTAAACATGGCTTTGTAAATCACGGCAAGGTAAGTGGTTCAAGTTAGCTACCGCTACCGGTATATCTTAGAGAATTTGGCCTTAAGGGTGGTCTTCAGGATTCGTTTTCTGAATTTATCAACATAGGCCTCAGATATGCCATCTGCTGGATACCATTATAATTTGTTATTTACACTTGTCTTCTTTGACTTTCTTCCGTTCTTTAATTGATGCGTCCAAAGACGTACAAATAGAGCCAATGAAACAAATCGACAAAAGGGATAACTTCTCAGGCTTCCAACAAGAAATTTAATTTTTCGACTGCGCAGTGAAAACAAGTTGCTATTGTGGTTATTTATGTCAAAAATAGTCTGAGGGTAAAGTTAAAGATAGTGGTGATAAGGTGTCACGTAATTACAATTAAAGCATGCTGACCCTCCAACGTAGTTGAAATTGTACTCCCCTATACATTTCCCTGTACTGAGTTACAGCCGTCTTGTTTAAATTAAAAAATATATATTACCCTTTAGCATCTGTGATGATATGTTAATAATTGAGAAAACAGGGAAAAGCGAATGAAAAGGGTGTATTGTTTCCGCCGGACATAGGCAGCTAAAAGTTTCTTTTGACATTTTTTCTGCCATCCGATCAGTATGGCGTGATCACGTTCATTGGTGATTTTCTCTCAATCCTACGTGCCTGGTTCAGCTTGGTTCGAATCACTGAGGTGGCGTGAACCATATCAATCAAATAACACAAATAAATGAACAACCAAAGAAATCCCCGTAAAAACCTAGCATGGACTCGTGTTCCCGTTCTGATACCTGTAGCACAACCTACGTAGCTTAAGATTATCAGGAAAATTAACACGTCTAAGAAGAACACACGTGGGCAGATAGTAGATTCCGTACCGTTGTGAGTCTAGTAAGGATTCCTTTACGGGAAAAATATCAGTGATACCTTCACCCCTTTCACTTTTTTCAGATGTTTTCCGTTTAAAGCTAACGGTAACTTGACTTTAAGGAAATTAGAAAATTCAGGGTCGGTATTTAAATAGCTGAAGGCTTCATACAGTTGAGTTGCATAATTCATTTCCATAAATATTTCTGCCCAACTTTTGATATTTCAGGGGCACCCAACGCCTGTTTTCTGTAAAATATCTAATCGGAGAAGCAAATATCGCCTAGAATTTTCTTTTACTTGAGGACGGCTAAAAATTTATGATGACCGTTCCATTCAGGTACAATTTTTGAGCTTTTCTAATAAATTCCCTACGATTTTCTGAAGCTTGATTTTCACATTTCACTTCCCAAGTTAGGCTATTTTTCGTTGCAAAAAGGAACCTAAAATTTTCGGGTTCAAAAATGCGATTGAGAGAGGAATCAAAAAAATTCTCACTTTCGTAATACGTCAAATTGCATCTAAAATTTTCGGGAAAATAATACTCAAGCCCTTGTAATTTCCAAAAGACTCAAGTTCCCCTAAGATGACCGAACAGATACAGTCTATAGAGCCTCTTGAAATGCATTTATAGAGATCTAAAAGTGTTCTGGATAGCCTGATATATAGATTAAGCCAGGGCTAAAAGTGTAGCTCTAGTTAATAAATTTATAATTTAGATCAAACTGGGGAGATCCATATGACGTTTAAGGGTGGGGCTGGGTGACCTAAGAGAAAAAATAATTAGCAAACAGTGCAAGAATGAAGCAAAATCTAAAATATTACATCGAGTTAATAGTCTTATTTGTACACCTAATAAATAGAAATCACCTTTGGTCACAGTAGATTAGGCGTGGAAAACAAATTCTTCCGAAGGAAAATCACCTATGTGCTCAACCAAAACGACCTTTATATTATAATTTTATGCTATAAAGGCCGTAAAGACACGATCAGAGGCCCCGGTAGCAGCCAATATAATTAACTCGTTACAATTTATCGGTGTTATGTTTCTGTCTAAAGGAAAGGCCAAAATAAAAAATCAGGCCGGATTTTTTTGTGTGTGTGTGTGGCTAGCTACAAGTCTGGTAGCTCGTAAACCAGCCTTTTTACACCATTTCTGAGGTAAACATAACTACCAGGCGTTGTTTAATTGTTTTCAGACCACGGACAGAATTTATGCCAATGTTCGGGAAATTATTACGATTTGGACAAAACTCAAGTGAAATTATTCCGTAATTTCACAAGTATACCATTTGATTACTTATTAATATCATAGGTGACGAATTACGTTAGCAATCGAGGATTTTTGACTTGTTTATCCTGGATCGTATCGATCGATCATGAACTCCACTCTCTCAAACGTTTAGAGCTGAAATTTGGCGGAAGTGTTCAGAATTTTTCGACAAAATACCTCTAAGAATCCTTCTTGATGTGCTCTTTCGTATGTTCAGTTTTTCTCAAGCGTCTTTTTATGCCCTGACATCTTCATTCACAGGGGCACCCAACGACGGTTTCCCCCTAATTACTTTGAAAACACTTTTTAGGCTATTCAGAGTACTTTTAGATCTCTAGAAATGTATTCTAAGTAACGCTAACAAATTTATATCTGTTCGGTCATCCTAGGGTAACTTGAGTCTTTTCGAAGTTACGAGGGCGTCAGTATTATTTTCCCGAAAATTTTATAAGCTTCGAAAATTGTGTACATGAATGGAACGGTCATATAGAAATTTTTAGCCTTCCTCAAGCTATAGAAAATGCTAGGCAATTTTTGCTTCTCCGAACAGATATTTCACAGAACACAGTCGTTGGGTGCCCCTGCATTCACGACATTTTAAAACTTCGTCACCATCTTGAAACGGAGACGTACGGCAGGTTGCCATGGCAATTTGGAATTTCAAAATTGCACACATTCAATATTCAGAATATTCAGGACGATCGAAGCACGCGCTTCCCTTGCACAACAAATTATAAAAATAACATCTGCATAAAACGTTTTTATATAGAGAATTCACCATTAGACGGACTGTTCAGTCAGGTCAATCTGCCATTATGTAGTACGCAGGGTAATAATGGGCTTTGAGCAAAAACTTTCGACCAGCCAATTCTAAATTTTGCTAAGCGCCAAAACGTACAATGCGAGCTGTCGAGTATTTGAATGAACGCTGGTAATGAGGAAGAGGCATCAGAATCATTTTCGTTTGCATTTTACTTCTAAAACACCATTTTTTAAGGCCTTTTAAGTACTCCTGCTTGCGATGTCCACGGACGACTGAAAATAACAACACAAGCAAAGCGATAAGAAAGAGATCGATGACAAATAATCAAGCCAAGAAATTTAATTCAACGAAACATTTCCAAGCAGTATAATTTTTTATTTACCAAGACGTGTATTGAGAGTGAACTGTCTCTGAATATCCTGAGTCACGAATAAAACCTTGCACTATTTTTGAAAGTGAACTCCAGGCAAGAACATCGCTCAAAGCCTTCTTTTAACAAATAATAGGATAACTAAACTATTTTGAAGAACGTTTTCTTTCTAGTCGCGGTCAAAAAATGTCTTTACTAATTTACTAGGTCATATAAATTGTCTCAAATCTCACAAATGTGCGTAAAAAGACAGCATAAACATGAAAGCAAATAAAAGACACATCAAATGCAATATAATTACTCAAGCTTACCGGTCGAGATACAGCTCGGAAACCCATCAAGTAATTAAGACTTTTCGCGTAGTCCAGCAAGGTGAAGTAAGCTTACTAAGAGTACCTTATTTTTGAAAACGATGATTTCCGATTTCTTTTTGTCGAGCGGCGCATTTCTTAACCACAACCCAATAAACAAGCCAGCCAAGAATAACAAAAGAATGTTGATTGCAGCTGAAGATCCAGTGCAAAATGACAGGTAAAAGATCAAAAGATGACAAAAAACTCTGTCAGCTTCAGCTATCACTAAAAATGTCTCAGATGCTACATAAACTTTCCACATGAATCCTCTTCGCCTGTTAATTCATGCTCTCTTTTCTTTTCGATCTTCACTTACAAGCAAACATGTAGGTTGAATTTTAAATCCGCTATCGTTTATTACCACAACAATTTTTTCGAAACAGTTTACTAGAAACTGAATGCTACGGTCACAAATCCTTATGCTTGAAATACTTGAAAGCAAGTTTCTTAATTAAACAAGTTTTTGAACGCGACGACTTGGCCAAACCATTTCTTGTGCGATTTCCAGCCAAGAAAAACGCAGGTTGCTCAAATACAGGAAGAAATTAAGAAATTTGGCCGAGCGAGACTGAGTACCAATTTTCCTTCAAGACAAATATGGCGGAGAATGCAGACATGGAAGGACGATGAGTTTTTGCTCAGTTTTAAGTTTTTCCGTGTCCAAACATCAAGAAAAGGTTTTCATGAACTTTTTTAATGGCATTTTTGGACATCAGGAGGTATGATGTATGAACAGTTCATGGGTGACTTCACTTTTCGTGATTTGGCATCTCAGCAAGTTCAGTTATTTTTAAGCTCCGTGAATTTTGCTCCACCTCTTATATTTTTCCGTTAACAGCAGTATTTAGACTCTCTTTCCTTATCCTAAACACATGCTATGAGCACACTACATTAGTATGAGTCTTGCAACAGTCATATGTGAATTTTCATTAAACCAATTTTGTACTTCGTTGTTCGTAAGTTTGTTTGTACACTGGGAGCCACAACAAACATTTGTGGGCTTAAATAGAGAATACAGGACCAATTTAGTAAAAGCTAGGGTAAAAGTTCCAATCACTTTGCTTCACATGTACTGGGTCAGTCAGTATAAGCTATTTTTATATCAGAAGGCTGGAAAGGGTTTACTGAACCTTCAAAATCTTCACTGGAACATCGTTGGAGTGATAATCAATAAATATTTCCAACAGCAATACCGTATTTAGTAGTTTTATATTAGATAGTGACTTCGGTTTCAAGTATTTCCTTGAAATTGTTTGTACAAAAAAATGTACATCTTCAATTGTTTGTCTAAATTATGAATCTGATTTACGACCAAAATAAACAAGGTAAAATTGATTTTTTTATCGACCATCAAAAGAAGTTATTGTCCCTTGAGCCCAATCCCCTCAGCAGTTCTTTCTACGATACTACTCTTGGCTTATTTGGCCTAGATGGGTATGTGCAGCTGATTTGAGGTGGTGACCATTTCACCCTTAAGACTTTTGAACAGGGTGTCTCTTTAGGATGTTAAGGTTGATGAAGAGCAGTCTATAGTTACATTTTTGGTACCACCATTTTTTTCCCCAGTTTTTTTCCATGTTTCTAAGTTTAAAAGCTAACTGAATTATGTATGCTAAATGAAATGAATCAGATTATAACATAAGGTCTCTTGGCTTAAAATGGGTAGGGAAATGAACAATGTGTCCTACTACCCATACCAAACCCAGGGAGGTTATCTCACATTTTGATACCCTTTTACCACTTGTTGTAACAGCAAAGTCGGTGAAGGTTTTTGGTCTCTAAGAAATGTTTTTGCTTGCCTCAACACAAGCTTCTAACTGTTATTGTTGACTGCAAATAATATTATGTTAATAATCACTTGCTGAGAGAGTTTGATTTCATTAACTACATTTTTATACAGACACAAACTAACCTGGCACGTTGATGTCGAAAGGTGTAAAAAATTACATGCAAGTTTATGGCAAAAACTGAGCACAGTGGCCAAAGGAAAGGCAAAAATAGAAATGTCACCATTTTTCTGATTTTAAAAATTTCCTTTGAAGCATATTTAGCCAGATACGGTCCTTGTCAAAACACGCAAACTTGAACATTTTTTTTGTGAACTTAGCTAATCTTTTTTACACCATAATCTTGTTCCAAGGTTAGGGGTAGAGTAGTTTTTGGAGTTTATAATTTTTCCCTCTTTTTTGGCAACAATACACACTTGACTGAGGACTCAAACTCAGTGAGGGCAACGTAATTACTGCTGTCATAAAAAGAGAATTCCAAACACACAAAATAATTATCCTTTCATTTGCCTAAGCTTCATTTGTTGGAAACTAAGGTAACGTTTAAATTAAATCACAGGAAGATAAGAACTTAAGCATATCAACATCTGCAAAATCAAGAGAGAATGATCTCTTGGCTAAATTTATTTAGCTTCTAGTACATGAACTACGAGATTTGACCATGCCACTCAATCATCCAACGCAACTCTGCCAGGATAAGTTCACAATAAAGGACGAAGAATTAAGACTCTCAATCATCATTTCTTGCCGTCTTAAAGGTGTAGTAAAACCGTAAACAATTTTGACAACTCTTCTACGCGACCACAGCCACCGCACTTTTTTAATATCACTGAAGAATTAATTTTGGGCCTTTCACTTGAAAATATAAACTCTTCTACAAACGTATTGGAGGGTTGGCCCTTCTTTTAGTCTTCTGGGTCTTTTAAACAGAAACACAGCTTGAGAGCCTGCATCTAGAGAGATGAAGTGAGTCACAAGGTCGGGCATCGAGGAACAATGTCTTTTTACGATCAATGTTCAATGGTCTGGTTCTTAGCGTAGTAAACCGCATGTAATGACAAACACAAGACCAGACGAAAGGAAAACGTAAGCTCCACATTACCGCGGACAAAAATTGGTTACAGCAAAGAAAGCAATGACCAACGGGACCAAAAGCGAATTCACTTCACGTCGAATCCCTGCGAAGACGAACTTCTTGTTGTTGGGTTGTTCCCAGCCCGTTTCGCGCATGCTCGCTACGGTTCTCGAATGATTGACAGATTTCTTAACTGGGGCGATCATGGAAAGCCGAAAAGCGGCAGGATCAAAGGCCGTTGCCAGCCCCCTCCCCCCCCTGCTCAAATACATCAAACGATTTATAACATACTCCTCCCGCCGATGGGCTGACACCTGATTACCTTCCATATCCCCCAAAGAGTGTACGGAGGGACGGAGTACGCTGACGTCACAACCAAATTTTCTGGGATGGATAGTTTACCAAATTTTCTTACCCATGGTGCTCCGCTGGCGCGCGCTTCGCGCGCGAGAGCTTTGCTAAAAAGTCTTGTCAGTGTATTTAGGAGGATTTTGCTCGGCTTTCGTTTAACTTTTTCAATCAACACGTTTTAAAAAGAAAAAAATGCATAATTTAGCAATCCTTTTGAGATGAAATACTTCGAGGACCTTTTTGAAGCTGTTCAAAGCACTTACAGCACGAGATTTATCACTGAATGACTGCTGTTCTTGTTTTAAACGATCTCAAACATTACTTAAATGCGAGGACATACATCGTCTTAAATCTTGAAGAGAAAAAAATTTTGATCCCCTGAGACCTGGACCCTGATTTTTCCTCCCTCTGTAACTTCAAAAGGATTTGGCTACGAAAATAAAAATCAGGGAGTCAGTAGTAGACACCAAAGTCTGTAAATTCAAAATGGGTCAAGTGATAAATAACATAATATAATGCGGCAAAAACATTACTTTCGGGTGGCCGCCATTGGATCCGCCATCTTAAATTCATGTCAATGGTACAAATGTTTCGAGTTAAACTACGTAACGGTGCTGAAAAGATATTAAGCTGTATGGAATAATGGAGAAACCATTTACAGGGCCATTAGACAGCTTACTTTGTTAAATCTAAATATTAAAATGGTCTCTGTAAATAAATATACTCAAATTCCTCTAATACCCATGCGGCATGCAATCTAAGAATCAATAGATACCCAAACGCCCTAAGAAAGTAAACATGGCAATGGATTTAGATTGGTTGTTGTGGTTGTTTTTTTTTTCTGGAAAAATTACGCAGCCAATTTAAAGCACATCTTTTTAACGGCTCTTGGCCACTGTAAATGAACTAGATACGAAAGGCTAATTACACCCTTAAAAACCTTCAAGTTTCATTATCGTTAAACAGTTAACAAGTTTATCTTTGCTTTTCTTAAATAATATTTCATAGTTTTCATAAAACTCAAACTTTATTAAAATTAATCTACTTTTAAGCACGCGCACGATATTGTCAGTATTCAGATTGCAAGTCAAACACTTAACCAGCTTGCTCTCTAAGGTGGATCGAGCTAGCATATTTCATCAAAGCTGCGGATTTGCCTATAGTGTAGCGCGGAAAGAAGTAGTCAAGGTTCTGTCTACGGTATTTCAGGGTAGAAGCTTCCCCCGACCCCCCCTCAAAATGCCCCGCTTCCCCCCAAAAATATTGTTATGATTACAGTATACAAGTAACTATATCGGAAAAATCATCCAGACGCGACGAGGTCAGTGCACACACGGTAACATTTTTCAATATTGTGTCTCAAAAATGCACCAGATTGCATCTCAGCGCATATTCGTTTCAAAAAATTTCCAGGGGGCATGCCTCAGGACCCCCCTAGGAAGCTAGTGTCCTTCGGCCACTCGGGACTTCTCTCCCAAACGATAAATCCTAGATAGAATCCTGGTAGTGTCACACCCGAAAGGACGTGAATAAATACACATATCCTAAGACTGCTGCTTTACTGTTTGCATCACCCGTGTTTTATAGTTTCATTTCTCTTCAGTAATGCGTCATGCTCTTTTAGTGCTCGTAGCCGTCAGAGACTACGACAGGGCTTCCGTACTTGTTACTAGCATAGTCGCACTGATAATGCAAATGCACCTTAGGAACGCAACTTTCTTAAACAAATCTTATTTCATCCAATACATATTGAACCTCCTCCTACTGTGCCTGATTTGGCGTTAATACACCCTCTTTTCTCCGACTAAGTTCACAGTTCTCATACTGATGAATACAAATTTTAAAAGAGGGTTAACAAATTTATCATTACTGTGTTGTCTGTGCTGTTGATTTGCTCATTGAATACGCTGAGGTGAGCAAAAACAACATTTTGCGTATTTAGTTATATGTTAATGGAAAGCGCGCAAGGATAGTTTTCTGAGTCTAAAACAGTTTGAATATCTTCTGTTGCAATTAGTTCTAGGTTAACCTATTTTCTTCCACAAAATGACTGCACTATCGGAGTCTCTGGATTGCAAGCAATCCACTCTGCCACTATTCTAAGCAGCTACCAAAGGTTGATTAAGTATAATTGTTTTTCTTTTATTCCTTCGTCTTATTTGCAGGTCATTGATGATTTTTATAGTTTTCAAAACAACAAGGTGGACAAAATATCCAGTCTTCCAAGTTCCCATGCACACCAGGGACTCCTTTCAGAACCAAATGTAACTACAGATCGTGAAAATATAGTATAACAGACTATTGCTGGTTTTCACTGCCACGTCAATATTGTCAAATAGATTAAGTCCAGAATTTGGGAAATGAAAGGATGCCATATGCAAAGACCCTCGCCCAAATTTATAGAGCTTTATGCGCAATGATAACTGAAGCCGGATTTAAGCCTGGTGAATATACGAGAAAGATGATTTTTCAGTCAATGACATAGGCAGCTCGGAAAAAAAGTCGAGTACTCCCAATAGGAGTCGAAGTTGGGGCCTTTTGGTTACTAGTCCATCTGTCTCTATCTGACTGGGCATCGACATGGCGGACGGACACCAACAGAAACCACAGGTAACCCAGGCTTACTGTTTGTGTAACGTACGGGTTTCATAAAATGAGTAAATATAGAGAACATATGGGGCGAAGTTTAGGTCTGGAAATTTGCTAGAAAATGGAAAAAAAATTGATGAAACTTCCCATAGTGCCACTATACTATGTAGGAAAGATAAAGGAGACTATTTTCCCCAAAACTTCGTGTGCATATTAAGGACAATAACAACTCGCCACATGTTAAGTTTCATCGATTTCTGTTTCCATTTTCTAGCAAATTTCTAGACCTAAACTTCGCCCCATATTGGGGAGCAAGGAATGGCGCAGTGGTGAGAGCACTTGCCTCCCACCAATGTGGCCCGGGTTCAAATCCCATCGTAAACGCCATCTGTGGGTTGAGTTTGTTGTTTGTTCTCTCCTTTGGTCCGAGAGGCTTTTCTCCGGGTACTCCGGTTTTCCCTTCTCCCCAAAAACCAACATTTTCAAATTCCAATTCCACCAGGAATCAGGTACACGAAGAACCACTTTGTGGATGTGCTACCTCCAAATCATTATTTATTTTCCATTATTTATTTTCCATTATTTATTTATTTATTATTTATATGTTCGCTATATTAACTCATGTGATGAACCCCGTACGTGACACAAACAGTGAGCCTGGGTTACCTGTGCAGAAACATCAGTTACTGAGTTTTGTTGTGAAAGCGTGAATTCCTATCTTTTGTAGTACTTTTTCGTATTCAGCGAGCAAAAATCTTCCAAAATAAGTCACTTCATCAACTTACACTCATGGTCGCCATTTTAGAAATTGAAGTGTACCGAAGAACCCTTTCAAACGGAAAGTTTGTAAATAATGCTTCATGAAAGTAAAAACTAAAGAGGTCAGGATGGATAATTCTTTAGTTTGAATTTTGACGACGTCATGTGAAAACCAACAATAATAAATGTTTGAAAAATCTGCATGAATTTGAGACTCCGGTTTTCGCTGCAACCACGTTAGCAAGTAACATCCCCAGAATAAGCAAAATTTTCGCCCAACTATAACGTCATAGTGCGCGTTACGCCTGCATAACAGGCGCTTTATGAGCCACTTGAAGCGAGGCGTACGCGCTTTTTATTTGAGTGTCAATGTATTTAGCACGAAAGTAGGGACTTTACGAACCAGAACGCGACGCAGTTTGAAAACACCGAAACCGAGAAGGGCCCGGGGCGAGAACGCCGTCACGAGCGCGGGAAAAACAAAGTTACGGATGCGAACGCGACGACAGAGACAGTACAGCTGTGCAAATCCTTTAAACTCCGCTAAACACATTTTCGTTTTATAACTGGTGTTATACATCATAAATGGCAACATTCAGAGAGGCAAGGGAAGCTTTATTGTTTGCCTATCAAGATGGAAGCATTGATGATACAGAGTTTGCCCTGTTGTACGATTTAAATTCTTCTGAAAATCTCGAATTTCCTTATTGGAAGTATGGTCGCTTCGATCTTGATTCTATGACAGATGATGAGTGTAAGACTGAGTTGCGGTTTTTCAAGAACGATATTTATTTACTCGGAGAAGTTCTTGATATTCCAGACATAATGAAATGCCCCAATGGTGTTCTTGTGGACGGAACGGAGGCTTTGAG
>BOPM01000220.1:44670-70947 GCA_022179025.1 Porites australiensis
TGATTATTTCTGGATTTCTTTGCAATGACATAAAATTTATAGAGCTCAGACCAAGATGGACGGACTTGTGTTCAGTGCTCCGTTAACTTTCCCTTTTTTCTTAAATCGGATGTTTAATTGCTCTTCTGGCTTTCGTTTGTATGTTTCGTTTATATGTCTCGTGTTATTGAATACTTTGCTTGAGATATTTACTTACAGTTGACTCCCGATAACTCGACCCTCGCTGACTCGAACCTCGCGCTAACTCGAACCAATGTCGATTTCCCCTGGACTTCCTTCTTACATTTACTGTAATTTTACCCTCGGTAACTCGAACCCTCGATAACTCGAAGTAAGTTTTGTTTCCCCTCAGCTCATTTCTATACAATTTTACCCTCGATAACTCGAACCATGTTATAAGCGCGTGAAAAGTCGGGAAAAAACAGTGTACTGAAGTCCGAAACATCGAATTTATTTCAAAACAACCGAGTAAATTCTTTGTCTTTACTTTTTTGTCACTCCAGTTCAAATTCAGTGTCCATTCCTGTATACTTTGTTGCTTCATTGCCTTTCCTTCCCATCCATTTGCCTAATTCCTTACTTCCGGTTATTTGCTTCAAACTCCCGATTTTTCGAACTCCCCATAACTCGAACTTTTTTCGATTTCCCTTGAAGGTTCGAGTTATCGGGAGTCGACTGTACTTTGTTTTATGGTAGTTTATTTTATTTATTGTATTGTTGTGTCTTTCTTGTTTAGTCCATCTTTAGATAAAGCTTGTATTTGTAAATATGTCCTCGGCTCGCCCTCCTCGATTAGTTCATAAGCTATTTGCGGGTGGGAAAGTAATGTAATTAGTTATATGATTATTTTCAATTAAATTTGTTGTTGTTGTTAGATTATTTGAAAAGTAACTATAAATTCTTTAAACAGAAGGTTCGCTTCTAAGATTGGCTAAATCTATCTATGATTTTTCAGGCATTCGCCTGTTTTTCAAGGAGAAAGCATCCGATGCTGATACCGCGAGAGCTCTCAGTCACGCTACAAATCTCATTGACATATATTCAAATAGCTGGGGACCGAATGACAAGGGGCTTGAAGTTGAGGGCCCTGGTCCCTTTACTCAACGAGCATTAAAGAATGGCGCAGAAAAGGTGACGTGTTGGAAAAAAGAGGGGTTACAACATGATTATTAGTAATGGTAATAGGACCGAGTGTCGTCCAATTCGGTCTGTAATATTCTTTAATCACAAGTATGATTACAGGACTTACAGACCGAATTGGACGACACGGAGCTCTGTTACCAAATAAATTACAACAGAATTCGTGCAATTTTAAGATTTTTTCAAAAAAAAATTAAAGCACGATATTTCGAGAGGTAAAATAGCCAGAAGTATAATAGCCTGTGTACAGCCGCTCCTCCCCTCAGAAAAAAAATCGGAGATGGGGCGTATGTGATTCAATGATTTAATGAAAGGTTTTTGTCAGTAATCAAAGTTTTATGCTGTAATAGCCCGCGTAGCATCTCGGTTTTGGTTGGGCGCGCAAAGTAATAAAGGCGGGCGAGGGCAGAAAAACCACGAGGAGATTGGGGCGGGAGCTTCGCCTCTCGTTTGCATGCGTTTTTGCGGTTTCGCAGCTCAGTCGTGCTCCCGACAAAACCGCCATGCTACGCAGGCTAATTCTGTAAGAAAGGTCGGATCAGTTTAGTTTTCTGGGCAACCGAGCTCGATACGAGTTTATCGAGCTCGATATGTCAACCGGTCTCGATATGTCGATACCGAGCTCGAGGCCTCTCACTTTTCCGGGTGACAAAGTAAAAAAGGTTATCGAGCTCGATGACTTATCAAGCTCGGTGACCTATCGAGCTCGGTTTTTCAAGAGAAGAAAAAAAGAGAAAAAATGCACATTAAAGCAATAATGACCACATGGAGTACAAAATCTATAACGCTTTCTCGTTCTCAATTCGTTACGGACAAAAAACATTGTGTAGCTGGTCGATTAATGTTGTTTTGGCGGCGGGTCTTTTAAAAATGTACTTTGTATTTTAAAAAAACATTGACAAAAGGCATTATAACATAGCGCCTGTACTTGCCCTATATAAGTCCTATTAAATCTTTATTTACGCACGCCCGTGCGTAAATAAAAATTTTAAACATGATGACGTGTTTAGCTGTGTTTCTAGTCTCTGTTTCCTAAGTACAAAATACCCAAATTCGACGGCAAGGATGAAAAACGTTCTAGCATTTTTGGAATTTAGCTTCTAGCCACTCAAACCAACAGCCAAAGCATTGAAGATGTTTCGCAAATAATTAGAGCCTGAATCGTTGAAAAGTCTGCCGTAAAGATTCCCTGCTAGCAGATCGAGGTCTCTCACGACGAGGCAAAAATGAGAGAAAGGGGAGTCTCTCCCCCTTCTCTCATTTTTGCCTCGTCGTGAGGGACCTCTGATAGCAGGGAACCGTAAAGACGACATTCAGCTGGAAAAAGACCACAAATTGGACTGTGTCGGGACATATCCAATCTGTATAAAGTGTCCTCCTTTTTTTACCGTTTGTTTATCCTTTAAAAAACAAGTTGATTATAAAGTAAGACTCAAGTAAGCTCACAAGCGAAAAGTTATGCACTTTTGTTATCTCTGAACAATCGAGCTGAAGCAGGAAAATTACTCTTGCAATAACAAGACAAATTACACCGCAAGAAGATCGACATAAATTTATTACTCACAAAAACAACTGCTGCCAGGTCTTCTCAAGAAGTCGTAGTGAACAGACATTGTTCGTAAATGAATATAAAGTAGGAAGACATCATTTTCGGGTTTTTCATGGCCGGATTAGAAAACCAGAGTTGTAACGGCAAACGGTTTTTTGGAAAAGGTATATTTTTCTGGATATGAACACTTTCTGTTTTAATGAGGGATACCACAATATGCCGCTCTGAAGAGCTGCCTCCAAGCTTATCATAGACGCATCCGACCTGTACAGAAAAAAACTTCCAATCTTAACTTAAAACTGTTGACAAGAGAGTGAAAACCAAACACAGACGAACGCGGGCATATTGAGTTAAAAAATAACTAAATAAATTTATTAATTAAAAATAGTAACAATTTTATAGTCATTCTGAATAATATTCTTCCCGATCTGCAACATTAACCCGTGATAGTTCCCCTAGATTCATGCAAGATGGAGTTTGTTTGCTCGCCAAAAATCGAGGAAAATTAAGAATTCAGTTGTTCATGCGTGCCTATATCGAGTTATGGATGCAACAAAAGATGCGTAAGAGTTGCTCGAGGCGCAATCGTCTAGTTTGAAAGAAAATTCTTTTCTCTATAACTGAGAAAGGAAATTTGCTTATTTATTCGTTAACGAACAATAGAAACTAAGCAGAAACAAACTAGGTAAAAGAGTCTTAAAGTCCACCCACAAAAAGTTAAAATACTCGTTCAACGAAAGGAAATGCAAAGAGCTCAGGATTAGCTTCGCAAGAAACGAACCAGAATTTGACCCTATCTGTGTTGACCGTCAGACCCTAGAGCCTGTGAAGAGTGTGAAATTGTTGGGATTTAATATTATAAAAGCAGTGATTTAAAGTGGGATGTCTATGTGTCAGAACTAGTTTGAAAGGTCTCAACAAGATTATATTTTCTAAGACAGCTTAAGAAATCACATATTGCTAGAAGACAGCTACTTCTCTTTTATATCACATGCATTCTCTCCATTCTGGATCAAGGCAGCCCAGTTTTTCATAGCGCTCTACCTAGTCATCTTAGCGAAGACCTAGAAAGACTGCAAAAACGCGCTATGAAAATTAATTACCCCGAGCTATCATATGCTAAGGCTCTAGAGCTGTCCGGACTTTTAACACTGTATGATCGAAGAGGAGCAATTGCGGAAAGTTGTTCTATGAAATATGTGCTAATCATTCTCACAGTCTCCACAAACTACTTCGGAATAAATACCAGCCAAGCTACTCTTTGAGAGAACAAAGAATATTTACTCGTCCAAAGGGTAAAACTGAAAGATGCAAGAATAGTTTTCTTTTAAGTTATGTTTACAGTACTTGAGAACTAGATATAATTTTCTTTCTTATTGTACATAGCAACTTGACGCTTGCTTTTGAATTTGTGATTTTATAACGGTTATAAAATCTTAAATTATGTTGGATCATCTTTTTTTAATTAGTTGTAAAGCGCTTTAATTAGTTGTAATTTCGTACAGTTGTAAATTATTGCATTTGTAAACCTTATCGCAATTCAGCTCTATTAAGCTATCTATCTATCCATCTATCTAAAAAGGAACATGACTTTTTTGGTCGTTCCATCGGGAAATTTCCCGGAGCAACGAAACAGCTGAAAAGGTAGTCCTGTTTTTTCCAGACGGAATATTCCAAGAGGAAATATGTGTTCCATTTCTTCAAAGCCATCTTTGATACCAGTTTTAGGCCTTCGTCGTCTTTTTCCAGTAAATGGAACTGATTTGTACAAATGGTAAACGCGATTCCTGGACGAAATTTACCAGTCCTGAGTTTTGCGCGCCAATTGCCTAAACCGTGGACCGACCGGTTTACCCATGTAAATGGTAAGCAACCAAGATCTCAGCTAGCTTCCAACTGACGCGTACATTGACCATATATGGAGAACATGGTATAATGGGTCATATTACATGATTGCTAAGCAATGTGTTATTATTCATTCAAAATATTTCTCCGTTTCTGACTGGCTAAAAGTACTCGCATAGTTCACCATAAGCAGCTACTGTTGACCAAATTTGGAAGAATTTTGCGATTAATCAACCGATGACGTCAAAAGTGCAGCGCAGTTGCTGGGTAATGCACCGTTAACCGAGAAGACCTGGGGACGAAGTTGAGTTGTTTTGGTTGTGAAAAAAAAAATGGCGGAACATTTTACTCGTTTCAAGACGAACTGCTGTCTAAAAATAAAGCAAGAAGACAACTCGACGGACTATTTGGAGTATATTTGCAGACCTGAACAGCCCTTTATCTTCTAAACATCCACTATCGAGGTGAACTTCACATCGACGAAGTTAAGCATGTTTTAGCTTGTTTTTAAACTAGGAATTATTTTGAATGAATAGTAAAGCCATTAATGAATTCGGCTTTCGTATCATATGAAGAATTAGGCAGACCACGGAGGGTTTTATCCATTTCGGCCGGATAAGACCCTCCGAGATCTGCCTAATTATTCATATACTACTCAGCCTCGTTCATTAATTGCTAATTATTATTCATTCAAAATATTTTCCCGATTCTGATTGGCTAAAAGCACATGTTTAATTCACCATAACTAGTTACTGATCACCAAATTTGGAAGAATTTTGTGTTTAACGAGGAAATGACGTCAAAAATGCAGCGTTTTCGCAGGTCAAGGCACCGTTAACCGAGAAGACCTGGGGACGAGGTTGAGTTGTTTTGTTTGTGAACTTGAAAATGGCCGACATTTCGCTCGTTTCAAGAGTAAGAACTAGGCGAAACAATAGCTAAAAACATGGCAAGAACAGCAAGAAGACAACTTGAAGGGCAACATATGCTATTGGGAGAATATTTGCGGAGCTGGACAAACCTAAACATGCACTATCGAAGATGAACTTAACATCGATCGATCGATGGAGGTAAGCATGTTTTAGCCATGTTTTTAAACTAGGAATTATTTTGAATGAATAATAAAACAATTATTGAATTCGGCTTTCGTATGCCATAATTATGGAGATCTCCTCGATCTCCATAATTCTTCATAAGATACTCAGCCTCATTCATTAATTGTTAATTATAACATAGTGCGCGTGCTTGCCCTATATAAGTCCTATTGAGCCGCTATGAACAAAATCTTTATTTACGCACGCCTGTGCATAAATAAAGATTTTTTTCATGTGTTTTTCGTCTCTTTTCCTAAGTACTAAGTACCAAAAAATAGACGACTTTTTATTTGTAATGGATTTTCCTCGATTTTTTGGGAACAAACAAACTCTACCTTGCACGAGTCTAAGGGGCTTTCACGGGTTAATTAATGTTGCAGACGAAAATCATTCAGAATGACTATAAAATTGTTACTATTTTTCATTTATTTTTTTTATTTTTTTTATACTCAACACGCGTACGTGATCTGTGTTTGGTTTTCAATCCCTTGTCGACAGTTTTGTCAAGACTGGAAGTTTTTTTCTGTTCAGGTCGGATGCGTCAAACTGTCAATTGGTCGATGGAAATCAGTCGTATTGACCATGATTTTGAACAATGGAATGCAATGAAACATTGGTTAGCGGAAACCCTTTTTAATTTACGCAAAATTATTCCCGATTTTTTTCGGGGGCTAGGGGCAGCTGTACACAAGCTATAGAAGTAAAAGAAAAAAAATTCAAATGTGCGCTTGCAATGGCGCATACAATTAACAATTACCGTAGGCATGAAGTGTACCGTCCAATCAATGCTTAAATCATGACCAGGGAAACTAATAGCCAATCAGAATTGAGAATTTTGTTATAGTTATATGATCATTATCATTGTTTTTGCTCTTTGAAGTTACCGCCAAGGTCAATCCCAAATTGAACACCCAAGCCATAACTTTCCCTCTAAATTAGATTGCTCTACGCTCCTAGCTAATTACTTTTTGTTGCCAACGGTATGTTCTTAACTTTTTCTTGATTTGCCAAATCCTTGACAAAAGGTGAACATGACAAAACATTCTTGGCTATTCTTTCAGTCAGTTACAAAGTTCAGACCTGCCTCGTGCTATTTCTGTTAGTATCGAAGTGACGATTCGTTTGTATTATTTCCTAACTGTTATCCATCTTAATAAACAATTTAAATTATGAACTTATTACGTGACCTCTTAACTCTTAGGGACGCGGAGGTCTTGGATCAATTTACGTGTTTGCCGCGGGCAATGGAGGTGTTGTCAAAGACAGTTGTGCATTCAATGGCTACGTGAACAATATATACACAATTGCAATAACGGGTGTAAGGAGTAACGGTAGCATTCCGGTATTTGGAGAACGCTGTGCTGCTATTATGGCCGTTACCTACACAAAGGACATTTTGGAACAAAGTAACAAAGTGGTGCGTCGTCAGACTACGTCATTTCATAATAATTTTAACCGCGTCGCACGACATTTCGCAGCAACTATGTTTTTTCACAAAACCGATTATTGAGGATTCTGATTACATTGCAAAAATCTTCAGTAGAGACTACTATGGAGCAGATTTAAGACTGCCGGTTCAATTAACAAACTTCTAGGGTTCTTCAACATGACCGATTCCCCCAAGATCTAATACAATATACACGCACGCGTACTAGAAAATACCGCTCATCTTTAGCTATCTTTACAACTTTCCCTAACAACGAAAGCAAAAACAAAAAATATAACAACAACAAGAAAAGGGTTCATGCAGAAAATAAGGCATGCAAAAACGTTACTAGTAAAATGAAAACAGTTAATGTTTATAGATGTTGAACATAGTCCTCCAATCACAACAGCCTATTTTTGACCCTGAGACGGATTCCTCTACAATTGGGTTTGCTTGCGTGACTTGTCCCTTGCACCGAGAACGTCCATTTACTCTGTCAGACGGTGGATCATGAACATATAATTTGTCTCTATATAGGAAGACTTCCGCTATCTGGCAGTTTCAACAGTACCTTTCTATTTCTGCTTTATTGTCCACCACTCTTTGTTTGAACCTTGTAAGACCTGGCTGTTTCTGCGAGGTCCATTACCACCACTCCTGGTTCCCAGCTTCTTCCCATGCTTACCCTGTTCTGGTCACCTTTGTCTAAACCTGGTAGCGATCTGGTGTCCTGATCAAAGTAATGTTTTTTATTTTGTTGCCTCAGCCTTAACTTCTCCTTTACTTTGTGCAGATCGAGGACTTTGGGTTGAAGCTTAGCTTCAGTTGTTGGGATAATTGCATGAGTCGTCTATTTATGAGAAGTTTTACTTCTGAGCCAATGTCATCGGTAGGTGTGTTCCTGTATTCCAGTAATCCTAGGCATGGATCACAATTGCCTTGCTTTGGTTAGCAGATCGATTTTATAATGTTTCACTGACTTTGCAACTAGCTCGTTTGCTTGTGGATGAAGTGGACAGGTGGTAGTGTAATTGAACTCCCACTGTTTTGCAAATGTTTTAAGTTCTTTAGATGAGTATTGGTGGCCATTGCCAATGATTATCACAGATGGTATTCCATGATGTGAGGGATGACCGTGGTACTCTTTCAGAATTAATTTCTGGGTAGTATAGTATGTCTCTTGCTCTTCGCTTGGATTTCTATATGCCCTATGTAGCCTTCGTGAAACTTCTCCATCATTTGCGCCCAGAAAGAAGTTGGGACAAGAATTCTTTCACCCTTGAGAATGATACAGTTCAGTTTAAATAGTTCCTTTCCCATTTCCCAGTACACTCGGGCCATGACTAAACCTGACACTGGCCTTTGTCTCTGGCCATCCGCGTTTGATGATTTCTCAAAGATCTTGTAGACTCGTCTTTGGCTGTCTCCTCCCGGGTTTCTTCGAGTCCTGGTTACCAGGCAGGTAAGTTTGATTGTAGCAGATGAACGATTAGTACAATCGCCTTTTCTAATGTTCCTTTTGCTGTTTCAGGAAGCGATGCCCGTGATAGCATGTCTGGAGGTACTAACTCCTTCCCGGTTTGTATTCCAGGGTATAGTCGTACTTTTACATTTTCAGTAGAATCCTCTGTAGTCTGAGAGGCGCCGTTACTAAGGGCTTTTTCAATCTTGTTTCTAGGAGCTTGTGATCGAATTCCACATGAACTTTCTTTCCATACGTGCATTGGTTGAATCGCTCCAGGCTGAACAAAACTGCTAAGAGTTTCTTTTCTTTTTTTTATGTGAGCATATCTCGATTCGGCTTCAGTTAAAGATCTGTTGGTATAAGCTACAGGACAATCATCTTTTAGTAACTCTCTACCAACGCCTTTCGGTGAGGCATCGCAACTGACAGTTATTGGTTTTTGCACATCATAAAACCTTACGACTGGGCCCGCTTATTTGGGTTAGGATACTCTTTATTCCTTGAAAGGCTTTGTTTTGTTCATTTGATCACTGAAATTCAGTGTCCTTTCGCAGAAACTCTTTAATTGGCTCCGTGACAGTTGCAAGATTGGGGGTGAATTTTTCTTAGTAGTTGACGGTACTAAGTAATCTTTCAACTCCATTCTTGTCAGTCGGTACAGGCATGTCCTTAATGGTACGAACCTTTTCATCATCGGGCTTGATCCCCTCTTGCTTGAGTTTGTGATCAATGTAGGTGACCTCTTCGTCTTTGAAGACACATTTCTCCCACTTTAGAATCAAGTTAATCTTCTCGCATCGATCCAGGACTGAGTTCAGACGACGGTCATGTTTTATTTCCGTGTCAGCATGCAGTATTGTGTCAACACCTTCCAGGTCACCAAAGTGTTGTTGACTCATTCGCTTCTGAAAAACTTCAGGAGGGGCGTGACTTGATAGCAGAACCTTACGAATGGCGTGTTGAAAATGGTAAGAAGTTGGCTTCTTCATCAAGTGGTATCTGGCAATAGCCTCAATTTGTGTCTAACTTCATGGTGAACCATTTGGCATTTGCCATGCGTGTCGTGATATCCTCAATAGTGGGTAGCTGAAAGTGTTCCCTTTTTATAGCTTTATTCAGTTGTCTTGGATCCAGACAGAAGCGGAAACTTCCATCAGGCTTTTCAACAATGGCTATTGAATTTACCCAGTCAGTAGGCTGTTCCACTTTGCAAATCACTCTTCGTTTCTCCATGTCATCTAACTCTGCTTTCACTCTTTCCCGAAGTGCCGGGGGCAGGTATTTTTCTACTGGGGAGGTTTACAACGGGGTAACTGTTGGGTCTATCTCCATGTGGTAAAGTTTCTGTAACTGCCCCAGTCCTGCAAACACTTGTGTATATTTTTGAATGACCTCTTCTTTCAATTCTTGAGATATTTTTGTACATGTAATGTGGTCACTGTCATCAGGTATAGTTTCTTCCTGCTCTTTCTTTGCCATCATGGCAACTTTAATTAGGCCCAAGTTTGTGAGAACCGAAAGCCCGGTAATCCTGGCTGATTTGTTTCCACTACATGGAATGTTAGCTCTTAATCAACTTTTGACTTGGATTTCACAAGTAATTTTACGGTTCCTAGTAATGTGAGATTATCTCCTCAGTAGCTAACCAGTTTGTGGTTTCATTTTTCCATGAAGGGTTCATTCCCTTGAATCTTCTTGAGTTCCTTTAATGGCATTATATTAGCTTGTGAACCAGTGTCAACTTTAAGTCGCGTGAACTGTTCTTGTACTGATAAAGTCACATAACACTCGACAGTCTCAATTTGGACTTTTGAAGTGATCGATCCTACAAACAATGGAGACTCGAAATCATACTTTTCTTCTTCGTCTTCTACCGTTAGCCCATGGACCTATTTCAGTGAACGGCGCATGCTCTTGAAATTATCCTGTTTCTTCCAATTGACATGTCTTTCTATACGCCGGGCATTGTCGTACACCATGTCTTATTCCACAATTTCTACAATCAAATATCTTGCTTGAAGAGAGTCTATCTTCATTGGCTGAGGGTGTTCTTCTTTTCGTGTTTTTTTATTCTCCATTTTAATCTCATGTGCAGACGAGTCGCTTGTCATGTCCTTGAATTGTTTATTTTCATTAAACTGCTGCCTCTGCAGATCGAGCCACGTCTATCCTTCTCCAGAGTAAGGTCTGAAATCCTGAGCATTCTCTCTCTCGTCTTAGCGTCATTGATGCCAAGCACAATTCTATCTTTGATAAGGGAGTTTTTCAAGGTGCTGAATTCACATGTTTCACTCAAAACGGTAACTTATCGATCGATGGTTTCACCACTTTCCTGCGCTCTTGAAAAGAACTTGAATGCATCTCTTTTTGAAACTAAATTGTTTCCGTGGTTCACAGTGTTCCTCAAATTCCTCTAAGATTTTGTCTATCTTTTTGTCATCACCTTCTGCATCCCATGTAAGAGTGTTAAAAATATAGATGGTATCGTTGCCAATGCCTGTTAGCAACGTATCTCCTCTTGTGGTACTTGACCTTTCTCCAGTTTTCTGAGACGTTTCCACTGGTTGAATCCAGTGGTTCCTGGGGAGGGAGGCCTAAACGAAGTGCAATCTCATGTTCAGTCGCAAGATCGTCTTGAGGCGTATTTGTAGTATTTCCTTGCGTTATACGTCCGTTATGTACTTGATGTGAATCTCTGTCTGCCGGTGTATTTTCGTTTTCTTGAGGAGCGTTCTGTCTTTCAAGGTCGCCGAGACCTCCTGCTCAACCTCCGTCTTTCTGGGGCATGTGTTATTCCCGGTAGCAGCTTTCGATGACCGGAATTTGCGTTCTGTCTTTGTTGCGAAACTACACTCTGCGGTAAGATAATATACGTTTCGTTCTTCACCTCTGACGTTAGGTTAAAATCATCACTAGAGACCAAGATGGAGGAGGATTAACAAGGTTTAATCAACAAACTTATAGGGTTTTTTAGCTGGACCTCAAGGGCTAAAAACAAATTTTTGCTGTTTACTATATGTCTTCGCCAGAAATATCAAAGTCTCATTGTGTAGTAAAATTGGTTTTAAATTTCTCAATGTTCAGTGCGCATATTAATAATTCTTTCTTCTCCACGTCTACTGATGAACCGGAAAATACCCTGTTTCGACAGCTACCTATAGCAAGGGTTCTTCTTCATTTTGTTTTCCGAAGCTTTCTATTTTAACTATCTGAAGCATTCACCATCTTTTAAAATAGCCTGAAAACTGATGCATTTTTTAAATAATAGCCCTCGTTCGATATATTTAAATTCTAACACGACTCTGCGGCTTTCTGGTCATATTTCTATATTTGGTTTCACTGGTTTTCTTTGTGCTCAGGTCTCCTCTGGAAATTGCCAGACAACAGAGTCGTGAAAAATTTGCAATTTTGACCCTAAAGCCTCGGAGACATAATAGAATTTCAATATATCGAACGTGGACTATTACTGTTGGTTTTATCTATTTAATTACTTTTTTAAAAGTTGGAATCGACCTTCGCCCACCGGACCCGAATGACCCAAAACAGAGTGCTGAATGTATTGTTTGAAGGTATACTAAACATATATAAGATTCTGATTAGGTAACGCTTTTGAAGTTTTACTTCTTTGTGTCATCTCTTATTCAAACCTTCGTTATGTGACAATTGGAGACATGAAATATAGAAAGAAAAGAGGAATTTAGTTCTAGGCATTTTCACGGGATTTAATATTATTGGATCAAATTCTGTGACTGTTTGGACAAATCGCGAAATTCATAAAAAATCCTAATTCTATATCCCTCAGCAGAAGTGTTGTTTTAAAAGAATGCATGTCAAAGAAGGTCAATGAGTCACTGAAACACTGCCTGTTCTCCTATCTTATTTTCTTTTTCATTTTTTAAAGGAATTAATCTTGTGGAATTTTTCCAACAAGTGGCTTTTGCTCTTTCAAACTGACTGCAAAAATACAGACTTTCATGTTTGTTCAACTTTCTTCACACTGCGTGTATTTTGCAGAATTTTTTTACATTAGTTAGTAGCCAATGAAACGCAGATTTTTGAAAGCACATTGATGCTAACTTAAAATGTAAAAAAGACTGCCTTTGTCAGGTTGCTAGAATGCTGGGAATGGTCGAGGTGTAAGGACGTATACTTCGGTGCTCCGCCTTTTGGCGTGTTATTCTTTGCAATTCGATGCCTCCAAAAAGAAAAGATCGACCCAAATCTTCTTCGTCGGACGCCTTTTCGCCCGAGGACAAAAAAGTAAAGAAGCCAATCGTTCTACGAGCACAAGCGAAGCAGAGGACGAGGTACTAACAGCGCCGTCAATGGCTGACGATCTTAGGAAGAAAGTGGACATGATATTAAACAAATTGCAAAAGTTAGACAATATTGAAGCGCGTCTGGATAATTTACACAAATCAATAGCATCTCTCGAAGAATCTTTTGCCTTTTTGGAGAAGGACGTACAGAACCTGAAAGACAAGACGGAAAAAACGAGGACGAAGGTAGACGATCTTGAAAAGAGTGTTGAGTTCCGTGAGATGGACATAAGTGATATGCAAAAGGATCTTAAAAAAGTCCAGCATGAAGCCGAAGAGCTTAAAATGCAACTCCTATACTAGGAACATTACAGTAGAAGGGAGAATCTTATGCTTCATAGAACCCAGGAAAATGATGCGCCGATCGACGCCGAAAGCGAGATGGAGAATAACAACGTGGAGTATACAAAAGAGGTGATTTATAATTTTCTGCAGAAAGAGCTTAGTTTGGAGAATACCGTCAGTAGGATTCGAATTTCAGCGGATTCATCGAATGGGGAAAAGATCAGGTAAGAAGCCTCTTCCTATCATTGCAAGATTTCTCCGATATTCCGATCGGGAAGAAGTCCTACTACGTGCAAAGACTTCACTAGAAGGGAAAGATTATGGTGTTTTTGAGGACATGCCGAAGGAATTTTATCAGCAAAGAAAGGCCCAAATGAAGAAGCTTCAAAACACAAAACATAATGGCAGCACAGCCTATTTCAGCAGAAAGTATCCGGACAAATTATTCATTGACGGTAACTAGGTTCCTCGAAATTAATTTATTACCGTTTTTCTTTCTTTCTTCCAATATTCATGTGGGCTAATATGGAAATTTTTGCTGTGGGAACTAGAAAGTAGGAGTAATCGCTTTGCATCTTCAAAAATGTGTTTATGGCGGAGCTCCGACCAAATAGCCGTCCGGATCGTACAAACAGTTAGGAGCACTACCTAAAGGTCTTAGTTCGCACCAGCTCATAACTTTCCATTTCTAGTGAAAGAGCCCGTGTATGCTAGTAGTGTATTGTTTATGCTCTCTCTGTAGTAGTATAATGTCCGTTTGCAGAAGTCGCAGCAATAGGTTTTTTCTTTTTTTTCTTCTATCGTGTGTGCCGTCTGTATAGTTTTCGTTAGTTACATCCTTGCTTGGCTTTATAGATATTTGTTACGGTGGATGGTTTTTCAATGTAGAATAATAATAATTGGTTTTCGCCATTATAATTCTTAAATACATGTTCATTGAATGTTAGAGGCTTATCAGGGCAAGCTAAACGAAGAGAAATGTTTAATTGGCTCAGGCAGAAAAATTTCCATGTTTTTTTTTTTAACAAGAGGTGCACTGTACGAAGGAAACCTGTGATTCATGGCAACATGAATGGGGTTACAAAGCTTTTTTTAGCTGTGAAAATAGTCGAAGGGCGGGTGTGGCCATTCTGTTTAAAAATAATTTCGATTTCGTTTTAAACAAGGATTACGCAGACCCAGATGGTCGTTTTAACATTTTAGACATTAAGACTGCAGACTTATGTTTTACGCTTGGAAAAACAAGAAGCACTCCGCTGTAATTCTTTCACCGTCAAATGGGAATTTTTCCTTATTTAAATTTGTTGCTTGCACTTGTTACCCTCTAGCTAAACGCTTTGACTTTGACTCCACCGTCCACCGTTCACCGTCCTTTCCTTTTATTGTAAGTAGCTAAGCGAATTCAAGCATAAATGTAACCTCAGCTATTTTTATGTTGGTTTTGTCAAGTTGTAATATGTACTCGTTTTGTGTGATGTAAATTTAGCTTAAATAATAAGTTAAATAAAAAAGGTTGCCTTTGTCAGAAATGCGGGATATTCCTGCATATAATAAACTTTAGAAATTTAAAATAAAAATTAAAGAAAAAAAATGTAAGTCAAATAAGGTTAAATAAGAACGCGGCACTCTTTCTACTTTTTACCTTGCCGTTATGTCTTTTATTTACAGATTACCGCTGATACTAACAAGGCCTGTACCGGAGATTTTGGGGCCAGTTCAGCTGCTGCAGCAATGGCCTCTGGACTCATAGCCTTGATGCTAAGTGCAAAGTATTCTTTTTTCTTTCTTTTAACTACATTTTTTTTTAAATTGTTTGATGGCATTTCGCACGTCAGTTTCTCTAACGGGAAACCTTCAATTAAACTTATTAGTAAACAAACACGAAGTTTTGATACCGTGCAGACGACCAGATTTATACTCTCTTTAACACTGTGAAAACTTTTTCACATCTATTCCTTCTCAGCGCGCAGTGTCGACTGAAAGGACTAAACTAATTGACAATGATTTTTTGATCTTTGATTTGAAAGTCTCAAATAGATTGTTGCAGAGATATTTCGCTGTTCCTACGAAGGCCATGGTTTTCCCACCGCTCCCCTTTCACATTTTCCTCTCGAAATATGAAAGAAATTCCAGGCCAATATCTAAAAACTCATTTCTCGACGTAGGCAGTGTTCATAACTACTTTTTCTACGACTTTAGCCGAACAGAAAAGATATGTAAAGGTTAACAATAGGGGGTTGTTTGACCAAAGAAATCTCCCAAAGTATTAAGAGGAAAGGATAGACTAAGTCAACATTTCCCATTATATAACATGGCTTGTTTACACCCAGTCGAGATCTTTCATGGCGAGATGTGCAGCACATAATTGTACGGACGGCGAGGCAAGATGTCATCAGTTACAGATGTGGTGACTGGAATAGGAATAAGGCTGGCTTACGAGGTTGGTGAATTTCTGTTTAGTAATCATAAGATGACGGACTTTAGATCTGCTTATGTGCTTCGTCAATTGAGAACCTGCCCCTTAATTTTTATTTTCCGTTATTTTACGTTACCGGCCCTCTTCCAAAATTTGATGTTACCAAAGGCTGACTTTACTTGCAGTAAAGGCAGTAAGTTAATGAAAATTGGAGCCTTAATCAGGAGACGGGATTCCTACTTCCTACTCTGTTTTGTGAATTAGTCAGTTACGATCTGTGATATATTGATTGTCGGAGTCAGATGTAGAAACGAAGGAATAAACCATTCACAATGCTCATTCTCAGTTTCAGTTTCAGTCTCTGTTTATTCATTTACCAAAAAAATACAGTTATTCAGTACATTGCAAAAATAACAGTTGAAGGTTCAAAATGACGTAAAATTACATAAGTCAAACAAAGTGAAACTTCCGGGAGAGGAAGCTCAACTGAAATTGAAATCTAGGGGCTTACTACTATGAGCTCCCTCCCTCCTTTCTGATTAGTTTATTCTTCCAATTTTGATGCTACTCCACCCGATTTATTTATTTTGCAAAGATCTTTATCTTAATCCCGGCAGAAACTGACTGACTTTAAAGTCTGACTTTAAAAATAATTAAATATAGCATAAATATGGTTTTACTTTCCACATTGAGACAGAAAACTATTTTTTGAGCGAAACAATTTTTTGGAGACTTTGCAAAAAATTAGCTACATACGCCTTGATCTCGTCTTCGCCTTTGTCGCAAGAAATCTGTGTAGGAGATTAGTAATTATGTTAATTTCGACTTACATTGAAAACCATCGTAACGAATGACATTGACAACGCCCAATAATAACTTTTGACAGAAAAACGTGCTCTCTTTCCTTTACCAAACGCCGGATCCCGAATCATCCGGAACGTCGGCTCAAACTGAATTAGTCAACTTACACAATAGGACGGCAAACTCTGTGTGACAAACGTGGCGATAATTGTGTTTTGAAAAACCTTTCCGCCAAACTTCCCTTCCCGTAAACGTATTACTTTCATTAAAAACTCGGGCTGTTTGCCTATACACAGGCGAAAATATAATTCATTAGCAGGTGGTGCAAATCACACATTTTTGCAGCGGCGCAAAAATGCCTAATTTCAATTTTCACGAGACGTACAAACTGAACGTGGGTGGGAAAAATACTCAGCGCCCTTTAGCGGCCAGAAAGTTCTTGGGAATCAAAGCAACCTTTGTTTTGTTATATTGTCGATAAAGCCTTTCACTTGCCGGAATTTTAGGCAAAATGATCTTTCACACGAAAACAGCAGGTGTTTCTTACTGAAACAGCCTCTTTAGATTTCACCCCTTTGTCCTTGGTGCTGGTATGGGTTTTGCCTGGATTCGACGGTTTAAGGGTTTTGGCATGAATTCCTATCCCTTATGTATCGGCACCACACGAGGCAAGCTCACGTTCGTGGTTGTTTGAAAGCGCTAACAAAAAGTGCTAATAAAAAGAGTCAGCACTAGCGCCTCAGTTTTGAATTTTGGTGTTTCTTTGATATAGTAAACGATTACGTTGGGTTTGGTTTCATGGATGCCAGTAAGATGATTGATGCAGCAATCAGATGGACAAGGGTTCCTCCAAAAGTAAACTGCAGTATTCCTCGCCGTGGTATCAATAAGTAAGTGTCAAAATATTTGGTTTATAAATTTGATGTCACTAGGTATTCAAATTAAATCTCCTAGTTTCCATAAAACTCCCGATCGTCTCTAATTTTTGGGACGATGTAGATAATTCAGACGTCGCGATCGTCTCCATCTGCTCTTGACTTATTAATTATATATGATCATACTGATCATATATGATCCACTCGACCACCTACACAGATTGATAAGAGTATTTAATCCCATTCGCACAAAGCTTTTTTACATTGTAAGATTGCCTCAAAACAAGCATTAGGAAAAAAATAGATTAAAAAAAACTTGACTATGAACTACAACGTTTGGGACTTGATTTTCCAATTCTTGCATATATTCTCTGTTTGACCGTCTTGTTCAAACAAACCAGCAAAGTATTGATAATAAGGCCGCAATAAGAACCTTAAACTCAAGTCCCAAGCTGAGTATACCAATTTAACATCTATTCACGTTTAAATAAATTGATAGCTGCTTATGCCTTTTGTCAAGTTTACCGTTTCCTTCACTCCTGCCAGCCTGTATTTGGGTTCATTTCGGCAGCTTTTACAGCGTTCACACCTGGCGTCCGAGCCGGGTGATTAAGAAATGTCACACAGGTTTCTAACTGCGTGCTACTGCCGTTCTAAGCTGGCTTGGCGACGGCGGTAGCAAGACGTTTAAAATCAAGTCGTTCTACTGCCGGCAGTGGCACAACTTGGTTTCAAACGTCGTGCTACTACGGTGCTAAAGTCGGATTTAACTTGATCAATTGAGTTCGGCACGGCAGTAGCAAGACGTTTGAAAACGAATGCCTTAGATTTTACATGCTAACTCGCGTGATGGGCACAATGGATTTCGTTCGTTTAGAGCTGTGTGCCAGTAGACGGTATACCTTAAGCAAAATTAGGCCTTAATTTGGTTAACGTATATGCAAAGAGCCATTATTAATATCAAAACTACCCTCCTGCATATAGTAATTAAGTGCCTAGTCAGTGCCTTTCTGCATGCTTATTAAGTGGATAGTCGTTTCTTTCAATACCGTATTTATTTGAATAAGCGCCCACCACCTAACATCCATTTAGAAAGTTCTTTCTGCTTCTCGGGCAACTAACCTATTTGCCGACGTTACGATGTCGGACATCGAGGAGGCAGTGCCAGAGAAATCACTTATTGACTTGAGTGAATTAGATTGTAATTGAAATTGAGTAAGTACTAATAAGAGACTTCCCCGAACACGGAGTTTTCGTCAGAGTATTTTACAGAAACCTTGCTTTGTTACATCTTCGAGTTTTGTTATTACCATTCTGTTGCAAAATAAACATACTACACGTGCTCCAAGTGGTGAACATTTAATAATCGCACTTGTTCGAATAAGCGCCCACTCTCAAGGTCCAATAATTTAAAAAGCTCCTAGGGCGGTTAATCGAATAAATACGGTAACTGTAACAATCTTACAATAGAAGAAAAAGCTCTGCCTAGGCTTGCCCGAGCCAGAAGTAAGAATATAAATTATTTTATGGAAGGAATAAGCGCAAAATCGCCCTTGACTGAAAATCACTGAGTCGTAACGTAATCATGCAAGTTCTATTTCCTGTCTCTTTCATTTCAAGTTCCGGCTTACTGCTTCTTAGCGCGCAGATCGTACATATTAATGAAGGTGGAGACAAACTAGTTCTCTCTACGACGAAAAGCAATTTTTCACTTTCTCACCTCCCTGTTTTGGTTATCGACATTCTATTTCTTTCCTATTACCACCATCACACCACATTTTTATGGTTTTCCGCCCTTCCCCCTACACATTGTGGACACTATATCGACCCTACATCGAAACAACGTAGACTTTACATGGACCTAACATCGACCCCACATCGACCCCACATCGTCCCTTCATCGACCCCATCTCGTCCCTATATCGGCGCCACAAAGACCTCACATCCACCTTTTGTTTCAAAACAGATTCGCGAATAGTGAAGCTATATACCACCACCACTATATTTATTTTGTCCCCCCCCCACCACAAGAGAAAACAATAGAAATGTGGAGAAGCAAAAAGGGAGGATAGAAAGTGAAAAATTGCTTTCGTCTTGGAGGGAGCTCTGTAGTTTGCCTTCGCACGATTTGCGCGCCAAGAATCAGTAAGCTGGATCTAAAAATGAAAGCGGCAGAAAATAAAACTTGATAATTACATTAAGACTTTTTGGTAAGAGTCTGTATGTTAGAAGTACATTTGTGGATTTCAATTAAGCTGGTAAATTTCATTAGGTTATGGGCCCAGATCAACGCTGCTTGGAATAGATTTATCGTGTGTATGGCCGACGAATACTAGACATCGGCTGTTTTGTGCCTCTTGTTGTAAGTGAGCGTTTTTCAGTTTAGTCGAAGAAAATTTGTCGGGTTTAAGTTGTTTTGTACTAGCTGGTCGGAGAACGATAGAGGAAAAGTGGTCGATCGAAAAACTAGATGGGAACAACTGGAGCACCTAAAAATTTAAAGTGAAACATCTACTTTTGGCAAAAGGTCTGTGGGGATTCTTGAGGACGGTGCGTCGGCGGAGCCGACGTCAAATTTCACGTCAAAGTTACAAAAAGCGCTCTCAACAATAGTGTTGGCGTTCAAGCAATACAGCTATATTTGATCACCTCGTTTAGTATTTGAGCGGGAGACTCTTGCCAACTAACTGTTTTTAAAAAACCAGTATTTTCGCTCCGAGATGAAATAAGGGACATCATTGGAACAGCTTTTAAAACATATGAAAGATCTTACTGATAGACTTGCAGCAACTGGTGCACCTATCTCCAAAGATGACCAGGTTGTAACTATCTTGGGCAGCTTAGAAGGAAACTTTGCGACATTAGTAACAGCCCTGGTATCTAGAGTGGATGTTGTCACCTTAGATTTTGTTCAGCTAGCTCTCAGACATGAGGAAATGAAGCAAACTGAGACGTTCCGTCGTTCGAGCGAAGCTACCAAGAAATCTAAAGGGCATAAAGCCAGGGTAGCAGGGGGGTCAGGATAGGCGACAAGATTCTGACACCAAAAGTGAAGAAAGCGGAGCTGGAGCGTTTACGGCTTCCTTTGGAGGGGTTGAGTTATTGTATAAAGAGTGACGGTAGTTGATCGACTCTGGGGCGTCAAGTCATATGATGAAAGATAAGGACATCTAATTAAATTTCCGGCATTTTGATGAGCATGAAAACTTTGTACTGGGTGACGATCGAATAGTGAAAGCATTGGGTTTTGGCAACGTTTTTATGAATATGTTGTTTCAGGTAACTAAGACAAAGAAAGCTGTCTTATACAATGTACTGTACGTCCCTAAACTCGTAATTTGTTCTCTGTAAGAACTGCTGTTGCCAAGGGCAACGCCGTCGAGTTTGGCCCTGATTTTTGTTGTATCTGTGATGCAAGTCGAAGGATCGGTGAGATGGGTTCGTTTGGTGATAAGCTGTATCAGCTGGGTTGTGAAGTCGTCACTGCTTCTGTAGCATCAACTGCAAATTGCAATTTATGGCACCTACGCCTAAGACATGTAGGTGAGCAACGCCTCAGGAAACGTATCAGAAAAGGGATCCGTAAATGGAATTAGTGTTGAATACGTGACGGAACTGTCCTTTTGCGAGGGGTGTCTAGTTGGAAAACTCCACCGAAAACCTTTTCCTTCAGTGGGAGAGAGACTTTCAACGCGGCGACTACAATTAGTGCACAGTGATGTCTGTGGTCCTATGCAAACTGTATCGATTGGTGGAGCAAAGTACTTCGTCGCATTTATTGATGATTACACTCAATGTTGTGCTGTGTATTTAATGAAACACAAATCAGAGATGTTAGACAACTTCAAAGAATTTAAAGCCATGACAACCAATAAGGTTGGTAAAGCAATAGGAACTATACGGAAGGACAATGGTGGAGAGTATTGTTCAAATGATTTTCAGAGCTATTTGAAGAACAAAGGGATAAGGCATGAATTGACAGTGCCAAACTCACCTCACCAAAATGGGGTACCAGAATGGAAGAATCTGACATTGGTCGAGTCAGCACGTTCAATGATTGCGCATACGCAGTTGCCGAACATGCATTGGGTGGAGGTTATCTCTAAAGCTGCTTATGTCAGAAACCGGTTGCCGACGATGGCAAGAAAAGAGAATGAAACTCCCTAAGTGCGATGGTATGGCAAGAAAAACCAACCAAATGAGAGTCACCCGGGGGTGTTTGGATGTGAGAGCTACGCCCACAAACCTGACAATGAGAGCGAAGACAACTTGACAAGAAATCCAAGAAAATGCGCCTTTTAGGCTACAGTCTGACATCGAAAGGCTATCGTTTATTTGATTTGGTGACCCGAAAGCTGTTTACTCGGAGAGATGTGGAATTTAATGAGAATTATTTTGGTCACAAGGTACCCGTGACGACATGGCCAGCCTCAGAACCAATTCAAAAGGGTCAAGAATTGGAACGACATCCTGTCCCTGTCAAGAGTCATGCACAAGTAGAAGAAGAAGAAGAGGAGAAATCAGAGCAGAAAGCAAGTTTAAGTTTTAGTTTTATAATACTTTGTCATGTTATTCCAAGTGAATAAATTACAGAAAATACAAAAAATGCATGACTGGAGAATAATTGGGGGAAACTAAATTCCCATACAAAGAATATTCTCCAATATTAAACATACTAAAAATTTAGAAGTAAAATTTAAATGCGGCCCAAAGCTAACCTAATTAAATTGCATACTAAAATTGACACTAAAAATTAAGAAGTAAAATTTACATACGGCCCAAAGCTAACCTAATCAAATTACATACTTGTCACGCACGAGTTACACCTGATTTAAAATGAACACAAATGATCTAAGAGATAGGACTTTAAACTGATTAATGAAGGTACATACATAACGTTCGATGGGATACTATTCCATTCTGTTATATTATCTATAGCGATTGAAAAATGAAAAAAAAAGTAATTTTACGTGTCTTCTTAGGTCTTATCTTAAAATCATGGTTCCTACGAGTTTTCACTAATACATTAAAATCAAAAAACATATTACGATCTATGCCACAGTGTCCGAAAATAATCTTGTACATCTACACTAAGCAGATAAACTTCCTTCGTAACTCAAGCGTAGGCCATTTCAGGACCCCAAGTCTTTCCTGATATTCTTTCTCTGATCCGCAAATGACTCGAGTTCCTCGCCTCTGTATCGCCTCTATAGTTTTGATGTGCTTCACTAAATACGGATTCCAGACCTGAAAAGCCATATTTCAAAATTGGACGCACTAAAGGCTTATATGTTGCCGAGTGGAATACTACATTGGTTACATTTTCTCGCTGGCAGGGACAGCAGTGAGCTGGTTAATCACGAAACAATCCATTATCGCGTTATCAACTGCAGAGGCGGAATATGTAGCGCTCAGTTTGGCTACCCAGGAGGCACTTTGGCTTCGACGGTTATTAAAAGATATTGGAATGCCTCCCAAGGCACCAACCATATCATGAAGACAACCAGGGAGCTATTGCAATCGCATAAAACCCTGTGACTCATGCAAGAACTAAACACATTGATATACGCTGCAATTTTTTAGTGCCCAAGGAGTTCAGAGCGAAGAAATCGATTTGAAATACGTCCCCTCTGATGAGATGGTCGAAGATACTCTAACAAAGCCACTGGCAAAAGAGCGTTTCAAGATACTTCTCTCTGGACTAGGAATGGCAACTATCAAATAGGCATTGTCAAAAAGTGGGAGTGTTGTTATTGTTTTTACAATTGCTTTTAACGTTAACGGATAATTTATTCAACGCAATTCAACTGATAATTTATTCAAACAATGAACATATAACACTTTTTAAGAATATGTAATTTAGTCACTTTTTCTTCGGGTTTGGGCAAGCGTAGGGAACACTTTTGCTTCAATTGTAAAATTGATTGTAAGACTGCGAAAGTGCAGTTATTAAGATATGAAAAGAAAAGTACGCAGGAAGGCAGGGACTAGGCACTTTTAAAATTGTTATGCAGGAAGGCAGTTTTAGCATTAATAATGTCCCTATACATTTTACCAATGTCAACTTAAGGATTAATGTAGCTGAAGAAATACTAATTGGGCTCCTACAATTTTTTGTAGAACGCTGCCTCGTATTAGGTCCTGGAAAAGGAAAAAGTGAAGGGATCATGCAGTCGCAAATCGTTCTACGATATGTCTTACTTTAATGCATAGCCCTTTCCAAAACAAAAAAAGATTACTTACTTCCCCAAATCATTCATTTCCTCATTGTGATTTTTATACTCAGTAAGCATTTGGTACAAAGGGAAAACTGTTTCAAAAAAACGGGCAGTGTAATTAACCAACAAATCCCAAGCGTTGATAGTTGTTCGTTCTATTATAGGACCATCAAGGCTTACAAAACTTCGGAGTTCCATATCAATCTGACCGACTGGAGTAATTCTTGTAATGAGCCAATTGATTACTTGGAACATGTCGAAGTCAGTGTCAACTTGACCTACACGCTTCGTGGAGAACTGTTGATAAAACTTATATCTCCTCAAGGAACTGTGTCCAACCTTACGCACTATAGAAAGGCTGATGCTGCGTTTGGAGCAAAGGACTTAAACTGGGTTCTTATGACGTTGCATCACTGGGGAGAGAATGCCATTGGGCTATGGAAACTAACCCTTGAGAGTTCCCATCCAGATCACAATAACGAAGGTCACTAAATGTTATAGAAATCGTTTTAAATAATTTGCGGGGACACCCCCTGATCAAAACCCACCAGACTATTAAGGCTATTTCAGAATTACCCAATTATTGGAGTTTTAATGGTTGAATCAGAAGTGAATTGGAACAAGCCTTGGGATCGCAGGGAAGAGTTCTGGATGGAATTAGTTTTAAGAAACAAGGAAGCTGTCGCCTTCATTTTTTAATACATTTACATGCATGAATCAAATTAACATCTCCCGGGTAAACAATTCATGAAGCGCCATTTAATATATATAAATTTGCTTATTATGTTCTTTTCTTGATTTGATCCAATTTCCTCACATTTTTTTGGCTTGAGCTTGTGACTTTTCAATCTTATTTCGAAGGAAAACTTTATGACTGGACGCTGATTTTACACGGGACAACGACAGACCCATTGGAAAACAACACTCATGTTCCTGTTTTGAAGCCAGCCAATAAAATAAGTACGTTGAAGAAGTGGCCTGAGTCTCAGGCGTTTCAGGAGAAAAGAGAAAAAGAGAGAAGCGAAAAGGAGAGACAGCAAGGGAGAGAAACGCCTGACACAGACGCTTTTACTGAAACCCTCCATCCCCGCACAATATGATTGAGTATTTAGCCAATCAAAACTATGTGCAGTCATGCTATTATCTACCTTCGCCATTTGCACATCTCCCATGATACACCTTGTTTGTCCCCCAAAATTTTGCATAACCTTTGTTTTTCATTTCTCCTGGGTATTGCAAAGGTCCGAAGAGAAATTGGCAACAATACTTATGCAAAATTTTGGGGGGAAAACCAGGTGTATTCTAGGAGATGTGCAAGTGGCGAATGATAAACTGTCATACATGTCCCCAATGTGCCAGCTTCAAACCGAAACACCTTTGAGAAAGTTTAAGCCGACGTAAACAACACTTTTCAAAGAGAGTGTAAAATTCGAGAAAGCCTGTCAAATGCGTAGTATACATAAAAACGGTCGCGTAATTTACAAACAAAGTTAAAATATTTAGCGTGAGATCTCAAACGTTAGCTGCTTTCACTTTAAAAGAAAATACGGATAATATATGGAGCCACTTTCAATGTCAATGCTATAATCGCAACAACAGAAGGTACATAATTGCATATTACAGCGTATAAAACGAACGGCCAATAAACATTTCGTTCAAAATGCATAATGAATGAATAAGATTATACAAAGAGAAGAATATCAGCGGGACTAGTTGGGTATAATCTATGGAGCCGTACATGACCGCTGCTAAGCAGCGATAACATTAATCACAAGATACATTCGTTAGAGCAAAGCCATACGTGTAACGAGCTTTCCAATTTTCACCAAAAGCAGAGTCTGCAGAGTTTGCATCCCTTGCTGTCCGGATGCAGAACTCCAAAGACCAGGCCCTTCTTTTTTCTCTTTCTCCCCACCCCCCGCCCTCCCTAAAATCTCTTCTTCCCTAACCCCTAAGGAAGGCCTGATACTCAGGCTATGAAGATCGATGAAGAAACAAACTTGTTACACCTAAAAAAATTAAACCGAAATTTCTTCTATTAAAATAGAAATTCTGAAACGCATTAGGTGCATTTTCGAACGACAACGCATCTCCGCAAACTAAGTGATCAATTTTTTTACAGCTTGTGGCTAAAAGCCCTAAACAGAAAACTCTTGCCTCGTGCTTTTCCTTGACTTCATATATACCTGTAGTTGCTGTTTCCTTAACTGTCTTTGATACTTTTCCTTCAGTCCTTGTAAGTTTTTTTTGGTTGCTGTCAGTTTGTAATCTTGAAATTATTATTTGTCAGTAAGACACCATTAATCAGTAAGTGATAAGAAAGGCCCATTTGTATAGTATTTTGACGTTTACAAAATTTCTCACATGTTACTTCTTATCATGCTTAGTATTTGTATTTACTGAATGTTATTATGCAGACTACATTGTTCAGATAACTGGATGGCTTCCGCTAAACGACTATTGGATTCTGCTGTTTGGCAATGATGGCACAACATGCGCACACAAACTAACACTCACTAGACGATACTGGAATGTGAATGTAAGGTACGAAAATTGTTAGGATTGTGATAATTTATGCTGTTCAATGAACCTTTTTCATTGGCTAATTTTTGACATGTGGTTTTTGATATATTAGTACCGTTCTGTTCTTTTCTCGCGCTCGTCCTTGTGAACTGTGACACAGCGTATGTTAAAGAATAAATGTTCAAAGAGTGCTCGATGGGTTTGAATCTTTCTAACAGGTTATGGGCCCAGGACGTTAAACCAATGATGTAAGTTCCGTGATTTTTATTTTGCCGAAGCGAATGGCGGAGATGTCCTTGACAGAGATCACAAAGATCGAAA
>BOPM01000220.1:96954-116698 GCA_022179025.1 Porites australiensis
CGTGAAAATTGACGCCTCTATCATATTAGATGCGAAATACGATCAGAGATTAAGGGAATAAGGAATGTTGCAAGCTACTGGGCATCCAGCTGAGATAGCTGACTTTTACTCAGCTATCTCAGCTGGATACTGAGGGGTTTTTTTGGTTGCTAAGACCGTGCAGCTCGTTATGTTTCAAAATGTTAACATTATGTCTAAAGGCAGAGGTAAGGTTGGATTGCTTAATTCTGGAGGGAAAAAAATGTCTTTATTTTTGGTATTATATAATCAACTCGGTAGGTGCTGGTTAATATACTGTCGAAACTGGTGGGAAGGATGGCTGGTCAGATGCTGGAGACTGGATACGTTCCGACAAGTATCTAATTTCTTTTCAAAATATCATCATTTAATCAAACATAAAAGATAATGATGGTAAAGGAAATAATCACCAGATAAAAAGGTCTCTCATTAACAATGGTAGCCAATGCAGCGGCGTAGCCAGCTGATAGACCTGAAGGTCGGGGCCCACAAATTTTTGGTTCGATCATTCAGCCGTTTGTAATAAATTATGCGTTGTTGGGGTGATCTAAAATGCTTAAGAGCTCAAAGTGTTGGTGAGGTCATTGCGTACTAGTCATGCGTGCAATTTCCAGGATAATTGGAAATGAAAGTCAGCCAGGCCTACAACTTGTCGAAAAGTTCGGTACGCCCTTGAAATGTATAAAATGTAGTGGGAAAGATATGCAAAAAGAAAATGCTCTAATTTTTGTTTATTGAAGGACTTCCTATAACTAAAATCTTCTAATTCTTTCAATTCTTATGTTGAACCTTTTGCCGTTAATGGGCTATAAACTCAATCTGTCAAAAAAATTGCTTTTTTGTGGAAACATTTCTTTCTGACATGTGATGTGTTCATAACGAAGAGTTATTTGGGGTCATACCAAACTAATCTTTCAAACTGATTTTACTTTTAGATATAAAGATTATTTCGGGATAACTAATAAGTTGTGACTAGTTTTGTCCTATAATTTTTCACGAAAAAGAAAAGTGTTACGAAAAATTGTATTGCTTGACGAGCGTGACTTTCTAGAAGCTTCGCGAGAGTTCTTAGTTCGTTATTTTAGGATCTCGCGTAAGCGTTTCTAAAGCGGTATATTTTGTAATCTTTTTATAATTCGACTATTTGGAATGTTCTAGAATGTTATTGTGAAAGTATATAAGTAGGCTAGCCCAAGTTAAGTTTTAACTAGTTTCACAAGCGAAGAGAGTTTGACGTTAGTCGTGTTTAGTCAAGTGTGACGAAAGCAGTGTTTATTCAAGTTGGCGGAGGCCGTGTAAGGTTACCAAGTTAATTGAAGTTGGCGTAGGCCGTGTAAGTTTAACGAGTTACGCGCTGTTGTGGAGTTTTACTTCGTGGAAACTAAGTTCATTTTTGGAATAAATTTTCTTGTTACTGTTCCGACAACCCTGCGTTCAGTTTAGTTTGCAAGGTCCCCCTTCCTCTAAAAGATTACCCGCGTAACAAAAAGGGAATGCTATTAAGAAATACTTTATACCCGTTTATCTTTCTTTTCGCTCTTCGGGTCCAGCTCTCTTGAGTATCTTGTCCCTTCCCATGTTTGTTGAAATAGATACAATTTCATTATTAATAGCTAAAATGATTGTCAAACATTTCTTTACAGGAAAATGTAAGGATCCTGGGCAGCCACAAAATGGCGGGCGGATCGGCGACAACTTTGGCTATGGTAGCAATGTAAGATTTTGGTGCAAAAGTCCGTCGTATTTTTTGGTAGGAGCCTCAAGGATAACATGCAAGGAAGGAAAGTGGAGTGATAAAATACCGTCTTGTGAAGGTTGGTCGAACAAGACATTGTAGTGTTAATACAGATGATAAAGAGTCGTTACATACAAGCCAAAAATAGGTACAGCCTTGACTCCCAAAACCCTACAGGCCAGCTATTTGATGTGTGATGAAGTCCATCCGATACAGAATTTAGGAGCCGACAAACATGTAAATAGGACGATAGCTAGTCACTTTAAACAGGGTTTTGAGCCTTGCAGTAGAGTCCTCATATAAGAGTTGATCGTTGGTTATACTAAATAACAATAACTGAAATCACTTACTTTGGATCTTTTAAAAAAATTGTCTTATCTAGATGTGGACGAATGTAAAAACAGTTTGCATAGATGTAACTCTCACGCTTACTGTACCAATACTGCGGGTTCGTATTTGTGTCGATGCAAACCAGGCTATTTTGGAGATGGGTTGATCTGCAAGGAAAGTGAGTGCCTCAATAGTAATATAAAGAAAGTGTTTTTAGTTGTTTGCTTTGCCAGCTTCTTGTCGCACCACACTACAAGTTTAATCCTGTGCAGAGTCTGTAAAGTAATCTGTAAAATTATCAGAATGTTAAAATTATGTCTAAAGGCAAAGGTAAGGTTGGATTGCTTAATTCTGGAGGTGTGAAAAGGTCTTTAATTTTTGTGATACTCAACTGGGAAGTGCTGGTTAATGTACTGTTGAAACTGGAGGGAACGATGCTTCGTCAGAAGCTGGACACTGGATACATTCTGACAAGTATCTAATTTCTCCTCAAAATATCATTACCTAATCAAACATAAAAGATAATTATGGTAAAGGAAATAATCACCTTAGATTGGTGGAATCGTAAACGTTCTGATAACATAGATCCCAATCCAACGGAAGTTCTTTATGGATACAAACCTGAATCTAACAGCTAGCTTACATACTTTTAACCATGATGTTTTAATTGCTAGATATTACGTTTACTTAGCTAGAAACAAGTTTGAGACCCCAGAACTGGAGGTTTTCATTGTTCTCCTGGAAATTTAAATCCAGTGCGAAAGAGAAATTGCAATAACAAACGGAAATCTTAACAAATACAGAAATAAGTGGACCACCCTGTGCATTTCTGATTAGCGTTGATTTACAGTAATTTAGCAAACGGGCACTATTATAATTTTTCTATTTGTTCTGCTAGTTGAATGTTGTCTGTTGAACTTTCGTATTTAGCTCTTTTTTCCTTGTTTGTTTGCTTTTTTCCTTTACTGTTTTTGCCTCCTTTTTTTTGCCGCCATGTTATTGTAAAGTTTATTGTAATGTTATGCTAAATGGTGTGTAATAAATATGTTATTACAAAAAAAAAAAAGAAAAGAAAAGAGATAAAAAAGGTCTCTTCATTAACAATGGTAGGAAATGCAGGGGCGTAACCAGCACATAGACCTGTAGGCCCTGGCCCACATCTAATAGTATTAGAAATTAGAAATTAGTATCTAATTTCTCTTTAAACTGTCATTACTTAATCAAATATAAAAGATAATGATGGTAAACGAAATAATAACCAGATAAAAAGGCTAGGCCTCCTCATTAACAATGGTAGGCGTAGCCAGCGCATAGACCTGTAGGCCCCAGGTCCCCAAATTTTTGGTTTGATCACTTAGCCGTTTGTAATAAATTATGCGTTGTTGGGGTGATCTAAAAAGCTTAAGCGTTGCCGGTGAGGTCATTGGGTACTAGTCATGCCTGCAATTGTCAGGATAATTGGAAATGAAAGTCAGCCTGGCCTACAACTTGTTGAAAAGCTCGGTACGCCTTTGAAATGTATAAAATGTAGTGGGGAACATATGCTCTAATTTTTGTTTATTGAAGGACTTTCTATAACTAAAATCTTCTAATTCTTTCAATTCTTATGTTAAAGCTTTTGCCATTAATGGGCTATAAACTCCGCGAGTTTCCTCTCAATTAATGTGACAAAAAGATTGCTTCTTTGGGGAGACATTTCTTTCTGACATGTGATGTGTTCATAACAAAGAGTTATTTGGGGCCATACCAAACTAATCTTTTAAACTGATTTTACTTTTAGATATAAAGATTATTTCGGGATAACTAATACGTTGTGACTAGTTTTGTCCTATATTTTTTCACGAAAAAGAATGGGGAATGCTATTAAGAAATACTTATACCTGTTTATCTTTCTTTTCGCTCTTCGGGTCCAGCTCTCTTGAGTATCTTGTCCCTTCCCATATTTGTTGAAATATATATAATTTCATTATTAATAGCTAAAATGATTGTCAAACATTTCTTTACAGGAAAATGTAAGGATCCTGGGCAGCCACAAAATGGCGGGCGGATCGGCGACAACTTTGGCTATGGTAGCAATGTAAGATTTTGGTGCAAAAGTCCGTCGTATTTTTTGGTAGGAGCCTCAAGGATAACATGCAAGGAAGGAAAGTGGAGTGATAAAACACCGTCTTGTGAAGGTTGGTCGAACGAGACATTGTAGTGTTAATACAGATGATAAGGAATCGTTACATACAAGCCAAAAATAGGTACAAACTTGACTCCCAAAACCCTATACAGGCCGCCTATTTGATGTATGAAGAGGCCCATTCGATATAGAATTTAGGAACCGACAAACATGAAAATAGGACGATGGCTAGTCAACTTTAAACAGGGTATTGAGCCTTGCAGCAGAGTCCTCATGTAAGAGTTGATCGTTGGTTATACTAAATGACAATCATTGAAATCACTTACAGTGTATCTTTTAAAAAAAATTGTCTTATTTAGATGTGGACGAATGTAAAAACAGTTTGCATAGATGTAACTCTCACGCTGACTGTACCAATACTGCTGGTTCGTATTTATGTCGTTGCAAACCAGGCTATTTTGGAGATGGGTTGATCTGCGAGGAAAGTGAGTCCCTCAATAGTAATATAAAGAAAGTGTTTTTAGTTGTTTATTTTCTCAACTTCTTGTCACACCACTGTTGAAACTGGAGGGAAGGATGCCTCGTCAGATGCTGGAGACTGGATACATTCCGACAAGTATCTAATTTCTCTTCAAAATATCATTACTTAATCAAACATAAAAGATAATTATGGTAAATGAAATAACCACCTTAGATTGGTGGAATCGTACACGTTCTGAAAACATAGATCCCAATCCAAAGGAAGTTCTTTATGGATACAAACCTGAATCTAACAGCTTACATTCTTTTAACCATGATCTTTTAATTGCTAGATATTACGTTTACTTAATTAGCTAGAAACAAGTTTGAGACCCCAGAACTGGAGGTTTTCATTGTTCTCCTGGCCCCACTGAAAACCGCCTTGGCGAGTTGGGCTCCCTCTATAAATATTATTATTATTATTATTATGATTATGATTATGATTATTATTAATAATTAAAATCCAGTGCGAAAGAGAAATTGCAATAACAAACGGAAATCTTAACAAATACAGAAATAAGTGGACCACCCTGTGCATTTCTGATTAGTGTTGATTTACAGTAATTTAGCAAACGGGCACTATTATTATTTTTCTGTTTGTTCTGCTAGTTGAATGTTGTCTGTTGAACTTTCGTATTTAGCTCTTTTTTCCTTGTTTGTTTGCTTTTTTCCTTTACTGTTTTTGCCTCCTTTTTTGCCGCCCCGTTATTGTAAAGTTTATTGTAATGTTATGTTAAATGATGTGTAATAACTAAATTATTAAAAAAAAGAAAAGAAAAAAGATGGAAAAGGTCTCTTCATTAACAATGGTAGGAAATGCAGGGGGCGTAACCAGCGCACAGACCTGTAGGCCCGGACCCAGAAATTTTTGATTTGATCATTCAGCCGGTTGTAATAAATTATGCGTTGTTGGGGTGATCTAAAAAGCTTAAGAGCTCAAAGTGTTGGTGAGGTCATTGCGTACTAGTCATGCGTGCAATTTTCAGGATAATTGGAAATGAAAGTCAGCCATGCCTACAACTTGTCGAAAAGTTCGGTACGCCCTTGAAATGTATAAAATGTAGTGGGAAAGATATGCATAAAAAAAGTTGCGGCTCTAATTTTTGTTTATTGAAGGACTTCCTATAACTAAAATCTTCTAATTCTTTCAATTCTTATGTTGAACCTTTTGCCATTAATGGGCTATAAACTCAATCTGTCAAAAAATTGCTTTTTTGTGGAGACATTTCTTTCTGACATGTGATGTGTTTATAACAAAGAGCTATTTGGGGCCATACCAAACTAATCTTTCAAACTAAGTTTACTTTTAGATACAAAGATTATTTCGGGATAACTAATAAGTTGTAAATAGTTTTGTCCTATATTTTTTCACGGGAAAGAACAGAGAATGCAAATAAAAAATAGTTTATACCCGTTTATCTTTCTTTTCGCTCTTCGGGTCCAGCTCTCTGGAGTATCTTGTCCCTTCCCATGTTTGTTGAAATATATACAATTTCATTATTATGATAAAATGATTGTCAAACATTTCTTTACAGGAAAATGTAAGGATCCTGGGCAGCCACAAAATGGCGGGCGGATCGGCGACAACTTTGGCTATGGTAGTAATGTAACATTTTGGTGCCAAAGTCCGTCGTATTTTTTGGTAGGAGCCTCAAGAATAACATGCAAGGAAGGAAAGTGGAGTGATAAAACACCGTCTTGTGAAGGTTGGTCGAACAAATGGTAAATAGTTGTTACATGGAAGCCAAAAAAAGTACGCGGACCTTGACTCAAGTTAACATCTTTCCAGACACAAAATGTCAGTAGATAAATTCAGAATTAGAGGCGTCTACGGAAGATACAACGTTACACATCGCACGGTTTTGCCGTTACTATTAATACACTATTTAACTGTAACTGATCAATTAATGATGATAATAATAAAGCACTTTTAAAGAGCTCTCATCAACTAGTTGTTTGTGCCGCAACAATATTAAAATAATTATTTTGTAATAATAAATATATAAAAATAGAATTAAGAAGAGAAAAAACATTTTTTACTCTCAGTATAATAAATCAAAACATCATTAATAAACTTACTTAAAAGGAACGTCTTTAAATATTTTTAAAAGTACAAACACTGTTCGATATACGAAGGTCTAAGGGAATACTGTTCCACAGTCTAGGGGCACAAGTAGAAAATGCCGTGTTGTCATATGATTTAGTGTTTGAATTTTGTTGCAAAAGAAGTTCTAAAGAATTTGAACGAATATTAATAATTCATAAGGTAAGTTTGAAATATTGAATAAAATATCTAAACGTTAAAATTATAATAATAGATAAAAACGTCAATAGGTAATAACTCTCCTAGCTGACCTTATAATTTTTGAAAGTAAGCAGGCTATCTGCAGCAGTGATCGCACGTGGCATTGAGTTCCAGAGTTTAAGAAGTGAAGTAATTCGACCAAATACAAACGGCCAAGGTCATTTAAAGCTTTGAAAAACCAGGAAACTAACATGAACACAACTCCGTATAAAATCGGGAGCTAATTTAGTTTTACCAGAAGTGGACTTATATGATTAAACTGAAACGAGTTGCTATGTTCTGTAGCAGTTGACGTTTCCTCAGATGATTATTAGGTAGTCCATAGAAAAGAGAGTTACAGTTACATGTACAAAGCGTATACAACTATGGCAGCTTATTCTTTGTTAAGATACTTCTAAAATGGCAGACTAACGATTTGCAAAGATGTTTTATATGGTGGTCAAAGGACATATGTTTATTTAGAACTACCTCAAGGCTTGTGGCATTATCAGAAAAGGGAATCTTTTTATTTGCAATGTTCACGTAATCCAGAAAAGAACCATCACGAAATTTCGAAGAGATGAGTGCAACTTCAGTTCCGTTCGTTCAACTTTAGATCTTTGCGACTGAGCCAGCGACAAATATCACCAACATAGTTTTCAAGACGGTTTTTGACCGAGGATACATCATTGGTTTTAAAAGCAACGCAAAACTGAGTATTATCAGCATTCAAATGATAATTGATATAAGAACTCTTAATAACATCATTGAGGGGAGATGTATACATGAGGCATAATACAGGTCCCAAAACAGACCCTTGAGGCACAACAACTGACAGGACAAGCTTACTTGAATATGATTCATTGATGTATACTATACGTCGACAAACTGGGTACGGTTGCGAAGATAAGACTCAAACCACTTAAGTACGGTACCACATCAGCCGTATCGTTGTTTGAAGCCTTGAGAGGATCAAACTATGATTAATTTTGACACAAAATTGAAATCAATCAATCAGCTTTTTATTTAAACACGGCAGAAAAATCATCAGGTCGGTTTCATTAAAAAAGACAACTACTTATAATTTCAATTAACATGTCAATTTATTCGTATCTATTAAGGTGTTTCGATACAGCTTTTCGGAGACCATACCGATGTTTTTCAATCGCCTCAAAAGTGATTTTATTTTTGTCCGATCGCTACAATTTTTTCACCAGTGATTGATTATGAACTGAAGTTTGCCAAAATGCAGTTTTCAGTAAAATCGATATCACTATGACAACAATAAAGAAAAAACTTTGAAATCGATAAAATTAGAATTTTACCCGATCTAGATCTCCTACTGAAAGTGAGGTGTTTAGCAAATGTGAGAAGTAAAAATTCTGTATATCTCAATTCAAATAAAACGAAAATATATTTCAAACCTTATAATTTCAATAGCCGTGATAAAATGTTTGATAAAAAAGTTCTAAATAACTCACATTAATCTTAAGATATGAGCCACTAATCGTTTTTCGAAGGCAAAATCATATAACTTTCATTTTCATAAGAACGATGTCACATGACCTCTTAGTGTAAATGGCCTATTGGAACGCATTGGAACAAAAGTATGTTGAGTTTGATCGTCCGGGTGAACGTAGTCCTGAATAGGACTGTTGTTGTTGACAGTGACTGACGTTTCGACAACCTGTGCGGTAGTCATCTTCAGAGTCAAAGTGAGTTGTATCACGTCAGTTGATGGTATTATACTCTGGTTATTGATCTGATTGGTCAATTACGTCGCGATGTTATTGGTCGTCTGTCAGTTAAGCCGTGATGTTATTGGCTATAAAGACTCGTAATCAGTAATTGGTGCGTTTCGATCCGTCTATTGTCACAGTTAAAAAGTCTTCTATTGTTAGTCAAATTGTCATTCTCTCGTAGTTAGTTTTGCTTGATCTCGTCAATAAGTCGTTTGTACGGCGCTGGTAACTGTTGGCTACGATTCAATGGCATGCAATGTAACACATTCTTATAGTACGATTACACAAGAAAACACGCTCGCACAAAAAGAAAACTGATAGCGTTAATCATACTCGTAGCTTGTTGTAGTTTATAGCGCGTTTGCCCTACATCTACCTGATAACCTAGGTTTAAAAATAATAATTTGACATTGTTAACCCATTCCTGTAAATCACGCTGTAACCTGCGTTTGTTTCCACAGCTCCATGCAGTGATCCAGGTCTGCTAGAGAACGGCTTCAGAGTTGGTGATGATTACCACAGCGGAGCAGTCGTCACATTTAATTGCAATTCTTCATTTGCACTGATAGGGCAGAGTAAGATAGTCTGTAAGAATGGACATTGGTCAGGTTCTAAACCAACCTGTTATGGTAAGTACATGCACAGTGGTAGTAATTACGAGAAGAAATAGTAGTGTAGATAATTCAGGAAAAGTTTTACCCCAACGTAATCTTAAACGTATTTTGCTGGAATGCTTTTTCTAATATCTCGCCTCAATTATTGTTATAGTACTCTCTATGGACTTCTTAAACTTGAGCATGAAAAACTACGCAGCACATAATCAAGTTACAAGAACCAGTCGGAGAGACGACATTATTTCAGGGCTTCCTTACACATCTCGAATCGTTTTTACGATTTTAACCTTAACCTATAAAATTCCGTCTAAATGGACAATCGCCACCCTATCTAACTTCAGAAGTACGCAGCACGCTAGAACCCCTTATTTTACCGGATCTCAATTCGATAACATGTAGAAAATATGCGTTATTGATTAAGCTTGTTCGGATAAGATGGCTAGATATTGGCCAAGATCTTTTTTTGCGTTTTCTTTGTCCGTAAAAATCCAAAAAGAGAACAGAACTACAATTAAGTCATTATTCATCCATTTTGAGCGATCAAGCTTTATGATCAAGCAAAAACATTTTTTTTTTCTTGCGGGACAACGTGGGCGACTCCGGGCGAGCAATGTAGGCCCATCCGCTGCGGTGGCCAATCAGAATACAAGATTCGCTTCATCTTACTAGCCCGCTCGCGAAGCCAGCCATATAATAAGAGGATATCTCAAAGGATTGTCTATATTCTTAAAAATGTCACTGATAATTACAAAATACAATATATTTTATGTAATCCAAAGCTGTCACTAGAATTATTAACAGAGAGATAATTTTCAGATTGTGGATGGTTACTTGGTACAGAGAAGTTTAAAATTGGGAGTTTTAGGATCAGTTCGCCTGATTCTCGTAACATTCCTCTCCCTCGCCTTCATGGAAATTTCTCTTGGTGCACATCAGGACAGACATATTTAAAAATCCACCTTGGTGCAAACCCCATGTACAAAGTCACAGCCATAGCAACTCAAGGAGGGGCAGACCAAAACCTATGGGTGAAACAATACACACTGCGTTTTCGTGTTGGTAGCAAAGAAGTTCCTTACAAGGAATCGGAAACACCGAAGGTCAGAATTGTTCAGTGATTATGATGCATTTTACAACACGTAGTTTTTGTCAAAGTTAATTTTTTGCAAGACCAAGAGAGAACAGGCTACTCTCTTGAAACAACCTCATATAAAGGGAGTGGATATGCCAATCGTCTCGATTACTGATAAAGATTGCATATTTGTGTGTCACTCAGGGTACATCACTGCAGAACGCCGATACTTTGTGCCCATAGTTATCAGTTATCCTCCCTTGTTACGAGCTTGTTAGGAAGTAGGCAATTTGGTCCAGGACTGCAAGCTTTGGCAAAAATTTGCCACAAATGTCAAAAAATAAACATATACTGGCACAAATCTATGACAAAAATAATAGAAGGATCAAGAAACTGAAAAATATCTGAAGAAAAACAGAATTTTGTCTTCAAGTGGAGGAAGCGTCCAAGCAAAAAGGTGTGATGCATTTGACTGGGATCAAATTGTGGGCTACAGATCAAAGAGAGGGCAAACGACGTAGTTGGGAACATCGAGGAAATCTCAGGAAAATGAGTTTATCAGTTTAAAGGGTTTTGTCGTTAATCATTTGTCTCATGATTGTCACATAAATATTGATGGCGACGTTCCGACCGCGTATTGCAGGTCTTCATCAGTTTTCCAACTCTTCAATAACCGATTAAAATTAGGAAGAACGAAGAAACTGATAGCTTTTTTGGAATTGAGCTTCTGGCCACTCAAACTAACGGCAAAAGCGGTAAAGATTTGTCTCAATTTTACCAGAGCCCGAGTTGTAAAAATTGTGGCTGAAGACCGGACATTGAACTGGGAATAATTTAAGACCACAAGTTGGTCTGTACATGTCAGCGTCGAAGAGCATCTAACTGTAAATTTTTTTTCCTCTTCAAGTTTGTTTATCCTTCTGAAAACAATTTAATTATACAAAAATATCCAAAAATTCTGCACATTAGTTAATAAACAAATTGCACATGAACAAAAACGTGGCATGCGTGACTCATAAAAACAACTTCGGCGAGGTCCTCTCATGATGCCTTGTGAAAAATACTTCAAAGGTTTCCAACATTGGCAAAATAGATTTAACACAAGATGAGAGCGATCTTCGCCTACCAACAAGCTTCTCGGATCCAGACACTTCAATTTAACATTGCAATAACTTTCCTTTCTTAGTCGCAAGAGCTCTGAAATTTGGCCCAGAGAAGATCCATTTAGTCCTTGATATGATGAAAGACAGTTTAACTTTTTTGCCTTTGTTTCCATATCGAAATTAACATTTTTGCAGTTCCTATGTTGCCCAGTATCCGGAAAGCTGGCCCAGTATCCGGCCACAACAATAACAACGTAATTGTACATAACTTTCTACAGGCAAGCGACTTATAAGCTTCTGTTGCACTTGCAAAGTAGACTACCAATCGATTCCAAAAATATAAATCGATCTGGCGCAGGAACCTAGCATCGTGAAACAAAACATAACAAATTCCTGGGGTATGGTGGGGAACGCAAGCGGCTGTTAAATGGTATAGTTCTTATTTCCTTGTCTAGGAACTTTTACACTGATTTAAGGAACGCGTCCGTGGACGAGCCAAAGCCACGGTTTGCAAGCTCAATTAGCCCATCTGCAAACCGGTTTTTTTCTTCATTTTTTGAAAGGCGAAGGGACCTCAATCTGACGGTCAAAGGTCACTCTACTATTTAGTCTGACCTGCGGTGTTGATTTCTTTATGCTCAGTCCCCACATTTGGCCTGCTTTTCTAGCACTCCTCCTTCTTTTACATCTCTCAATCCCTTTGAGACATTTTTCTGACCGTTGCAGGGCTGTCAACCCCCCAAGTTTTCAAATATTGAGAATTGACGGGGAAGGGATGATAGATGATGTCATAATGCACGAAACATGACTTCATTTGTGCAAAAACACTCGCGAAAAAGACGTTGTTGGAATCGTAACATTTAACCTGCTTGGTTTACTTCCCACCAATCATATTATTGCATATATTACAATGGCATACCAGAGTCAGCGAGGAAAAGTTTGATGTTAACAGTAAAATAGCTCAAACAACGTAAAATATTTGAAATTTCATTATCGGAAAGCCAAATCTACAAGAAATAGCAAACTTCGGCGATTATCCGGGAGATTTCAGACTCTAATCTGGAGACCAGTTCAGAAACGGTTCAAAATCTGGAGTCTCCCGGATTAGCCGGGAGAGTTGACAGCACTGCCGTTGCAACCCCATTCTAGCAGTCACAACTGGGGAAAGTATCCGGTTATATATAGAAAATGCAGTCACGCGAAACAAGCCGTGCACACGAAATCAAGTCGCCTCTGAATGAGTGAAGAAAATTTCCAAAAGGAGTTGAGTAGAATTACATTTTGCGATTATATCATATATCCTAAGCTTTAATTATAGTAATGTAATAGATATGAAATAAATCTTATCCGGATAATGTACACAGCTGATTAATCAATTCTATAGCAAAGACAAAAATTGGCCGGATACTGGGCACCTGACATCAATTCTTAGTGAATGTTTCTGGCCTCCGTTATTCCAAACAAATCGAATTTCAAGAAGAATTAATAAACTGTCTGAGAACCTGACTTTTTTAAGTATCTTCATTTTTAATATAAAACAGTTTCTTTTAAAATATCATACATTACCTACCATTTCCTGAGCAGCACTAATTTTACTGCGCAGTAGACAGAGTAAATATTAGCCATGAAAAGTTTACTCACCTGAACAGAACGGCGTCTTCTACGGCTGTTTCGCAAGATTTAAACTCGCCAAAACTTTCATCTTAAAGCTGTTCAGCTTTCATTTTAAATACTTCGTTTACCAATAACTGAAAAGGGCGCCTCAAAAATTGAGTTTTTGTTTTAGTAAACGGATACTGGTACCGTCCGGATACTGGGCAACATACTGTACGTGAACATCGTAACTAAAATCCAAACCAACCTCTTGGACTTCTTACGAACATTTGTGTAAGTTAACCCATTATGTGGGCTTGACCCTCTTTGGTCTTTGTTCCCACTGATTGTCAACGAATAAATAAACAAATTGTACTGTCACTTCTCTCTGAAACCTAGGCCCAGTATCCAGCCTTGGGTGTCTCGATGCGGCCGAGGGAACCCACCACCCGACGGCTGGGCGCACGGGTGAGGAGTACCGCGGGCGCATCGACACACCCAAGGCTAAAAACAAAACTAGACTAATGTGGCGTGTTTGTAACCAACCAATAAAAGCGTTTGCTTTTCTGTGCCGCGCGTTGAGAGAACTTTTCAGATAATCACAACTCAAACTTTTTTGTCAAACTTTACGGTTTTTTGGATAGTATTTAGTTGTTCGTATATCGAGTTTATATGAATGTATTCGGAAAGTTTAGAGAATGAGTGGCCCTCATTTGGATTGTTTATCTTGTGTTTAAACAGGGAAAAACTTTACTAGGTCAAGTTGTTTTAAAACAGTATCTATTTTTTTAAGCACTGAAGTTCTGAAGCAAGGTAGCACTGAATGTTTTGTAACTTTGTTTACACTACAGTTGCCGCATTTGCGACGCATTGCGCGAATGGCCATAGCGCGTTGCCCCAGCTTGGAGGCAAAGTTTGAAGTAGTACAACGCCACTATATCCAGTTAATTTTTTATGTTATGTAAAATTACCCCCCTTTAACATATGTAAAAATTACGGTTGAGTAGTGTTAAACTTTTGCAAACGACACGACGAAAGACGATTATGTCATATTTAGCGGCAGGAGGAGGCATTTTTAAAACACTTTCAAATTGAACTCAAATTTTGATATTATACCACCATCGACCATCAAGTTTGACTTTTAGGCATGCAAACATAAACATATGAAACTGTTTATCAATATTGTTATGAAACGAATTTACCTATTTCACACTGTAAGCTGAAATTACAAAAAGAAAATAGGATTTCCGGTTTGCAAAAAGGAAAATTTCGCCAGCCTTCTAGCTCAGCGGAAGCGCGGAAAGAACTCTCGTACCAGTCCTACTCCGCATCACACATCGCTTGAAGAGCAGAGTGCTCGTTTCATCGCCCAACCTTTCTCGGCCCTGCTTTATGACCAAGTGAAAATCAAAAAACCGAAGTCGCCAGCAGAGTCATAAGCGCGACGGAATCGGAGTCGGAAGGATTAGAACGTTTTCATTTTCTTCAGACTCTGCTTATGACCAAGTAAAAACCAGATTGTCGGAGTCGGAAGCGGAAGCGGGAGGATAAACCAGTCACAAAGCTTGTTCCCACGCTATGTGATTGGTTTAGTTCTTCCGCTTCTGCTTGCGACTCCGACAATCTAGTTTTCACTAGATCGTAAGCAACGGATTCGTAAGCGGGATCAGAACGCTGTTTTCACTAGATCGTTAAATCCTACGCTTCTGATTACGACTCCGACTCCGACTACGACGCCAGTGAAAACCAGCCTTTAAAGGTCAAAATTCCCTGGCCACGCCTTAAAATTGGTCTCTTTTCCAATTGTCCGAGGAGCAACCCTTTGCAATTTAACGTGGGAATCTCGCGCGGTACAGCATCAACCTGCCAGTTAAACGTGACGTAAAGTTCAGAGAAAAGGTTCGGGCATGCGCAGAAGGAAATACTTTGTTTGCAACCACAACTTTTACCTTTCGCTTTTTCTCCTCTCTCTTTCTCTCTTCGCTCTTCTTGTCCTGCATTTTTTCTTTTGCCAGGCATTAACTAGGGGTTGCTCACTATTTAAAAATCTTGGAAATCTTGTGCACTGATAACGGCAAAAAAAAACTTTGCAATTGAACATGGTGGGAAAGTGATCCGCTGACTGCATCTGCAGAACAGACTAAAAAGAAGACAAAAACTGGATCGCCTCAAAACATAGCCCATATTTTCGGAAGCTTCCCAAACGGAACGGCACGAATCATTTGATTTTCCAACCAAAATTTCAGTCCGGTTTTCTCAGGTAAACGGTAAGTACCCTAGGGTTCTTTTCGGTTGAAAGACTTTTAGGATCGAAGGATTAGATGGAAGTAAGTGCGGGTGGGAAGTGGAGTAAGATTTTGATTGGAATTTCCGTTTCAAACTGACGTATATGTCGTTTTGCGTTTTTCTCCGGCCTGCCGGTTTGACTGAATCGTGCTCATTCTCATTTGATTTGAAAGATCTCTATCCCTGCGCAAATTAGATGTCAGAGTTGTCCTTGACTGTTAAACAGATTACGTCGGAAGCAATACAAGGGACAGAGATCAGCACGGGCAGTTATGGCCGGTTCAGGGCTTAACGGAGCTTAAAACAGCGAACATACAAATGAACTTTTTTGCGTAACGTTATTCGCTTCGTGCCGTCTTATTCTATTTGAGCCAGTTCCATATCCACCGTGATTTTTTCCTTCTGAATTTCTAGTACTTTCCCTTTTATGTTGTTATTTACTTTTTTCAATGTTATCTTTTATCAGATCATAGAGGGGAACAAGGACGGTAACTCTGTTGTGATATACCATCTCAAAAAGCCGTTTGTAACGAGAGAGTTGAAGATTATTCCTGATGTTTCAACGTCACCCATCTGCTTAAGAACAGAAATATATGGATGTCACCCTGCTGGTAATAACATTACGGCTCCATTACAGTAAATGGAATATGTTCGGTTGACCTGCACCGTTCTAAACCTCTTATTTCATTGGTCCCCTTTAATCTACACTTCCATTGTTTTTAGGGATATTGGCATTGTTATGTCACAATCCCTATTTAGACTAATTGTTTTCCCAGCTAATTGTACATGTCAAACGCCGGATCTTTCGAATAGGTACAGATCACCCCAATATGTTTACCATAAAAGAATTCGTTGCCTTATAGCTCCTTAGCTAAAAAAACTGGATTTGAAAAGAAATAATCGCAACTATTATAGTACAAAACTCACAGGATAGAAGGAATAAAATTGTACATACCTATACAAATATGAGAACACACTTTCTAAAACTAATAAATAATAATAAATGAACTGCTTTTCACAATATACAGTATACAGTATACAGCCAGTCCGAATACTCTGAAGGTTTTGTGCTTGTCACAACTCCAGGGGAAGACTATTCTAAAGAACAGCCCCATAGCCTAAATTGATATGTTCTTCATACAGAAATCAGTGAGTGGCACTGGAATGAAAGTTTGCTCTCAGTGTCCCTTATAGAAATTAAAGGAAAAAAATTGGAACAGAGACAATTCAGAGGAAGACTGTTGGAATAAAGACCATAACTACTTTTTGAGCTTTTCTTTGGCAGTCCAGTAATTTACCAGCTAATAAGCCAAAAAAGATAATCAGCATCAGTGTCTCAGCTGGGGAAAGCTAACACCTGTGCCGCCCCTTTTTGAAACTTTTGTAATATGAGGCTAAGTAGGTAGGGTTTAAGAAGCTCTTACTCGTATAAAAGTACGATTTAAGCGAACATGTTTTTTCTTTTCTGTTCTTTAAGGGTATTTAATTTTAACTTTTTTCTGTTTTTTTTTTTAGATTGTATTCTGCCAGGTTCAATGTTTTGGGGACTTTGGTCACAAAGAGACAACTCAAGTAATTACTTTATGGCCTTCATATCACGGATAAATAACACTCACATTGAATTCATCTTGCAATTCAACAATAACTTGAAACGAACATACAACCGGACTGCTCCAGTGCTTATAATAAACAGGATCCCAGAGAAGCAGGAAATATCAGTTAATGCACCTGTCATAGCTGTTCACAATCCTAAGATGCCATGGTGGTATCGAACCGGTACCGTGAAAAAGATAGTGTCTGACAGGGGGAAATTCAAGGTGGAGGTAAAATTTGATAACGGTGACTCAAGATCAGTCCCGTTAATAGAAATCCGCTTAGTCAAACGACCACGGTTCTGTTAAGAATTGCATCTAACAGAAAGGCTGCTTTTATTGAAAATTTTTTGATCTAGATTTGCGAAACCACAAAAAAAAAAAAAAAAAAAAAAAAAAAAAAACGAACGGTTTGCGCTATTGCTTTGTTTTGCTGGTGTAACACAAATCCTCGAACTCCGGGAAATTTATTAGTTCCTTTTAAAACCGAATTGTAACAGCAACAAAAAGAACTTTAAAACAGCGTCTGTCTTGCCGAGCAGCCTTTCGTTTTTATTAATTCTTAACTGTCTCCCTTTTCTTTTTTCTTTGTGTAAACGAGTATATTTTAACATTTTACAATTAAGAGGAGGTACAGTAAGAAAGCAAAAATTACTAGATACAGTAAAACCCCGCAAGAAAGAACCTGCATTTTCCCAAGTGAGTAGCCCAAACATGTTCTTACATAAATGCATGGTAATTAGCACAAATTTAAGCTATGGTTCCTAAATAGGTTCTTATTTTCTGAAGAAAAACAATACATTGTGGCTTAGGGTGGTATTTAGCATTTTTAATATTCCATATATAAAATCTGCAAACAGTTTGTAATGCCTTCTCTTATTTGTCCAAGAGTACAAATTTTTTTCATAAATTTTAGAAAATAAGAACCTGTTTCGAATGTAAGGCTAAACATGTCCTTGTACAAAAGAGGCCGAACTGGCAAATTTTAGCGTAACAGATTCTTAAAAACCCGGTTCTTACTAGCTGGTTTTTACAGTAGTGGTAACATTAATTGTAACTCGTTATGATACAAGACGGTCTGATTGTTCATACTTCATTTCGAAGAAGTGTTAAGTCACCTTAACAGTTAACAGACAGTAACTTTGTTAAGATGGTTAACTTTTAAACTTTAAAGTACACACAAGTAGGCAGCCTTGAAGGGAAATTAAAAAACGCTTCTTTCTTCACTATGTGTCTTATTTATTCTGAAATTATGAGCACTGAGAGGATGACCATTACGGTACCATTTTCACCTCTTTAGTAATTTACCTCAGTCGGCGTATCTGACTAGAACTTGCAATAACGTAAGTAACAAGACGTATAACTGTGGAAAGACTACTGAAGATTTAGTAACATTTAGAAATCCACGGAGCACCAAGAGGGTCATTTGATATAGAGAGGCCCTGCCAGGGTAAATTCCGACAAGCGACAGAGCGTAAAATGAAATGGCGACAAGAGACAACCTCCCTCAGCGAAATTGCGACAGTGACGGCAAAGCCGAGAATAAGCGACAAAGAATGGTGGTTTGGCTAATTTATTACCAGTCTGAATGCCAAGAAGAAGTAATTTTAGTCAATTTTCCTTGCGCTTCAGAGAACGTCTCTTGTCAGTGAGCTTCGGTGGACATCTCCTCAGCGAGCGTCGCGTTACACTTCCACTTACCCAACCCCGCACAATTCCCGGGAGACCTGAGAACGAGGTTGTCTGTCACATAGCTTAATTTCATGCTACATCTCCTTGAACGGGATGTTCGAACATCGCAAGGCTTCAATCTCCGGCCAGCATTATGATCGTCGTACTCACTATACACCTGAGTGAAGAGAGACAGTGTGATCCAGACTTAAGTTTATCAACACGGTTTTCATTTTATTTTTATTTATTTTTTATTTATTTGTTTCTCCAATTCCTAGCTGATACATAGTTATGTAAATATAACGTGAAAAAAGTAATATAGTGACAGATGAAGATTTACAAAAGAAAAAACGCGTAAAATAGAAATTACAACACTTAAATTGAATTACATTGTATATTGGAAGGAGAGGAGAGGGGCACATCTAGATAAACTAATATTGTGCCCCTTAAAGTTATGTATAACAAAGGACTTGAGATTATTAATAAAAAAGTAAAGGAAAAATGACAAAATAGCTCAGAAAGTTATAAAAGAGATATTGATACCTTAGTATTGAGCCAGGTAGCAGCGAAAAAGTGCTTTTCTAAACATTTTTTTTATATGGTTTGTCTCTAATGGATTGCGGAATATCGTTCCAAAAGAAACTTCCAATGGTGCTGGGGCAAAATCTCCTAAGATTAGTTCGAAATAAAGGTATTGCAACTTGATTGGATGATGTACTGTGGGTACTGTAATTATGTAGTTTAGATACTAATGAAACAGGCATATTAGGAAACTTTTCACGATTTACCAGGTCAGCTAGTCTTAAAATGTTGAACGTGGGTCACATTATTGTGAACGGCGATGTATTATCTGTTCGATACGCGAAATGTTAACTGAGAAATTGCAGAACTGTAATGGTTTCTTTACAACCCATCGCTATCCCCTCTTTTTTAAATTCCGACAAAGACAAAGAAGTTTCGTTCAATTTCCGGAAGGGACGTGAAGCATGTATAACCACCTACAAGAGAAGTTTTAAAATTCAAACGAGTGACATGGGACACCACCCCCCCCCCCCCCCCC
>BOPM01000220.1:116924-131924 GCA_022179025.1 Porites australiensis
AAAACTGCAATAAGCGTGTAAGTCTCTTGGCCTTTAATAACAACACCACAAACCAAATTCGAATGAAGATTTATTGTAGCCGACGTGCTTGGTACTAAGAGTGTGCATACAAACAGCGTGGGTTGAAACTAAAACGGTAAAAGAGCAAAAAGTTACAAGTTGCGACTAAGGTAAATTAGAGTAAGGAAATAACAAAACTGCAAAACGAGGACTGTGAAGTACACTTACATTGTTTCGGCCAGAGAAAACTGCTTTGAAGCGGACTGCGAATAACGCGAAGAGACTTGCAAGAAACTAAACAGAACTGCGCTAAGCGCGGACCAAAATGAACTGCACAAACTGTACTGCAAAACTACGATATCAAAAATGCGCTAGAACATGCGGAAAATAAAACTATAGAAACTTAGAAAGGCGCTAATGAAGATGAAACAGCAAAGAAACGCTAACGAGGGCCCGAAAACTGACAGAAAGGAATAAACACCTAAATTAACGCAAAAAAAAGACTAAACAAAAGGACGAAAAGAAGTATAAACTAATTTGCGTGCGCAAAGGAAAAACAAATTACGCAAGAACGAATAATAGAAGAAATGTTACACTTGGATCTTACAGAGTGTTTCTTCTGCAAAAGAGGGATGAGACTCTCATTCTAATGCAAATTGTAACATACATTCAAACTAAGGAATCAAGAGAGAAACATGAAAAGCCACAAATTGTTAGTTCATTGAAATAAGTGTCAGTTAATGTTATGAACATAAAATTGTACATTCTGCTGTTGTGTCTAATAAAGGCTTGCCTAAACTTTTTACTCCTAATAAGGCTTAAAAAAAAAAACGTGCACAAAGAATAGCAATATTTTGATGGTCATTACATATCTTCTCGGGCAGTAGTGATTACCAGCTGCCTCTTGCAGCAGCTCTCCATGCAGTCACCTGAATCCGTGAAGGCCAATCAGTGAGTCGGCGTACGACACCTCAGGGAGTCCCCCATCAGGGCTGGTGCACGTCAGTGCACCTCTCAGAAGACAATGAATATAATTGGTGAACAAAGTTCGCTGTCTTCCGGGTTTCTTCCTCTCATGAGTAGGAACATACTTTACAAAATAAAAGCAGAGAAACTTTCTATTGAGTGCTCTCTACAAAATTTAGAATTGTACCTTTCCGCTGAGCTCCGCTGAGAGTCCTGAGACTGAAACATCTTTTTTAAAAGAGCCTTCAGGCTTCTCGGTCAGTGGACAAGGGCCCTAATATATATGTCCCCATACATGAAGTACCTACCTCAGTAGACTTCTCGATTACCCACGATTCCAAGAAACATCCCGGAAGCACCTCGGGTTGTTCTTTGTTGGCGGTGTTTCTTGCTCCACGATTTTTGATTATTTCTCTTTCACATGATTTCCTTCTTGGCGAAAATACGCCTAAAAAGATGTAAATATCAAGAGTGACCCTAGCAGTGGCAGGAAATCATGGACAGTAGAGTTAACGATCAACAGCGAGAGGGGTAAGGGAATTGGTTGGTAAATATGTACGCGGAAGGATGATTGATGACATTGATCCTAGCACTGTTGATCACTGTTATATTTACTAGAAGTGCATCTTTTCGTTTCTTAGGCCCAGTTCAAACGTCGATCTTTTCATGTAGCGAACTTAATACCTATTTAGGTCGACCCAAAGATCGACGGTTGATTCAAACGCGGTCAGTGTAAAACGAAGACTGCGGACTGCGGACTGCGGGCTGCGGACTGCAGACTGCGGACCAGGGGTAAAATGCAGACTGAGTGTAAAATGCAGATTGCAGACTGAGAGTGAAACGTCGACCTTTTCATGTACTTCATGGAAGGGATTAGGTTCGGTACAAGAAAAGATCGACGTGTGAGCTGGGCCTTAGGTAAACGGTTGCAGTGCTTGTCATATGAGTAATATTTTATGAAAACAGGCGGTGACTTTAACTGTAAATTTTAACTTCAACTGCAAGTTAACAGTTCGGCACTGTGTAAGCCGACAGTTCAAACAGGCCTAAGATACTGCGAGTAAGTTCCTCCATGGTGGAATTTCTAATAACTCGCCATATATTATAAAGTGGTAAAAAAAAAGAATCTTGAGTTCTAATACGGGTTTTTACTTCATCTGTTGAGTGTTTCAGATAAATGATGTGAAGAATATTATTGTCCATCAATCCACCTGGGAGGGTGGGGGAGGAGTGGTACTCAACCAATATTTAATAATTATTCCATGAGTGTGCGTTGGATATGAATTGGCTATAACCATCTCATATCCAACAAGCACGAATGGAATAATTGTTTTATTAAATTTTTCAAACTCCAAACATCTGGTTATTACAACTGAATTTTACGAAATTTAATTTTAAATAATATTACAAAATGACCAGATATTGATGTAACTTCTGATATAAAACCAAGGGAAAATCACATGAGTGCGCCGTTTGCGAACTTAGTCGAATGAAAAAATCTGAAAGAGTTCAAGCAAATCACACAAGTAAAAGGAAAATGTCTCTCATAAAGAAGGAACGCTGACCAAATGTTCAGGTTGAAAACTTTGTCAAGAATTAAGACTTCAAAGTCAAGGAGAAGAGTAATAATTGTGCACCTGCACACTGCAATTGTAAGAATACTGCAGAAAGCTTTGATTGCTATGTGACAAGGACGCTGTGCTAAAATTATTCTCGACAAGAGCTGTTTTTGTGTTCCCTTGCTGTGACTGCTGTGGAATATGACGCTGGATATGTCAACCTCATTGCTCATCAATCTCATTTTCGTTCTCCACTGAATCGGAGCTGCTTCATTAATCAATAAAATCACTGATCATGAGAGCAAGGACATCATTCTGTTGTTGTTCAATGGAAAGCCGCTCGTTGTAGGATTCACTGGCCCATTATGGATTTGCGAAAGTGTAAGACTTGTTAAAGCTCTTCAAACATGCAAAAAATCTTCTAATGGTTTTGAAAACTTACTCTGGCAAGGAGTTGTAAGCCATTCAGAAAATTTTAAAGGTAAACTTTGTTGTTGTTGTTGATGTTATATAATCAGCCTGACGTAGGGAAGAATTATAATTTCTTTAAATTTGTAAGGAAGCTTCCCAGATGCGTACCATTAAATAATTTCAAACCACAGTTTGTGGCTTTTTTTAATTTGTCGCTGCCAGTATTTTTTCCAGCATTTTTGTATTTCATCAGTAGAAAGCTCGCGAAATCTGCTTTTTTCTGACTTTTTGTCCGAGAGAAATTTTGTTTCCTTGCAAAAATTTTTTAGCCTGGCAACACTCAGCATAATCGTTTACCATATAAGGTCAAACTAAGGTATATGAGCTGATAACCAAGATTGAGTAAACCAATCAGAATGCTAGTAATGCATTATCCAAGGTTGAAAATTTAATAATTGGGTAAAGATGAGCCGCTGGGGGTTTGAAACCTTGCCCCTGTTTAGGACAAAAAAATCCTAAAATACATACCTTGTTCAGGACAACAGGCAATACCCTATTGATATAGTCTCACACGAAATTATATACCCTTTTTAGGACAGACAGACACAAAATTATGTTCCCTGTTTAGGACATAGAGGTCAAAAACCATACCTTGTCTAGTGGCATACTCCTGTATAGACCATATAAGGGAGTACCCCCCCAGGTCATAAGTCTGCAATTGTTCTAGATCAAGTTAACTATAATATTTTTCATTGTTTTATTAATGGAAAGGGTGTAATTTGACCATGGGGGCTAGTCCTGCGAATTCTTGGTGGGGGTGTGCCGCCTCGTTCTCCAAATCCTCACCCTATTTCAGACCAAAAATGGCATTTCTCACACCCGTTTTCAGACCTGGTCTTTGAGAAATTAAGTCATCATTACTTAGATTAGAACGTCAGCAGAAATTTTTTCTTAAAATCCATTTCAATTTCGCATTTTCTGTATCTTTTTTATTTCGAAGAAACAATAAAATAATACGTTCATACACTTCTATTGTTTCCTTGAAAACCATACCCAATTCCGAGACCCTGGAACCCTAAGAAAAGATAATTCTAAACCTTTCTTCAATAATTATAAAATGAATAAACAAGACTTACCTTCGATGTGTTCCAATGTGCTTTGGTGGTTTCTTCATCACATAAGTAGAATTTTTTCAGACAGCAAATTGCTGTTGCTCGAGATACCTATAAATTGTAACTGTTCATCAGTAGGATGCCTAAAACCACTGTATTCATAACCACTGTAACGTCCTTCATAAGGTGAAGTCAAGGGTGGTCAAAGTGATCTCACAGGCTGCTGGACGAGTAGCAAAAATGCTTTTTTTGCAGAAATTCTTATGGTTGTATAAATTCACTGTCACACTCCTAGTTAAATGTTAACTACAGGATACCTGCTTAATTACTTGACTGCTTGCAAAGCCGGTTTATTGAGATGACATTATTGATAATGTCTTGTTTATTTAGTTGACCCACCATGACATATTCTTATGTGAAATTAGATGACTATTTTCTCTAGGTTATAAATGGTCTGGTATGAAATGATTGCTATTTGACTGCCCCTTCCCCCCACCATACACAACAATAAATCAACACTCTATTGTCTTTTGGCCAAGACATAAATATATTTTTACAACTGGAAACACAAGAAAAGGCAACAGCACGAGAAAAAGAAAAACTACACTTAGAAATTATGATACTTCTGCCGATACACGAGAACTGATCAAAAGTGAAAATGAAATCTTATACTAACCTTAAGTAACCTTTGAACAGGTGGTGTGTCATGTGGTGACGGCTGTCAATTATTCCCTTTGTGGCAAAATCCTGAAAGGGGAAGATTTGTCTACTGCTCGTCTTAATTTTGAGAAAAACTTAGTTTTGCATGTAGTAAAATAATGGTTCTTGGTCATGGCTTTAAAATCCCTGAAGTGTATATATACCACATATCATCATAATGATGCTGATAGTAATTAATAATAATTGTTATTTTTATCATTATCATTATTATTATTGTTGTTATTGTTATAAATATATTAAGGTTTTAACCTGGCCAGATTATGGAGACCAGATAGTGATGTCAAGCTAGCTACCCATGGGATAAGCCACTGTCAGTTATACATGCTCCTAGGGTTGAGAAGAGAAACTGGTGCCTGTTTTGTTCAATGACAATAAAATTATTGATTTGCATACCTTAATGGTGTTAGTACATTTTGCCCCAAAATTTGTGGGGTTTGAGCAAGTCAAATCTCAATTACAAAGTGTTACAGGTCAAATTTTGTTCTCAGGTTAAAGATTTTTAACCTAGGTTGATTATTGATTTCCTTTGTCTATTAGGGCTAGGGGACAAAGGAAATTGAGAATTAACGTACAATCCTTGTCACATTAGTTGGGATGTCCAGTTGTGATGTTTTCTGCCCTTCCAATGTTGGTGTTTTTTCCAATTTGGCATCACAGAAGCAAAAAATCAACACTAGGAGGGAAATAGCACAATGTTTTGTCACAATACGGTTTCTGCACCGGGTGTCCCAACTTAATGTGACGAGGATTGTAGGTTTAATCAAAATTAACCTGAGATCAAATTTGAGCTGCAAGAAAAGGTATGTATTTTAGATCCCTGGAGCACTCCTCTTGGTCCACTAAGCCCAAGAAAAATTTCCACTAACATGTAGCCCAAGCCGGGAAAACATGATTATTGTTGTGTGTAGCCATGTGTAGCCTTAAGGTTAAGGCATGCATAGTAATTTTTCACTGTTAGCTGTACTGAAAAGAAAGTTAGGCCATCTTTATTGCCTACATTGACTAGTATTGACATGCCTTAGTCATATAGGTTGTCAAATAGACTCCTTCAAGCTGCAACCAGAGGAAGTTTAGGATTAAGGCTAATTATTTTAATAATTATATTATACTTTTTCTTATATTATCATTGTCATTATTATTATTATTGTCATTATTTACCCAAATGTTCTTCTCATTGCAAAACCAATGGCCATCTATCTGCCCATGCAGCTATAAAGGTTTTGTAAGTAAATAATTCCCACCACTTAGCATCAGAATCAGGCCTCATTCCGTTCAAAGGTCAAGTCTTTAAATAGAAAGGGTTATGTCCGACAGATCACCATAACTCCGACGGACCAGGAAAGCGTTTTTCAGCATACATTATATTTACTTTTCTTTCGTTCCATATCATTCTTTAGATTCAAAATGATAATCTTTGGAATTAATTCATCTGTCCGTTCAACATATCAGACCAGGGGTAGGATTTTGTCAGACATAGGCATATTTTAGTTAGACGCTGTCCAATGACTGACTGTTATTTGCGGCTCTGAAAGGTGGATACTGATTTTCACTGCATAATTACCCAACTCTATTATGCCATTTTAAATTTTTTTTTCCTGTATTCTTCTCTCCACGCATCGTTTCATTCATTATTCATTGCTCATAGAGTATTTAAATACGTGACTGCACGATGCAGTTAATATTGTGTGTTCACTTGACATAATGTGACTGCGCGATGCGGTAGTTATGTCAGCGCACAACTGACCTGCTCCCCACTGAGTTCTCAGTAGCTCAGTGGTTAGAGCATCCGACTAGTGTACGGAAGGTCGTGGGTTCAATTCCCATCTGGAATTCAGAATTTTTTTCTGTGTTCTCTCCGCACATATCATTTCATTTATTATTTAACTTTTTTCCCTCAAAAATGCCACAGTACTGCAATAGTAAACTAGGACTGATCTGTGTAAAGAAACAAAAATTTTTTGTGGTTGAACTCAAAGTCCTGTTTTCTCTATGATCTCGCAAGTTTTCATGGTATTGGAATCATTTATGTATTCTACTCCTATAACTTACGTTCAGGGATTTTTTTCTTTCTTGGGGGAGGTTGTCCGGGTGCTTATTTAAAGGTGGCGCTTGATTAATATTTTTAGTCTTAAGTGGGGTTCTAAGAGGGTCGCATTTTTTTAGTGTGGGCGCTAATTCCAGCATTTACGGCATGCGTTAAAAACTATCCACTGACAAATTAAAGACTTAGACTCGCGGCTTTTGATAACGAGCTTACAGCTATGACCATTCTATTTTTAGGTGTACTTTGACACTCATATTCCTCATTTTAACTTCTTCACAGTTTCACGAGAACAGAAACTCTCCCAGATGAGCTAGTGGAAGTTCCAAAAGAATACAAAGGTCTAGTGTTCGGCAAAGGGGGCAAAAATCTAATGGATATCAGTAAGAATACAGGAGCGCAAGTAATTCGTAGGAACGGAGAAGTCTTCATTACTGAAGGTAAAGAGGAAGAAAGGGAGCAGGCGAAAATGCAAATCAAAGTAAAAATTGTAAGTAAATGAATAATATGAATGTAGTAAATGAACGTAGCGGAATTTCCGCCAGCGTAAGCTCGTGCGCCTCTCCCGCCCCCCGCCCGCACAGACTCTGGGGGTGGGGGAGAGGACACTAAGTTAAAACGGGAAGAGAGTCCAAGATATGCACCTTGCGTTTGTCCAAAGTTAGCCAGTCTATAGGAAACGTTCTGCTTAAGCCTGTTTTTGACCTACGAAAAAAGCTTTGAAAAATATATTTGAAAGGCTTGGCTTAGCTTGGTTATGCTTTGGGGTCACACACCAGGACCAATCTCAGTAGTCTCAGACTGGTCAAAATCTTGACAGGTGAATTCATGATTAAAACCTTACCCAACATCTGGAAATGAGATACTTTATGCAAGGACATCGGAAACGTCTAGTTTCTTCATTTTCATTTCATTTCCGCAGTTTATATATGATTTATTTCATATATCATTAACACTCATTTCTTTCACGGGAACATATGAACCCACAATTGACCTGCTCCCAACGTCAGTGGCTTCATAGCTCAGTTGGTAAAGCATCGCACCGGTAATCGCGAGGTCACGGGTTCAAACCCCGTTGAGTCCTGAATTTTTTTCTGGCTTCTTTACGCAATTGCATAAATTGCGTCCACTGCGACGATCATTTCTTCATTTTCATTTCATTTCCGCAGTTCATATATGATTTATTTCATACATCATTAACTTTAACATTATTGGAAAGTCATATAAATACGTGTTACACTTATGAATACATCGTTTATTGCTAGGCTGGAGCGAGACTCAGAGGTCCAGGAATCAATAAGTTCGGTGTCTACATCGATGGCCTGAATCTCCCAGAGAACTGTAAACTAAAACTGGAGCAAGTGAGTCAGGAAGATCGTGTTGTCATCCCGGAATCGTATGCACAGTACCGACTGAAACCGGTCAAGGAATTTATGCAACAGGTATGTCTTTTTTCTGTAGTATACGTGGAGGAGAACTGTCGGTAACCAACGTGGAATCCAAGAACAAGCTTGAAATACTAAAAATTTAAGCTCATAGGCCAGTCAAATAAAGCAGCATATTTTACACGCATTCGTTATAAGACAATTCTTCTTATTAGAAGTATTCTTTTAAATACAACAATAATAAGGCTAAGACGAAAGAAAAGACGAAACGGTTTTACACGTAACCAGAGCGTGAAATTCTGGGAAAGTAGCCATTGTCCAAGTGAAATTAATGCAGGATGATATTTCTTATCATTCTTTGTCACTGAGTGAAAGAATAGAATTGAAAGATCACTTTAACTTGCACCCGGAAAATCTTGACATCTGTACATGTAAACCTCACAAAGTCGTCTGTCCCGGCATGATAATTCATTGCACCAGAGTAGATCGACTGAACACACTATCATTAAATAAGACTGACTCTTATACTCAAACGCTGTAAGACTGTGTTTGGTAAACGAAAAATACTTGTTGTTCAACACGTCAGTGCAAATCTATTACTAGATAATTATTGAGCACGTGATGTTGGACAATTCCAGGTGTTGCACGTTCAGATTAAACGGAATTTTTTATTTTTTGAAAAAGAAACACAATTGTTTTCTCTTTACTCAGCTATAAAGTGTTCAATAGCGTTAGTGGTTCCTGTTTTTTTATAGTTTTCAGTATTAGATCCTTGGTCATGGAAATTAGCAACACAAGAAGCAGTTAAAAATACAACTAAAAATTACTATAGTTGTTTATAGTTTTCTGTTTTACTCACATTCCTCAGGAAATCAGTCCTCCAACTGATAAACCAATCTACCTATCAGGTCTTGTGAGTGATGCTTTGGAATCTCTTCAAAGGATAAAACAAGATATGACCACAAAAGAGAACCTGAAAGCCGATATGTGGTGTCATTTTGGAAAGGCCGTCGTCCGAGGACCTGACCAAGGTAATGCTCAATTTTGGCTTAACCGATACACGTATAATCTAATATCGCATGTGAGTCCTGTAGTCCTCGTTGGCCGATCCATCAGGTGAAAATTGTCGCTACTTCTCTAGCTTGTCAATCTGTTGCGCGTTAGTTCATTGAATGCTCCTATACTAAATAAGGGTTTTTTCCACTGTCGCGTAAAATTTACGAGCGTAAATGAAATGGAGGCAATGTATGAAAGACCGCGCGTAGGCGTAAAAGTTGAGCGAGGCTCAACTTGTACGTTCACGAGTGACTTTCTATACATTAGAGACCTTAAGATCGAGGTTGGTCATTTTACTGCAAACGACAACATATTTGGGACCTTAGATTCGCGGGTGGTAGCTCGCGGCTGCCATGTTAGTATTCATTTTATTTTAGTTGAGAAATTTTCTTCAAAATTACTTCTTTTTGAAATGGAATTAGGTAATCACTAGGCAAAAAAGTTCTGAAAAGTCGTATTTCTTCTCAAACGTGGGATTGTGATGTTTTAGGGTGCAAAAAACCTTGAGGGAAATCACTTACCTCTGGAGCGTGGTCTAGCGGTACAAACGTGAACCTCAAACCGCAAACCTGACGGCAAGGCCCTGGTCACGTGACTTCTTGACGTTCGCGGTTCACGGGAAATGCCAAAAAACCTCAATCTTAAGGTCTTCATTGCCTCTATTTTACGCGCGTAAAATTTAGATGCACACGCACGTAAAAATTGCGCGGCAGTGGAAATCCACCTTAAGAGAGGAATTGAAGAGAGCCCACGTTTAAACCGTTGACTTGTGAACTGAGTTTGCGCTTTGCTTTATCCTTTTCCATGTCTCCATCACCTTAGAGCCTCGTATTTTTGTTTGGTGTATATGTGTGGGTGGGGGAGGGGTGGTGAGGGAGTCAGAAGGAGGCGAACGCATCATGTTAATAATAAGGAGCTTGAGCAACAATGACGGCGACGGTAAGAAAACGTTACTTAAAGAGTGACTTTGCGCTGCTTTACACTTTATTTCGCTTATTCCATCTCTTTAACTCGTCAAATGTGGGCAAATTTGTTTTCCGTCCCCCCCAAAACGTGAAATTAGGCAATTTCACCATGTAGTCGTGCAGTAACTGCAAAGAAATGTACGAAAAAGCGTGTTGCCCGTGCAGAGGTGTTTTGCCAATCTAAACCTCTTGCTTTTTTACCGTTTTCGTTGACATTGACTTCCACCAGCTCTGATGTTTGCGTGTTATGACTTTCTATTTTTGTGCCTTATATTATGTCATAAAATGTATGCAGAAGAAGCTGATGGAGGAAGGTGGAGTATTGATGAGGCAACAAACAAGTTTAAATCATCACTTGGAGGAAACTACTGGAAAATAGCATTGAAATCAGGAGTGAAACTGGACGGAAAAGTCCTGGAAAGACATATCTGCGAAACAAATCCAGATGAGTACCTGGATTATGCTGCAAGATATGAGTTAGAATTTGTAACGCCCTGCAGTTATCAAGTAATGTGCAAGGTGAGGTTCAAAATTCATTTCGTCAACTATATTTCGCTATATTTGCTTATACTCTATCCTTTTTGTCATAACTGTGCTAAGGTCTATTGCCCAGTACCAAAACTGTAGGAGGTATCGTTGGTGGAGTGTACGCGTAAATGAACTAACAATTGGAATATGCAGTTCCTATGTCAGAAACGTTTTCTATGCAAGTGGTCAACAAAATAGAAACCTGTCAGTTTTAATAGTAATTTGTCGAGGCTTATTTGGACTGCGTTGGCAGCTATGGAGGATATCAGTAGCCACTGGAGTGCTAGTTACGTTGTGACCTAAACGTAAAAGCCACAGATCTGGAACCACTAATTTTAAGAATTTTTGGAATGGTGTAAATGATCATATCAAGCCCCTCTCTCTCGAACGTTCTAATTTATCAACACTATATATTTTTTTGGCTATATATTTTTTTGGCTTAAGCTTAATTTGCATTTTGTAAACAAAAAACTTTTTCACCGGTTTCATCGATAAATTCAAGTCAAGAAGACAAAGCTTTACCTGTTAAAACTTCCAAACCGAACTTCGCCACCTTCTTCGTGTTTTTTGGGAACAGCTTGCTTGATTATTTGTGAAATTTCTTTGTTTGTTACGGCAGCAAACCGGGAAGCCATTTTGCTCGTAACTTACACGAGTTTGGCGTCGCTCGCTCGGAAGAACTGGAGGTGAATCAGGGAATAGTATTGGATATTAACTGATGGAGTAGCCAATCAGAGCGCGCGAAAAATACTATTTACTGTTTTAGTATATACTAAATAGATTTAGCCAGGGCGTAATAAGCAAAAAAGCAACTTTGGATGTGCAGCACACTTTGCCTTTGTTTTGCACGACTACGACGTGAAACTTCCAGAAACTTCCTAGTGACACGTTTTATGGAAAAAATGTCGGACGTGTTCTACTTCACTTGGCGGCCGCTAGCATTTCTAATTTTCTCACTACCGCTACCAAATTTTCATGTTGTTCTTCCAACAAAAAATGTCTCCTTTGTTTTTAGCTCTCTGTCGCTCTTTTTCTCGTTGAGCTTCGCCGGCCTGTCGCCTACTTTCTCTTTCTCTATATTCCAAATTTGTGGGCATGAGCATGTAAGCTTAATACTTTAGACAACACGGATACTGAAACAATTTTGTCTTCCGCCATAATAACCTCTAGGTGCATTTTAGACTGTTCACAGTCCCCTATTTTTTCGTGAGATCGTTGAGATATAGCACGTCTTACCGTTAATGACGGCCATCTTGATTTTCAAATGTACCGAGGGGGCGGGCGTGGGGGATTATAGCTCCAGGGGGAGGTGGGCGAGAAAAATAGAGGGACTGTAATAACATAACTGCAGTTTGTGTTCACGGAGCGCGTTGTACCAGCAACGCAGGCGTTTGATTGGTCATTAGACAATAGATGTTAATTTGCGTTGACAACGGGTTTAGTTTAAGTTGCAGACACTGACAAGTCGTTGACAAGTCGTCGTTTCTGTAAAATGCACGCTTTCATACCATAAGGTACACCTTGCGCAAACACACGAACGATTTTTGGTATTTTGCGGATGAATCACGTAAGCCAACATGCTTTGGAAGCAGCCCGGCCGCGGGAATGTTGTAACACAGTTTCTGCCAAACGAAATGAAATTTAACGCAACGCCGACGCAAAAAAGATGACCTGTCAGAAATGCCTGGATTTTTATCGGAACGTTTTAACCGTTTTAGTCTATGGTCAAGCGAGCATGCTTAGCGATTCGATTAGGAAAATGTTTCTTTCGTGCCTCTTTGCCGATATTATTTGTAGGAATGGCCTAGAAACATTATAAAATCACTGTTTCGAAAGGAGATATTTGTAAACACACGTAATCGATGCTAAATGTGTCTGGCATGTTTTTCATCGCCAGCGGAGTTTCTTAATTAATGAATGGTAAAAGGCGTGAAATTCCTGTCACGCCTCCTGAACGCGAGCTGCAGTGATGTTATTACAGTCCCTCTATTTTTCTCGCTTCCTCCCAAACCGCCCCCTACCCCCTAAGTAGTTTTGACACTCACGCAAGATGCAGCCCGAAACGCAAAGTGCTCGATCTCGACGATCTTACGGAAAAATAGAGGACTGTGAACAGTCTCGGTGCATTTGGGCTGCCATAGCTGTAGAGTTATTTAGCATTGATATGCCTGTGGTGCGAATGGACGGTCGGTCGGTCGGATGTACGGTCACATGAATACCAAAATTTGATGTGTAGATTACTACATTTTCTTAGGTATGGGACTACGCTCGTGCGCGCTTCGCGCGCGCTTGTGGAGCTCCGCAATTATGGGCAGCCTTTTACTCTCTCCCTATTTTATATTAATTTTTTTGTTTCATATAATTCAATGTAGGGTACAAATAAAGTTGTTGTTGTTGTTGTTAAGACACAATCGCCAGCACCACGTTACTCCTTTAACTTTGTTGGGTGTATTAAAGAATGAACAATATCCACCATTCAAAATTTTGAAGATACAGTTCATCAACGCGAATAACAAAATGAAGGTCGAAATGTGTCGTGAGATGCTATGAGTTCGATTTCTGTTACATGGTGATGATATCTTTCACCAGCTGGAGGCCTAATCTTGGTTTTCGGAAGGCAGCTCTTCTTCTCTTGTCGATATCGGAGCTGAAAGCAGAGAGTGACGAGATTTGCGTCGGTTTCTACAGTAGAACCTCGATAAGACGAACTTGAATAACTCGAACTCCCTGTTAACAATTTCTTTCGGATTTCACCCCACTTTTCAGTCATTTTCACTCAGTTAACTCGAACTCGGATAACTCGACTTCCCCGCTAAGTTGAACTGAATATGTTTTCCCTTGATCAAAATTTCACTGAAATTAACCCTGATAACTCGAACTCTTGTTCTTGTAACTTCACTTGGACAATCTCCCTTTACTTTTCTAGTTTCTCACGTTGTATAATCGGTAAATTACTTTCACAGGTATGGGTCGCAAAAAGGAACGTCGGCAAAAGACTGGAAGATATACCAGCTCCTCTTAGTGACGTCAAGAGTATTTTGAAGAAATAGAATTCAAAGATGAAAAAACACGTTCACGATGCAAGGGATGGCTGGTTCTACCATCTCGGAAGTACCTGCAAGCAGACATTTTGTTTCCTGGCTGCGCATTTGATTGTAGGCTCCATATTCGTGGGAGGATTGGTACGATTTTCTGTTATGAATACGTTAGTGGAAGCATCACATTACAGTGGAACCTCGATTTAACGAAGTGCCAAGGGACTGGGGAAATTCGTTCGTTAAATCGAGGGTTCGTGATATCGAACACCTCCATTTGACGAATTCTCGGGAAAACTAGCAAAATGTTCGTTATATGGAGGTAGACCTAGTAATTAAGGTGGCTCGACCCAGTATTTTTATAGGCACACCCTCCAACTTTGAATCTCTTATACTTAAACAAATCAATCTGTACTGTAAAGCGATTGTGACACATGGATTACACTTAGACTAAACAATATTGTGGTATTTTGGGGGGGCGATCGGAATAAATGTCACATGACAATGACGTCACAATGGTTTTAGTTATAAATCGAATTTTAGCCCTTTTCGAAAATTTCCTTTTGAAATGCTTTTTGCTACGTATTCTTTGGATACATGTCTTCTGCTGTGCGAAGTTTCAAAATATCTATAAGAGGAATTTCGAGATATCTTAGAATTTCTATAAAAAGGGTATAAATTATGCATGCACTGAAGACTGGACTTAATGAAGACAAATTTGCTACTTTTTGGATGTTTCCGAAGGGTTTTATCACTTTGACCCTTATACACTCTAGAAGCCTCTGAACGCAAGTACACTTTCGCGATTTAGAAAAACATGAACTTATGAATCAGGGTAAAACGCAATGCTGAGCTCTTTTTGTAATTTCTAAGGCTACTTTCACGGAAACAGCGATTAAAACAAAATTTCTCGATAGATTTTTTTAAAAACTTTTTTAGTATATTAATTGATCATTGTACTATTATTAAATCCCCGAATTTCGTGTCGATTGAAAACTTCTAAAGTTGTCTAACATGGGCCCAGAAGTGAGTATGCTGCATGGTAATTTGATGTTGTGCTAAACTCGAGACAACAGGAAGTCCCAGAGCAAAAACTTAGCCAGTAGAAAGTGTTTTTTTAGCAACAGAAAAACTTCGCCCATATTTTTGTTCGGTAAATGAACACTTTGCACTAATTTATGATGCTTTGGTCTCTCGTCAGACAATGCGCTTGTGGCAGACT
>BOPM01000220.1:134188-156819 GCA_022179025.1 Porites australiensis
GATATGAATTTTGAAAAAAAGTAAACGTGAGCCTGCGATCATTTGAAAACGAGTAAATTGTCAGCGGATAACTTCCAAAAATACTCGCCCTTGATGGGTCGGCACCTGAGCCGGCGATACGGTCAGGTGATACTGGTCAGCGGATACCCTGTTTTGACAGCTGTCAATTGATGACAACATTGATGTGCAATTAGCTTTCTCCTGGGCTCCCAAAGTAGCTACAGTAGAAAGTATGAGAGTAAACATTGGTATGCCTGTGGTGAGGACGGACGGACGGTCGGTCGGTTGGTCGGTCGGTCACGTGATTACCAAATTTTCTGGGATGGGTAGATTTATTTACCCATGGTGCTCCGCTGGCGCGCTTGGCGCGCGGAGCTCCGCTATTATACAGTAGTACAATCAAATGATAAGGCACCTCCAGGAAATCGAGTTGGTCCCTACTATTCTTCAGTCATTTTCTTTTACTCTCTATAAGAGTTACATCTGTCCATTAATACAGACATTTTGTGCCAGTCCCAACAGTTTCCATCTGAGAGCTGACTGTAGTTTGTGCAACACCACACTTAAGCCTCTGATGACAAAAATACAATGTTACACAGTCTTGCAATCAAATTAAGACCTCTTCCTGTTCTTCTTCATATTCACGGTATTATGAACTCGTTTATCTTTCAGTGTGTGTTCTAGTAGTCTTTTCAGCCCGAGCACTCACTGTTGTCCTGAAAAAAATCATAATAACAAACACATTCTATGATTTAATTTTACAGTGGAATCTTTGTGGGGATCATAGTGAAAGCAAATAGGCTTCGTTCTGTTTCTGTGCAATACAACCTTTAGATTTATACCGCAGTGAAGCAGAATTTGTTGTTGTTTATGTAAAGACTGTCACACGAGATCATTCGAATGAAATTTTCTAGTAGAACTGTAAAAATAGTCAGAACCTTCTTGGATCGCGGTTGTGTAACCAAAAAAAATTACTTACCACCTTAGTGCATATTAAAAGAGGAAAAATCGCTAAATTGGGCAACTGAAGTCTTTTATTTTACTAACAAGCTAAACGCCAACGTACAAAACAAAGACCTTGCTATCGCCATTATGAAGTCGTCACTTCAGAAGTAAAAAAACCTTAAAGGTTCATAAAAGTTCACTCTAGAAATTTGCATGCACAAACAAAATTTATAAAACCATTACATATTTCTTTTGTAGCCGGTTATTATCATTTGGTTTTGACTGGCAAGATAAAACGCGACCTTCAACCTGTAATATTCGATAGGCCATTTTGACACTACAAAAACATAAAAGGCGAAAAAACACCTTAACTTTTAAGACTAACTTTAAAATATCACCTAAATATTTTCTGTGTATCGCATAGAAATACGCCAAATATCAAATCTAATTAAAGATTGCAGCGATCTAAAGATTTAAAGCAATAAATCCGAATCTACCTCCAGCTAGAGGGCGCCATTTTTCTTGCTCTGACAGCGGATCGAGAGCGGAAAGGCCAACTAGTTCCAGTCCTACTCCGCATTACAGCTGAACCAGAGAGCGCGTATGAGCGTTTCAACGCCCTAGCTTATTACGCCCTGGCCTGTATGTAGGAGGAAAGCGTTGTTGGGTGCCCCTTTAACAAACTGTCGATAATTTGGGCAATGTTGTTTACAGATTACGTCAAGGTCTAGGTTTCTCGATTTTATGTGTCAGTGTTGAGTGGCTTGGGATAAATCAGTTACGTGATGCTTTCGAGTGGTATACCGTAAAATACCCTGCGAGTTGCTTGATACGTCTAAGTATACACACAATCCTTTCGGTTTCTGTGAGAATGTTCTGGGGCTTTTTCAAGCATGTGTTCAAAAATTCGGTTTGAAATATATTTTTGTATGTTTCCCTCTAAGCTATTTTTTTAGACCGCCGTAAGTTTGAAAACTGTGAAAGGTTTCTCTTTCTTTAAATAAAGTTATTGTGTTGTATTGTGTTGTATTGACAACATAATCACGTAAATGACTTATTTAATTCTCACCGTGATAATTTTATATACAATTTCTCATTGAGGTTGCTTTTAGTTGTAAGGATCGAGAGCTACTGGTTTTTCCAGTTGATCTACTGTTAAGTGTTACTCTCGTTAAATGAACTAAGGACATTGAGCAAAATTTAACTTTTCTTGGCTTTTCATTGTTTTTGTTTTTTGGTTGCAGTGCCCCCCGAAATACTTGCGCGGGGTCTTGCAGCGGTGGAAGCCTACAACAAGGCCCTTGTAAGTGGAAAAACCGTTCTCAAAAGGCTTCCGTTAATGCTTATTGGTCAGGACCAAGCAGGAAAGACCAGTTTAAAGAAATCTTTGAGAGGAATCGCTTTCGATCCGGAGGAAGACAGCACTGATGGAATACATGTGGATCCTTCTTTCTTCAACGTTTGCACAGAGACATGGAGGACTGGAGAACAGAATGAAGGGCAAAATTCAGATAAAGAGATTTCTTTTGAACATCAAACAGCACTACGTATTGTAGATAGTCTGAAAAAGGAAAGGAAAAGAACCAAAGTACACACAGTCACAGAGAAGGAGTCAAGTCTGTTGGATTCTGATAGTGCTAACGTAGAACCGGACACGCGAAACACTAAGTCATCAACAGTAGGAGAAAACCCTCAGAAATCTAGATATCCAACCCCTACCACTAGTATTAACATACCCAGTGTTGCCCCTGATCCGAAAGAATCAAATCCCGTAGGGAACTTTTCAGCTTTAGATGTTCCTGATGAGGTGGCATCTGTGGCTGAAACATTACTCCAAAGTGTCAGGAAGGATAATGAAGACGACGTTTATTCAACTTTCTGGGATTTCGCTGGTCAGTCTGTTTACTATGTGACACATCCACTATTCCTTACGAAGAAAGCCATATACTTCTTGGTGTACGATCTGAGCTTAAATCCACACGATGAAGCTAAGCCTTTGGTGAGGAGTGGAGTATACAAGAAGACCCTGGAAAGCTTCAGTAGTCTAAAGACCAATTTAGATTATCTGGAGTTTTGGATGAAGTCGGTTGCGTCTCTAGCCAGTCAGGGGGAATGTTTGAGCTCGGAATTGCTACCAGAGAAACTTCCTCCAGTTTTCTTGGTATGCACTCACGCAGATACACCTTACTGCGGCCGCGATCCCAAAGACCTTGCCATCGAAATCTTTGGTTTACTGAAAAATAAACCATTTGGTTGCCACCTGCATGACGTGCCATTCTTTGTAGATAACACACGTTTGCGAAACAACAATTCTGAGTGCTCACAAGTCCAGCTCTTGCGGAAGGAATTAGTTTCCGTCGCCAAAGAGCTACCGCTAACTCATGACACCATTCCAATCAAGTGGCTAAAGTTTGAGAAGGCGCTTCAATTAGCAAAGAAAAGGGGACACAAGTACATTACTCTGGAGACAGCAAAAGACATTGCAAAAGCGTGTGATATTGATGAAGACAAAGAGATCAAGACCCTGATGGACTATTTGCACGACCTAAGAAGTTTAATCCATTTTGACGACAATGCAGACCTTAATAAGTTGGTGGTTTTAGATCCTCAGTGGTTGGTTGACGTGTTTAAGACAGTGATAACTGTCAAACCGTATGATCCGTATGATCGTAAAGAAAGGAAGGTCGTAAGCTTATGGTGTAAGCTTGAGAAGGAAGGAATCCTAGATGAAACGCTTTTGGCACATGTGTGGGGCCCCTTGTTTGACAACCACGACGAAGAAACATATCAGATTCTCATAGAAATAATGATGAAATTTAGTTTGCTGTGCCCATGGCCTTCAGGTGGTAAAAACAAGAGTTATCTTGTCCCATCAATGCTGAGATCACATCCACCAGAGGAGGTTCTTGGGCTGGTTAAAAAGGCAAAAGTTCCTCCTCTTTTTGTCAAATTTTTAAACGGCCAGGTACCTCCAGATTTGTTTCCGCGTCTAGTTGTGCAGTTCTGTCAGTGGGTAAAAGACGAATGCAAGATATTAGAACAGCCTCAGTTGTTCCACGAGTTTGCACGACTTATTACATCTAAAGATGGCGACTCGGTTATCCTTATGTGCCACTCCTCAGTCGTTGAAGTTGTAGTTCTTGGAGATGATGACAGTCACAAATTGGCAGAACGTCTGTCAGCAAACATGACATTATCAACAGACGTCCAGGCTGAAACCACTAAGTTAATCTGTCCTAGTGATGTTCAAAGGCAACTAGTTTCGATACTTGAACGCATGCACAATGAATCTCGCTGGCAACGAGATATGAGTTACGAAATCAGTTTCCTATGTCCAGTCTGCTCTCCTGAAGGTGTTGTTAGCCACTGTCAAAATCATGGTACTGAAAAATGCAAAGAAGAAGAGTGTCTGCACTTCCTGTGTGAGTCAGAGCTGCGCAGTACCAAAGAAATAATAGTTTGCCCCAAGGCTTCGTTTGCTCCGAATCTTAGAGTGCAAGTGAAGCTGTTTGAACCTTGGTTTGCTTCTTCAACAGAGCAGGTATGTAAATAGCGTAAGACATGTTTCGATCTTACCAAGGACCATCTTCAGCTACAAATGAACGTTGCCGAATTACTGTTACTTAACACGAACGCCCAAAAAACGCGATAACCGCGTCCGTACAGGAACAGTAATTAACAAAATCGTCTTCGCTAACTCTATCACTAGGCAAATTCGTGAGTCTCATGGACACTTTTTCAAGCGTGTTCACGACATTCTATCTCTTTTAGTTTCTGTTTATCATTTAAAATCTGTTTTGTACTGACTCATGAACATTGTAATTATCCCCGTGTTTAACGCTGCAGTAAACATTCCGAACATGAGAAGTAATGAAACTGTTGAGTTGGCTGGAAGTAACGGTTCCGCAACAGAATTGAAAAATAAACGCCCTTTTTCAGCTTTGAAGTCAGTGGGAGCTTCAAGCACAGATGCAGAAGTCGTGGAACTTTTAGAAATTTTACCCTCTGTACGACAATGTTTCTTTCTGAACTAACAGGAAGACAAAGGGTTAAGGGTATGGCAGGTCTCTGGTTTTAAGTTTCCAAACCAGTGTTCCTTACCTTCCATACGCCAGGTTTTATAACACAGATTTGCTCTTACGTTCAGACCATTGAAATGGAAAACAAAACTAATTAGGAACTAAGAACTATGTGTGATTATAGTTACCGGTATCTTTTGTTTTTTTTTTTTGCAGGGTTCGGGCCTCCCCAGCTCAGATGGCACAACAAAAGAAGCGCGAGTTCGAAGTATTCCCGAAAACTGTGCGAGAGAGTTGAACATCACTTTGTTGGCGAGTGAGTGGAGTTCATCCATGGGTGGCTTGTCAACCTTAAATAGAAAGCTTGCAGTTTTACTAGCGAAGCAACCTCAAGTCAATGTCACTGTCTTTGTTCCGCAAAATGCTTGTTCTGAAGAAGATAAGAAGAGCGCGTCAAAGTCTAATGTTACCATTCAGGAAGCAAAGAAGCGTCCAGGCTATGACGATCCCCTAGACTGGTTGTGCTCTCCACCAAAAAGCCTTTCAATCGATGTCATTGTTGGCCATGGTGCCAAGCTAGGCAAACAAGCCCAATTTATTACCGAGTCTCATAGTTGTAAGTGGGTGCAAATGGTGCACACTGCACCTGAAGAACTTGGAATGTACAAAGAGTATCGTGGGGCAGTTGCTAAAGGTGAAATGAAGAATAGAGTTGAAGTAGATTTGTGCAAACTGGCAGATCTTGTTGTTGCTGTTGGGGCTAAGTTAACGGATGCCTATTCATCCTACCTTCGGTCCTGTCAGAAATCCCAAGATATCATTCAACTGACTCCCGGCACGTTCGATGAATTCAAGACAGTAAAGCAAGCCGCCCAGGACGGGGAAAAGTTTAAGGTTTTAACCTTTGGCCGCGGCGATCCTGAAGACTTCGAACTCAAGGGATACGACATTGCTCCGAAAGCACTAGTTGAACTAGGGGACAACTCCTATTGTCTGGTTTTTGTAGGTGCACCCGAAGGGAAAGAGGATGAAGTCAAGGAACGTTTGCTCGAGTCTCGAATCCCTAAAAATCAGCTTACTGTGAGGAAGTTCATTCAAAGTAAAGAAAGGTTGAAAGAACTGTTTTGTGAGGTTGACCTTGCCATCATGCCTTCCAGAACAGAGGGTTTTGGATTGACAGGTCTTGAAGCGTTATCTGCTGGTCTTCCCATTCTAGTAAGTGGCAATTCAGGATTCGGACTTGCACTGCGTGGTCTTCCACAGGGGCATTCATTCGTTATGGATTCCGAAGACCCAAAGGACTGGGCAAAGGAAATAGCCTCTGTTCGTCAGAAAGAAAGAGCAAAGCGTCTTAAAGAAATCCAATCCTTGCGAACAAATTATGAAGAGAGGTACAATTGGGAGAAACAGTGTACATCTCTTATCGAGAAACTTTGGAGTTTGACTAAAGGTGAGCTTTCACTCTATTTATTTTATCGACTGTTAAGAAAGAAATGAAAGGTTAAACGTTATGTGAATGTTTCTCAGGTTTACAGTAACAAAGGTACTTTTTAAACGTACCAAAGTAAGATAAAGGGGACAGACGGCCAATTGTTGTTGCTGGAAAAATTTAAATATCTTCAAGTCGTCTAGCCTTTTCTAGTTAGCGAAGGTTGATTATTCCGTATCGTCACACGCCGATTGGTCATCTGTGGCTTGAATTTTGAGGACCTACGTGGACCATGTGTATTGGGGCTTCATCGGTAAAAAAAGTGGGATCACTCACAATAATTACGTGTTTCTATACGTGTATGTGTGCACAGTGTACACTGCATGTATGTATATTGTGTTCTGCTGTAGCACTCAGAATGGTACATAAAAGTACTCGGAGAAGGGAAAGACTTGAGCACTACATTGCAGTATGCTGGCTTTTGTGAGTTGCAAACGGTGCACCATAAAAATCGGAGGAATGAAAATTGACGAAATGACGTTAAAACTGACTAGACGACAAGAGACGGCTCTGGAGTAAAGGCAAGGCGGCTTTACCTCTATAAATTAAGAGGTCATGATGATTTGATAATTTTTAAACCAATGCTTTGCTCATTGAAACCCCATCGAAAATGATTCACGGAAGTGATTAATACTCGAGTCATCAATGACCTATTCGCCTGTGATAATGCAAGGATTATCATTTTTTCAACATATGGGAGAAATTTTCAAAATGCACAAAGTAATAGACGTCATTGGAAAGACATTTTTTCGTGTTTGTTGTATTTCAGATATTACAACTGTCAGGTCGAACTGAATTAACCTTGATTTCCTCACATGGTACGCTTGGGCTGCCTGTGCAACAAAACCTTAATAGCAGATCGTTTTTTCTCACTCTTTCACGTTGTCTAAATATCCCCTTTTACCTCATTTCATTATCATTTGCCTCTTCTTTCATCCCTCCAGAGACTTAAAGAGTTTGTTCGTGCGACAGGTAGTCGACAGGCAAAGGTTAGTAGGTTTTTGTGCATCTTGATTCAAAAGAAAGGAGAGGAGATCTTTACCATATAATAAGTTGCAGGTTACTTTCGGACATCATTTTTGTGCTACTGCGCTGCCTATTCCCCTTTCGTCAACGGTAGTTGCCATTAAAACGGTCGATGCCATCATTGGTAACCAAGCCTTTAATCATGATAGATGTAATATTGTCCCTGGATTAAGTTACAAATAAGGCAAATTATACGGAGTTTTTAGTCTTAGAAAGAAAGACGTTAAAGCCCAAGTTGAATTTTCGTTAAAAGTTATGGAAAGGGCTAGGACCAACTGTTATTGATGTATCTGTTGACAAAGACAGATTGCTGGTTTATGTACTAAAATTTCTCTTAATTTTGGCGGGTCGGTGCGGTATTGCGATGGTAAGATAGAAAACATACGGAAAGTCCGGTTCTTGGTCCGGGTTCGACCCTTGGTTGCGATCTTTTTTCCTTCTAACAGAAACACTCTTAATGACAGGTCAAAAATTTTCCAACTGTCTCAAAAATGGCGGCGACCGTTTACGAAAGTGCACTGCATACTCACAAGTTCGTTACAAATTAATGAAAGAAATTGGGCGAAATATGACTAGCACTTCACACGTTATCACGTTTGCGATCTTCGTAACCTAACTTTCCCGAGGCTTTGACAATCTACGTTTCTTCTCATTTTACAAACACGCGCACAGTTGATTTTTGTCTTAGAGGAGCTTTATAATGTAAAGCTAAAATGCAGGTTATTGTCTCTTCTGGAGTATTCATGAAAGAAGGGGGTTTTAGAGAACCTTTTGCTTATCATGTTAGTGTCCAATATATTTGTTCTCGTAGCAGGAAAGATGAGCTTTCACCTTCACCGCTATTTAGAGGAACTGATAGTGTTGTTATCTTTTTCTTTTACAGCTAAGAATTCCCTAGGAATGGCGGCATAGTGAGCTGCTTTCTCATACCAGTTTATCACAAGTTCATTTATTTCATAAATACCAGGGGACCGTACATTTCTGCCCGTATAAGCAAATTCATAGTCGGATTTATTTTCTGTCGTAATGTTATTTTCGAAAAGAGCATACCAAAGCAAAGCAAAAGAAGAGTGAAATTATGCACCTGTCCGAACACACTTCGCGTATCCACCAGTTTAATTTCTAAAAATAGCGACTTTGGGGTTCAGCTTCTGTAATTTAGAAGCTTCGATATTTCTTTTGTGGCTCCTTCCTGTTATTATACGGTTGAACCTCAATTAAGCGGCCACCAATGCACGGGGTCCCGACAAGGCTGCCTAATGGAAGTTAGCCGCTCAATAGAGGCTCGTCACAAATTAGCATAACCTTTAAGAAGCCACCTTCTTTTAAGCAGTCAGTTATCAAAGCCCCGAAATAATTGCAGGGAAGACTGTATTACCTTCGGCTATCCACAAGTTAAACATGCATGGAAATGAATGACGTGAAGCTAATATGTATATATTGATTTATTTAGGAACTGCCAGGAGATGTCGGTGAGACTGCTGTCAGAGACTAGTTAATCAAAAAAACTACAATAATTATCAAGATTCTTAATGATATGATAAAAAAACATCTCTAAACAGTAGGATTTTAAAAAATAATTGTATATATTTAGAAAATAGAAGGTATTGTAGAATATTTCATCTAACTGCAAGCGCTTAAGATGAAGAAGCAAAAATGTCATTACGAACTGAGCTAAATATGTGAATTTGTTTGTACGTTATACCACAGTGGGCCCAAGCTTTACACAGGTCTACTCCTTTTTATCGTATGTGCTATCGTTAAATTACAGACTTAATTAGCAAGGGTTGTTTGTTTAAGCAGTTTAGACCACTTGATTTTCATCAAGGGAACGGTGTCCTCTTTTTCAAATTTAACCCTATTCGCGTTCAAATGAATGCATATTTGATATAAGGCAACGAGAAAAATATTCTGAGAACGTCTCGCGGTTTGAAATGGGTGAACCAACAACCCAAGGCAGAGGGAACGAAAAAAAGGAAACTTAAAGTTCGTAAGTACCGTATTTCCTCGAATAATAGCCATCTCTCGATTAATCGCTTCCATAATCGCCCCCCTCCCCCTCCCACACACCTCTTGCCTTCTTCTCTTTGCTTTATCTGCTCCCTGCTAAGTCAAAGTGGAGTCTGATCCAACAAAACTGATCAGTGATAAATCAAGCTCTGACGCCGAGGTTATTGACATTGACATATGTGATCTTTTTTTATAATTGGATAATAAAACAAAATATTTAGGGTACGACTTCCAGTGAGCAATATTTGAAATAATCGCCTCCCTCGAATATTCGCCTTAACCGCGAATAATCGCCCCCTTTTTGTGCGAAAAAATAATAATCGCCCACAGCTATTATTTGAAAAAATACGGTAAATACGTAACATACGCAGACTGCGTAACAGTTGAAAAGCACTTTACAAAGTCAAAGAAAGAATGGTAAAAAGGGGGGAAATGGTTTTAATTATTAAGAGTAGTATTTCTTCGCCCTTGGACTAAGCATCGCTGTGTCAACATGAGAATTTTCATTTCTTGGGATATCTAAGAGGATACTGTGAATCTTTTCTTTGAACCCAAACTATTCTAGTTTCGCCGTCAGATTATACAAATTTCAGACTTCAGTGAATCATTCTTATCTTTTAACCTTTTCACACAATCAGCACTAGTCATAGTGTAGATAAATAAACGAGGGTAAATAAGAAATAAAACCGCAAGTTTTACGGGTCTTCCACATGGGGGTCTGCTCTTAAGGGACACGTGCTATCCCAAGTTAAAAAGGTCGATTTGAGTCAACAACAATTACAATACAAAGAGATTTTAACTAAACTTTTTTTGTTCGTTTTCATTTTCTTCACTCGAGGACTTAAATTACGATTACTTTTTAAATTAATTTGCTTTCATGAATCCTTGGTTCCTAAGTTGTGTCCTGTCAAGAGATCATAATAGGACAGATAGGAAGTCTATGGTCGTTGGCCGGGATATCTAAATTTCAGAAAAGTTATTTTTAGAACTATGCGGACCATGTGGAAACAGTTTACGGTAAACTGGTTGACTTCCGGAAGAGTCGCTTTCACGACTCAGCGCGCCAAAGCGAGGCGCAGTCAACAATTATTATGGCCTGTGAAGTTTCTTGGATATGAAGCGATTTTTAATTTGCCGTTCCGTCCAAAAGGCTTCTACTCCTGTAGATCGGGTATGGGGTAGGATAACTTGTTAATAAATAGCAAGAAAAAACTTATAAATAAAAGGTACCGTATTCTGATGGATCTAGTCAGCAACAGATTTTGTAAGCAAACAGTAAAAAAACAAGGTCGACTGCAATTGTAGAAACTTAACCCTTGTTTTCTAGTTTATAGTTACATTAAAAGACCAGTTATGGGGCGAGAGATACATAGCTTTGAATTAACGAAATAAGCCCCTTTCTCAATGCGACATCCCTGGAAGCAACTCAGCAAGCGTAATGCTTTGAAAACAAAAATTGAGTTGTTTCTTTATCATAATTCATATTCATAGTAAACAGTCAGTCAATAAGCCAGTTTCGAATGAACAAAAAACAACCCAAATTCATGATAAATTCAATGCGATCACAATTTGTTTTATACCCCTTAGACTCGGAACCAGGTATAACTTTTGATGGCTAAAACCAGTCTTACCAGCCGCTTCAACCTCGCCCCCAGCGTCTTCTCGTTTTCCAGCAGGATTCTCTCCTACAGCTGCCATATTGGAAAACGAGAAGACCCTGGGGACGAGGTTGCAGCCGACTGATGCCCAGAGCACCTATTTAAAACAGCTTCAGCTGACGGGTTTACCCTGTTTATTATTATTATTACTATTATTATTATTATTATTATTATTACTATTATAATATGCTCTTTGAAAAGATGAACTTAAAAGGGGGGAGAGGGCGAAGCCGACAAAAAGAGGGAAATGTATATTTAAATAATTCATATACGCCAAGTAACTCTAAAAAATATTCAAGCCCTGGCCTGAAAATTTAAAAAGATCATAGAAAGGTTAAGAAAAAAAGTTCATGCCGCTTGAAAATTCCCCATCCCCCACCCCCACCCCCACCCCATGACGTTTCTAATGGTCCGTCCCAGAAAGTGCTAGACTGGCTTTGGGATCATCAAGCTAGTCCCGAAAGCTAGTTTAACGTTTGGTGACATTTGCTCTCTTCGGCAATATTACTAGTAATTAAAAAAAAAATTCTTATGGGTGATGCGCAAATCACTTTATACAAGAACAGTGTGACGTTGCGAGTTTTTGACAAAGTGTCAACAAGCTGCCTCGCGTTTAACGAAGGTTGCACATTAAAACAAATAATGAATACAAGGCTGGTAATACGGCAAAGGGCTGATTTATTTAAGGCCAATATTTCGGCTAGCAAAATTAGCCTTCCTCAGGGCCAGAGCTACACTGAAAGGGAATGCTAAAACGGCTTCTTCTTTGGTTGCCAGTCAGAAAACAGAGTTCAGTGAGGTGGACAGTGCAATCTCGTACCCAGAGTCTTCTGGCTTCAGCTGACCAAAAAGCCAGAAGACTCTGGGTATGAGATTGTGAACAGTGATGACAGCTCGGTATAAATTTGCATCCCGGAAGTACTTCATGTTGTTTTCTCTGATGGGTTTCGTTTTATCATTGGACCTCTTAATCGTTTAGTCTCAGACGTAGAACAGTTGTAAACTAATTGCTAAAGTGTAACACGTTTAGAAATAAAAAAGTCATGGCTAGCGATGACTATGAGAGACGGCGAAAGAGGTAAGTTATGTCTTAGTCGACTCGTCGAGTAATCTGGATCCATTTAATTCGTCGATTCAGATTTTGAATAGCTGCAGGCTTTTGAATAACGTAAAACATCATTTCAGTTTTCTCTTTTCGTCCCCTCAATGAACGATCGTCACAACCAGGAGTAAATGAAAGGCTTTGACTTGTCGTTTTAATAGTGCTGTTTTAAATGCAGTCGAAGGTAGCGGAGAAAGATTAATGCTGTAGAATGTCAATGATTTGTTTATTTTAAATTCGTCGATGTTTTAAGTTTATTGACAGTAAACTTTGGAGTGTAAAATTAAAATCGAACACCCCATTCTATTTGTAATTGAATTAAAGAATTTAACACGGATTCCACCAGGTAAAGAAGGGAACATTTGTGTTATACAGTAGACGCTCTTCCTGCGATCACTCTAGTACGCTTCCAGTTGACAGCTGAGTTGAGTCTCGTCACCATGGCTGATCTGATTTTTACTGGCAACATGTGCCGAAATTACTTGCAGTTACAACCAGCGGCAGTCGAAGGGTTTACAAGTAAAAGATGTAAAAAATCGGAGAAAAAGGTTAACTTTGGAAAATCGAACGTGCAACGGCAGGCGACTATGTATTGTCACACATGACTAAATATATCACATCTAAAACATTCTACACTAACTCTACATATTTAACAAAGTATATGTATCTCAGTGGGTTTCTTTGTCCTATTAAAATTCTCAGGTTATCGTACGATAGTCTCCGGGAGCAAAGTAAAGAGGAAAAAGAAGAAGAAAAAACTAAATTCGTAGACGTTCCAGTGAGTCTGAAGGGTCATGTTATTGGAAAGGGTGGCCACAAGCTGCGTGAAATTATGGAGACAACTGGAACAAGATTAGTTTCCCAAAGCAAGGAGGAAGCCGGATTTACAATCTTTGGGGATGAAGAACAAATTGCACATGCTGAACGGCTTATCAAGGGAATAGTGGTAAAATGTTAAACTCGTAGTTATAGTATAACGGAGAAAAGAAATTTGACGAAATGACGTTAAAACTGACTAGAAGACAAGAGACGGTTGCGAAGCAAAGGAAAAGCAGTTTTACTTCTATAAATTAAGTGGTAATGATGATTTAGTACTTTTTAAACCAATGCTTTGCTCATTGAAACCCCAATGAAGGTGATTCACGGTGGTGATTACAACTGGAGTCACCAATGACCTATTTGCCTGTGATAATGCAAGCACAATCATTTTTTCAACATATGGGATAAATTTTCAAGATGGACACACTAAAAGACGTCATTGAAAAGATATATTTTTTTGTTTGTCCGAAAAACATTTCAGATGTTACCACGGTCGAACTGAATTAACCTTAATTTCCTCACATGATACGGTTGGGCTGCCTGTGCAACAAAACCTTAATAGCAGATCGCTTTTTCTTACTCTCTCACGTTGTCAGAAACGCCCGTTTTACCTGATTTGATTATTTTTTGCCTGTTCTTTGATCCCTCTAGAGACTTGAAGAGTATGTCGTATGACAGGTTATCGATAGGCAAAGGTTAGTATGTGTTTGTGCATGTTGATTCAAAAGAAAGGAGAGGAGATCTTTACCATATAATAAGTTGCAGGTAACTATCGGACATCATTTTTGTGCTTCTGCGCCGCCTATTTCGCTTTTGTTAACGGTCGTTTCCATTAAAACGGTCGATTCCACCATTGGTAACCAAGCCTTTAGTCATGATAGATGTAATATTTTCCCTGGATTAAGTTGCAAATAAGGCAGATAATACGTTTTTGAAAAGTCTCAGAAAGAACGACGTTAAGGCCCAACTTGAGTTTACGTTACACTCTAAACACAGGAAAAAATAACGGATTCCCATTTTTGGATATTTTAGGGTATTTAAAGAATACCCATAAAAATCCCAAATTTGGCAAAGTGAGACAAGCCCCAACAAGGGAATTCCCAACCAAGTTCCCTGATTGGGACTTGTCTCACTCTTCCAAATTGAGGGATTTTTGTGGGTATTCTTTAAATACCCTAAAATATCCAAAAATGGGAATCTGTTATTTTTTCCTGTGAAATCTGAAAGATCTGTTTTAGCCCTAAAAATAGGGCCGTTTCGATGAGTAAAATACAGTCCTATTTTTGAGTCTAATTTGGCTCCCTTAAATCAGGGCCAATATGGTCCAATTAGCTAGGGCTGATTTGGTCCCAGGGCTGAAATGGGCCTGCCGTGGACTGGAATAGCCTTTTGATAGGGCTTTTTTGGCCTAAATTGTGCTCAAATGGTTCCAGGAAGGGCTGAAACAGATCTTTTTAATTTTCAGTGTACAAGTTATGAAAAGGGCTAGGGTCAACTGTTGTTGATGTATCAGTTGAGAAAGACAGTTTTAATTTTTGGCGGGTCGGTGTGGTAGTGCGGTGGTAAGGGAGAGAAAAAGGATACGAAAAGTCTGGATCGAGATCTGGGCTCGACCCTGGGTTGCGATTTATTTTTAGCAGAAGCACGCTCAGTAACAGGTAAAAAATATGGCGGCGACCGTTTACGAAAGGGAAATTGACATCTGCGCTGCATACTCACACAAATTTGTCATGGGCGAAATATAACTAGCACCTCAGGCCTTATCACGTTTACGATCGTCGTAGCCTAACTTTTCCTTAGGCTTTGACAATCTGCGTTCGTTCTCATTTTGCAAACACGCGCGCAGATAATTTGTGATGCAAAGCTAAAATGTAGGTTGTTGTCTCTTCTGGAGTTAATGTCGAGCTTACTTAATAAACCATATATTCAGGAAAGACGGGGGTGTTAGCCCAACTTTTACTTAATTAGTGTCGAATATATTTCATCTCTTAGTGGGAAAGAAGAGCTTTCGCTTTCACCGCTATTTGTATGAATTTATAGTGTTCTATCTTTTTCCTTTACAGCTGAGAATTCCCTAAAAGTGGCGGCATAGTGAGCTACTTTCTCATACCAGTTTATCACAAGTCCATTTATTTCACAAATACCATGCGACTGTACATTTCTACCCGTATCAGCAAGCTCACAGTTGGATCGTTTTTCTGCCGTAATGCAATTTTCGAATAGAGAATGTCAAAACAAAACAAATGGAAGAGCGAAATTATGTACCTGTCGAAACACGCGAGGCGCACCCACCAGTTTAGTTTCTAAAAATAGCGACTTCGGGGTTCCCCTTCTGTAATTCATAAGCTTCGATATTTCTTTTGTGGCCCCTTCCTGTTATTATACAGTTGAACCTCAATAAAGCGGCCAGCCATGCACGGGGTCCCGACAAGGCTGCCTAATGCAAGTTAGCCGCTCAATAGACCTTTTTACCGATACGGTGGCCATATTGAATTAATTCGATTTAAGGAGTATTATAGAATGCCCCGGGGGCATGAGCACATTTCGTTTGTATTTTCGGGCGCTTTTCGGGACATCTTTTCTTAAGGTTTTCTTAGAATAAGATTTTAATGGGAAAAAAGATCCTTGTGCCGTGTTTGGATGTAATAATTATCGTATTTTTCTAGTTTAGAATCGAATTAGAAATATGATCTTTCACTGTATATTTCTCGGGAAAAAGGCGATCATTGTTACATCCAAACACGGCTCAAGGATCTTTTTTCCCATTACAATCTTATTCTAAGAAAACTTTGAGAAAAAGTATCCCTAAAAGCGCCCGAAAATACAAACGAGCTGTGCTCATGCCCTCTGGGCATCCTATAATACTCCTTAAATCGAATTAATTCAATATGGCCGCTGTATCGGTAAAAAGGTCTATAGAAGCTCGTCATAAATTAGCATAAGCTTTGAGAAGCCACCTTCTTTTAAGCAGTCAGTAATCAAAGTCCCAAAATAATTGCAGGGAAGACTGTATTACCTTCGGCTATCCACAAGTTAAACATGCATGGAAATGAATGACGTGAAGCTAATATGTATATATTGAAGTTGAATTTTCGTTAAAAGTTATGGAAAGGGCTAGGACCAACTGTTATTGATGTATCTGTTGACAAAGACAGATTGCTGGTTTATGTACTAAAATTTCTCTTAATTTTGGCGGGTCGGTGCGGTATTGCGATGGTAAGATAGAAAACATACGGAAAGTCCGGTTCTTGGTCCGGGTTCGACCCTTGGTTGCGATCTTTTTTCCTTCTAACAGAAACACTCTTAATGACAGGTCAAAAATTTTCCAACTGTCTCAAAAATGGCGGCGACCGTTTACGAAAGTGCACTGCATACTCACAAGTTCGTTACAAATTAATGAAAGAAATTGGGCGAAATATGACTAGCACTTCACACGTTATCACGTTTGCGATCTTCGTAACCTAACTTTCCCGAGGCTTTGACAATCTACGTTTCTTCTCATTTTACAAACACGCGCACAGTTGATTTTTGTCTTAGAGGAGCTTTATAATGTAAAGCTAAAATGCAGGTTATTGTCTCTTCTGGAGTATTCATGAAAGAAGGGGGTTTTAGAGAACCTTTTGCTTATCATGTTAGTGTCCAATATATTTGTTCTCGTAGCAGGAAAGATGAGCTTTCACCTTCACCGCTATTTAGAGGAACTGATAGTGTTGTTATCTTTTTCTTTTACAGCTAAGAATTCCCTAGGAATGGCGGCATAGTGAGCTGCTTTCTCATACCAGTTTATCACAAGTTCATTTATTTCATAAATACCAGGGGACCGTACATTTCTGCCCGTATAAGCAAATTCATAGTCGGATTTATTTTCTGTCGTAATGTTATTTTCGAAAAGAGCATACCAAAGCAAAGCAAAAGAAGAGTGAAATTATGCACCAGTCCGAACACACTTCGCGTATCCACCAGTTTAATTTCTAAAAATAGCGACTTTGGGGTTCAGCTTCTGTAATTTAGAAGCTTCGATATTTCTTTTGTGGCTCCTTCCTGTTATTATACGGTTGAACCTCAATTAAGCGGCCACCCATACACGGGGTCCCGATAAGGCTCCCTAATGGAAGTTAGCCGCTCAATAGAAGCTCGTCACAAATTAGCATAACCTTTAAGAAGCCACCTTCTTTTAAGCAGTCAGTAATCAAAGCCCCGAAATAATTGCAGGGAAGACTGTATTACCTTCGGCTATCCACAAGTTAAAAATGCATGGAAATGAATGACGTGAAGCTAATATGTATATATTGATTTATTTAGGAACTGCCAGGAGATGTCGGTGAGACTGCTGTCAGAGACTAGTTAATCTAAAAAACTACAATAATTATCAAGATTCTTAATGATATCATAAAAAAAAATCTCTAAACAGTAGGATTTTAAAAGATAATTGTATATATTTAGAAAATAGAAGGTATTGTAGAATATTTCATCTAACTGTAAGCGCTTAAGATGAAGAAGCAAAAATGTCATTACGAACTGAGCTAAATATGTGAATTTGTTTGTACGTTATACCACAGTGGACCCAAGCTTTTCACAGGTCTACTCCTTTTTATCGTATGCACTATCGTTAAATTACAGACTTAATTAGCAAGGGTTGTTTGTTTAAGCAGTTTAGACCACTTGATTTTCATCAAGGGAACGGTGTCCTTCTTTTTCAAATTTAACCCTATTCGCGTTCAAATGAATGCATATTTGATATAAGGCAACGAGAAAAATATTCTGAGAACGTCTCGCGGTTTGAAATGGGTGAACCAACAACCCAAGGCAGAGGGAACGAAAAAAAGGAAACTTAAAGTTCGTAAGTACCGTATTTCCTCGAATAATAGCCATCTCTCGATTAATCGCTTCCATAATCGCCCCCCTCCCCCTCCCACACACCTCTTGCCTTCTTCTCTTTGCTTTATCTGCTCCCTGCTAAGTCAAAGTGGAGTCTGATCCAACAAAACTGATCAGTGATAAATCAAGCTCTGACGCCGAGGTTATTGACATTGACATATGTGATCTTTTTTTATAATTGGATAATAAAACAAAATATTTAGGGTACGACTTCCAGTGAGCAATATTTGAAATAATCGCCTCCCTCGAATATTCGCCTTAACCGCGAATAATCGCCCCCTTTTTGTGCGAAAAAATAATAATCGCCCACAGCTATTATTTGAAAAAATACGGTAAATACGTAACATACGCAGACTGCGTAACAGTTGAAAAGCACTTTACAAAGTCAAAGAAAGAATGGTAAAAAGGGGGGAAATGGTTTTAATTATTAAGAGTAGTATTTCTTCGCCCTTGGACTAAGCATCGCTGTGTCAACATGAGAATTTTCATTTCTTGGGATATCTAAGAGGATACTGTGAATCTTTTCTTTGAACCCAAACTATTCTAGTTTCGCCGTCAGATTATACAAATTTCAGACTTCAGTGAATCATTCTTATCTTTTAACCTTTTCACACAATCAGCACTAGTCATAGTGTAGATAAATAAACGAGGGTAAATAAGAAATAAAACCGCAAGTTTTACGGGTCTTCCACACGAGGGTCTGCTCTTAAGGGACACGTGCTATCCCAAGTTAAAAAGGTCGATTTCAGTCAATAACAATTACAACACAACGAGATTTTAACTAAACGTTTTTTGCTCGTTTTCATTTTCTTTACTCGAGGGCTTAAATTACGATTACTTTTTAAATTAATCTGCTTTCATGAATCCTTGGTTCCTAAGTTGTGTCCTGTCAAGAGATCATAATAGGACAGATAGGAAGTCTATGGTCGTTGCCCGGGATATCTAAATTTCAGAAAAGTTAATTTTTGAACTATGCGGACCATGTGGAAACAGTTTACGGTAAACTCGTTGACTTCCGGAAGAGTCGCTTTCACGACTCAGCGCGCCACAGCGAGGCGCAGTCAACAATTATTATGGTCCTGTGAAGTTTCTTGGACATGAAGCGATTTTTAATTTGCCGTTCCGTCCAAAAGGCTTCTACTCCTGTAGATCGGGTATGGGGTAGGATAACTTGTTAATAAATAGCAAGGAACAACTTATAAATCAAAGGTACCGTATTCTGATGGATCTTGTCAGCAACAGATTTTGTAAGCAAACAGTAAAAAAACAAGGTCGACTGCAATTGTAGAAACTTAACCCTTACCCCCTCAACCTCCCTCCTCCACCTCCCTCCTCCACCCCCCTTACATTTTCAACAAAATGTACAATAATAATAATAATAATAATAATAATAATAATAAAACTTTCCGTATGTGTCACTCCAAGTATGCGCTTCATCATTTACGTGGCTGGAAGACGCTTATCAACGGAAACACTGCATTGTTTTCTAGTTTATAGTTACACTAAAAGACCAGTTATGGGGCGAGAGATACATAGCTTTGACTTAACGAAATAAGCCCCTTTCTCAATGCGACATCCCTGGAAGCAACTCAGCAAGCGTACTGCTTTGAAAACAAAAATTGAGTTGTTTCTTTATCATAATTCATATTCATAGTAAACAGTCAGTTAATAAGCCCGTTTCGAATTAATAAAAAACAACCCAAATCCATGATAAATTCAATGCGATCACAATTTGTTTTATACCCCTTAGCCTCGGAACCAGGTATAACTTTTGATGGCTAAAACCAGTCTTACAAGCCGCTTCAACCTCGCCCCCAGCGTCTTCTCGTTTTCCAGTATGGCAGGATTCTCTCCTACAGCTGCCATATTGGAAAACGAGAAGACCCTGGGGACGAGGTTGCAGCCGACTGATGCCCAGGGCACCTATTTAAAACAGCTTCAGCTGACGGGTTTACCCTGGTTATTATTATTATTATTATTATTATTATTACTATTATAATATGCTCTTTGAAAAGAGGAACTTAAAAGGGGGGAGAGGGCGAAGCCGCCAAAAAGAGGGAAAAATATATTTAAATAATTCATGTACGCCAAGTAACTCTAAAAAATATTCAAGCCCTGGCCCGAAAACTTAAAAAGATCATAGAAAGGTTGAGAAAAAAAGTTCATGCCGCTTGAAAATTCCCCATCCTCCACCCCCACCCCATGACGTTTCTAATGGTCTGTCCCAGAAAGTCCTGGACTAGCTTTGAGATCATCAAGCTAGTCCCGAAAGCTAGTTTAACGTTTGGTGACATTTGCCCTCTTCAGCAATATTACTAGTAATTAAAAAAAAAATTCTCATGGGTGATGTGCAAATCACTTTATACAAGAACAGTGTGACGTTGCGAGTTTTCGACAAAATGTTAACAAGCTGCCTCGCGTTTAACGAAGGTTGCACATTAAAACAAATAATGAATACAAGGCTGGTAATACGGCAAAGGGCTGATTTATTTAAGGCCAATATTTCGGCTAGCAAAATTAGCCTTCCTCAGGGCCAGAGCTACACTGAAAGGGAATGCTAAAACGGCTTCTTCTTTGGTTGCCAGTCAGAAAACAGAGTTCAGTGACGTGGACAGTGCAATCTCGTACCCAGAGTCTTCTGGCTTCAGCTGACCAAAAAGCCAGAAGACGCTGGGTACGAGATTGTGAACAGTGATGACAGCTCGGTATAAATTTGCATCCCGGAAGTACTTCATGTTGTTTTCTCTGATGGGTTTCGTTTTATCATTGGACCTCTTAATCGTTTAGTCTCAGACGTAGAACAGTTGTAAACTAATTGCTAAAGTGTAACACGTTTAGAAATAAAAAAGTCATGGCTAGCGATGACTATGAGAGACGGCGAAAGAGGTAAGTTATGTCTTAGTCGACTCGTCGAGTAATCTGGATCCATTTAATTCGTCGATTCAGATTTTGAATAGCTGCAGGCTTTTGAATAACGTAAAACATCATTTCAGTTTTCTCTTTTCGTCCCCTCAATGAACGATCGTCACAACCAGGAGTAAATGAAAGGCTTTGACTTGTCGTTTTAATAGTGCTGTTTTAAATGCAGTCGAAGGTAGCGGAGAAAGATTAATGCTGTAGAATGTCAATGATTTGTTTATTTTAAATTCGTCGATGTTTTAAGTTTATTGACAGTAAACTTTGGAGTGTAAAATTAAAATTGAACACCCCATTCTATTTATAATTGAATTAAAGAATTTAACACGGATTCCACCAGGTAAAGAAGGGAACATTTGTGTTATACAGTAGACGCTCTTCCTGCGATCACTCTAGTACGCTTCCAGTTGACAGCTGAGTTGAGTCTCGTCACCATGGCTGATCTGATTTTTACTGGCAACATGTGCCGAAATTACTTGCAGTTACAACCAGCGGCAGTCGAAGGGTTTACAAGTAAAAGATGTAAAAAATCGGAGAAAAAGGTTAACTTTGGAAAATCGAACGTGCAACGGCAGGCGACTATGTATTGTCACACATGACTAAATATATCACATCTAAAACATTCTACACTAACTCTACATATTTAACAAAGTATATGTATCTCAGTGGGTTTCTTTGTCCTATTAAAATTCTCAGGTTATCGTACGATAGTCTCCGGGAGCAAAGTAAAGAGGAAAAAGAAGAAGAAAAAACTAAATTCGTAGACGTTCCAGTGAGTCTGAAGGGTCATGTTATTGGAAAGGGTGGCCACAAGCTGCGTGAAATTATGGAGACAACTGGAACAAGATTAGTTTCCCAAAGCAAGGAGGAAGCCGGATTTACAATCTTTGGGGATGAAGAACAAATTGCACATGCTGAACGGCTTATCAAGGGAATAGTGGTAAAATGTTAAACTCGTAGTTATAGTATATGAAGTAGTTTTCACAGTACACTGAAAAGCCTGGATTAAAGTTATCGTCAGCAAGTATACTCTTTGCAACGTTGTGCCACCTTCAATGACTTCTTAATGTAAATCTGTGGAAAAATATTTTAATCATTTTCGCATTCTCAATTGATCTTTTATTTATAGTGACTAAAGGTTTTCTGCAAAAACGAATCACAAATAATTAAATAGTGGTGCAGTTAGTGTACTGAGTTTGGTTTGTTTAATTCATAATTTATTTTAATTTATTCTCTTCTTTGGTGTTTGATTGTAAATTTGTGGTTTTTGTGAGTGGTTAAAAATAGGAGTTAAGACTTAAGAAATAGAAAGAATTTTTCTCATGCAGAACAAAAAGCCGGGGGGAGTACTCCTGGGAATTCTTGGTGGGGGTGTGCCGCACAGTTCTTCAAATCCTGACCCGATTTTAGACCAAAAAAATTAATTTTCCACACCCGTTTTCAGACTAGAACTTTCAAATCCATACCCGTTTTCAGACCTGGCCTTAACGCAGAAATTATGTTATCATTACTTAGATTAGAGCGCAAACAAAAAAATTATTTAAATCAATTTTGAATTCGCACATTTCTATTTCTTTCTTACTCATTTGGAATTTAAACGGTAAATACGTTCATACCCTCCGCAATTCCCTCGAAAACCACTTCCGATTCCAGACCAGAATGGACAAAGTGTATACCCGTTTTCAGACCAAAACGGCGCAAAAACTCTATCCGATGGGGCGGCACATACCTATATGGCTTATATAAGGGAGTATTCCCCCCCCCCCCCC
>BOPM01000220.1:157783-175220 GCA_022179025.1 Porites australiensis
GCGCTCTAATCTAAATAATAATGACATAATTTCTTCCTAAAAGCCAGGTCTGAAAACGGGTGTGGAAAATGACATTTTTGGGTCTGAAATAGGGTAAGGATTTGGAGAACCGGGCGGCACACCCCCACCCAAGAATTCCCAGGAGTACCCCCCGGAGCTTTTCGTTCGGAGAAGAAAGGCTATATGGTATATTATGATCAACATCTATCCGAGATGCACAGTTTCTCTTCGTTACAGAAATGGCACCATGTGAACAGAAGCACTGTCCGGTATGGGTTGGCCGGCGCGAAAGCTATCCAGTATAGTGTGAACATGGCCTGAGTTGCGTAGATTGAGTGGACTAATTCCCCTCATGTTTTTTGTGCAGGATAGTGCCAAAAGAAGAAGGCGGGAGCTAATAAAGGTTGAAGACAAATTCAAGGGGAAAGTTAAGGGAAAAGAGGCAGCTAAACTCCGACACATTTCCGCTCAGTCAGGAGCAAAAGTAGTCTTAGATCGTGAAGATCAAGAAATTTACATAATCTCTGGAACAGAAGAAGAAAGGGAGCATGCTAAAGCTCTGATTGGAGAAATAGTGGTGGGTAAACGTTCTCTTTCCTAAGTGAAGATCTACTCATCGTGCTTCACATCTACAATCTACAAATAGGAAACGTTCACTTTTATCAGGAGATCATGGGGGGGCGGGGGGGTGCGTCGTTGCACTAGGGTTAGCGCCTTCCCCGTCATCTGTCTGAGTGCCTGGAATAAGCTACTTATAGGTCATACGCTTTGAGCCTTTTCATGGCGAGATGCATTGGAAATAGAATCGGAGAGGGGGAATGCAGAAATTTACTTCTATCTACGAGTGGCCAGAAGTTTTATCTCGATCTTGGGCTCTTGTTTACAGTATGTGTTTTGGCTTATGTTGAAGGCTTCAGCAAGAATGAGAGGTGTTGGACGAAAAAACACGAAAACCAGTTGCTGCATCGATGACTATAATCTCAACGTACCAAAACTGAAACTGGAGCAGGTGCTGAAAAATGGCCATCCAACCGGACCGCTCGTACAATACCGACTGAAACCAGCCGAACAATGTGAACCACAGGTGTGTCATACGAGTAATTAATTTCCTCTGTTCTCCATTCCTTGGTTGCCTCTCCCAATTCTTTCTTTGGAGTGAAAGTTTTGTTTATGAACTCTTTTCAAGTTTTAGCATGCCCATTTAAAATTTTTACCAGTTTTTGGTAAACTCGAAGGCGATTTCATCTTGGATGCTGTTTGGTTGACGTCACGTTTTTGAAGCTTTTCACCCAGAGTTTGCGTAGTGAAGCTAAAAATTAAGCAAGGCAAACACCTTACTTCCTTCTTCTCTCTAAGGAATCATGCAGTTCTGACGTTGGTCATCCAAGCTATAAAGAACAACTAATGAAGGACGTCTTGGTGTCTCTACGTAAGGTCAAACAGGAAATGGCTGAAGAGATGATGCCAAAGGCCGACATGTGGTGTCACTTTGGAAAGGTTACAATTCAAGTTCCAGATCAAGGTAGTGTTTCTCTGTGTTTTGCTGTAAATTATCAGCTAAATTCGCCCTCATTACTTTATGTAGTGTTATGTAGGGGCTTGTAAATGTTGGTTGTTATCATCAATCATAGACCGCTTTTTATCATTTTTCCTTCAGAGGATATTCGGGATGGACGGTGGAGCATTAGAGAGGCCACAGAAAAGATAAAATACCCTAACAATAAACGCTGGAGGCTAGCTTTTAATTTGGAAGGGGTTACGCCAAATGAAAGAGCATTAAGAACACAGTACAAGGAAACGTTTCCTGAGGAGAAAGGTTATGTTTCAAGATATGATTTAACATTTCTGACACCATGTTGGTATCAATTGAGATGCAAGGTAAGTCCGCGTGCTCACAATCCTGAGTTCTGTGTCTAATAATTGGTAATATGTTTTTTTTTTTATGAATAGATACACAAACCTCCACGTGTATTTTAAGAAACAAATACCTCACAAAATTGATCCTAAGAACCTGCCCACCTACAAAAGTCATGACTGCACTTTCCCGAGATAAATTTACTATGGGGAATATCCAAAGATACGTAAGAAAGATCAGAGACAGCGCCCATGACATTTAATGTTGTAAATAGTTAAAACTTTACGCTACCCGGGGCAAGAAATTACAATCGGCCGGACGCTTCACTTAACATAAACACTTAAAAGGAGTGTTTATTTGAAGCAGGCTATGTACTAGGCACTATTTCGGGAATGATCAATGTTCATATGTCAGATTTCACAACATAATCCATTCTTTTTAACGTAGGTATGGGTTGCAAACGAGAACTCCAAGCAAAGGCTGGAAGACATACCAATTCCTTTTGATGTGAAGAACATTTTGGGAGAGATACACTTCAAAGATAAAGATACACGGTCAAAATGTCGGGGATGGCTAGTGCTCAAGTCTCCGAAATACTTAAAAGCAGACATCTTGTTTCCAGGTTGTGAATTTGATTGCCGGTTCCACATTCGGGGACGAAGAGGTAGAATGAGTAATAATTTTCTATTTACCCATTTCCTATTTACCTATCGGTTTTATATTTGTGAGAATCATTTGATTGACATTTTTATTGTGAACATTTTGTTATTCCTTATATGGCGTGATAAACATATATCACGTGACTAGTTTTTACATGTGCTTATTCAGCATGTCTTCGAGTTAGGTTTTGGTTCATTGTAAGCGAGAATACGAGTGCTAAATTGTGACAATTTGTACCAGTTTCGAGGATTAAAGCGTTAAAATTGAAACAAGCGAGTCTCCGTTTCTTACATGGCGCCCAACGTGGGGCAGTGAAGTCCACTAAACGATTGAAAGCGATCCGAAAGCGACTAAAAGGGTAAAGGTTGAATCATGGCAGACGATTTGGAACGATTAAAAGCGATCAGAGGAGGACATCGAGGAGTAGCAACAAAGCTGATAAGACAAGGCGAGGAAATATTGCAAAGCACATTCCTTTTAACCGAAGATTACGAGCGTCTCTTTGTTATTTATCAACAACTGGACACGAAATTACAAACATTAAACGATTACGAAGCAGATTATCACCGCGCATATGGACGAATTCATTAAAATAACACCCTGCCACAACGACCGTCCAACATCGCTAAGATATGTTTTCGACCAGATAAGTGTTCACACACGAGGACTAGCTTCGTTAGGTGTATCTCCTGAGCAATATGGAAGCTTGTTGATCCCGATAATTATGTCTAAACTGTCTAATGAAATTCGACTACAAGTGGCTCGAAACACAACGGATGAAGTATGGAAAATCGAAGAATTGTTACTAACGATTAAGAAAGAAGTTGAAGCTCGAGAAACCAGCGAGCAAGTAAAAACAAGTGAAAACGACCGCAAGCCTTCTACAGGAAAACCGCCAATTCCCACCGCAAGCGCGTTGTTTGCCAAGCAAAATGGCGGGAAAAATATTCCCCGATGTGTTTATTGCAAGGAATTGCATTATTCTGCCTCCTGTGAAAAGGTTCAAAATCTTGTTCAACGCACGGAAATTTTGATGAAAGAACGAAGATGTTTCAAGTGTTTGGCTCCAGGTCATATTGCTAGTTCGTGCCAAAATGAGAAGGTTTGCCGCCATTGTAAACAACGCGGCCATCATCAGTCAATTTGCCCGACGCTTTCAGCTTGTGACAGCAGCGAAAAGAAGAGACACCAACCTGAAGGGTATATTACCAACACGACTACAACGAACACAGTTAGAAACAAAGGAACAGTTCTTCTTCAGACAGCGAAGGGTATTGCTTTTAATGCGGACAACTCGAAATCGTCCCACGTGTGTATATTGTTTGACAATGGAAGCAAGCGAAGTTACATAACAAGCACTTTGAAGTCAAAGTTGAATTTGAAGCCTATGAAAACTGAGACACTACACTTGAACACCTTTGGAGGGAATTCATTTCAAAGGCAAAGCTGCGAACTCGTTAGACTCGGACTTAAAAATCATGTTGGTGAAGAAACCGAAATTACCGCCTTGAGTTATGCTGCTATTTGCTCACCATTGCCTTCCAAGGTTAAAGTAAACTATCCTCATTTGGAGGGTCTAGCTCTAGCGGATAGTTTGGATGACAGTTGTGGAGACATTGATATCCTTATTGGATCAGACTATTATTGGGATTTGGTCAGTGGTGAAACGATTCGAGGCGATTCTGGTCCAACAGCAGTCTCTTTCAAATTTGGCTGGCTTCTATCTGGTCCCTTGCGTGACTCCGTGACAGCAGATTCAATTTCATCAAATGTGACCGTGCACGGGAAAACGTGCCTCAACGCTTATCCGTTAAATGCTAACGGATTGTTAATGGCCTTCACAGCATTCTAACGTTTTGTCCTAACGTTCTAACGGTTATCTAGTTGTGCCTAACGGATAATCAAAACGTTCCAACGCTTTCTCCTAACGGTCTAACGGCTAACTAAGTATGTCTAACGGCTGAAGAAAACATTCTAACGGTTACGCAGTTTGTTCTAACGGATGACTGGAGCCGTTTAACGGTTGTCTAACGCTCTACATCTAGGCACTTTTAACGTTTGTCTAACGGTTTACATCTAAGGACTTTTAACAAATGAATAGCGTAACAGTTACTTTCAGTCCGATGTTATAAACACATGATCGTGCAAAACCATTACTAGTCTTACACTCGCGATTTTAAAAAAAAACGAGTCACAAAGTGCCGATTTCATCAGTCGTCGATGAGACAAGGTGAGCATTAATCGAGAGCAAAACTCAGGGATATAAACTTTCACTTTCTCATTGAGACGGAGAAACTCAGAATTCGAGCCCTTTGTTATTGTGTGAGAAGCAAACCTAACGCCGCTAAATTAAACCTGTGTGTAAACAATTTTAATCGCCAGTCGTGGTGAACATTTTTTATTGTTTTACTCAAATGGATTTGTCGCTTGTACTTATTTTTACACCATGACTCTGTCAAGAGTTTTTCTAAAGCAAATTTTTTACCCGGGCCAGCCGTGGATTCGCGAAGGCTTACGCTTTCTATCTTGACCGAGCATGCGAAAAGCGCTGCCTTTTGAAGTCACGAAGTCAGTCTCGAACCAACGACGTGTTGGCGCTGGTTTCACCAGATAAATTTGTTTTCGTCACATGCATGTAGTTTAAAATTAGTTTCGTCTGATTCAGAGTTAGACAAAAGTCTATCAAAATATTCATCAACCTTCCCGCCGGAGTATGGCCGTTTCTCACATCTTGGAAAATGACTTGTAAACAACTTTATGCAAATTTTTGAACCCGCACTTTGTGAATTGAAACCAAATAATATTATTCTACCTCAGTTTGAACGACAAAGACCACTTAATTATCTTAATGATTGCAAATAGCGATTAAAGGGAACGGAAGACGGTTATTGATCATTTGGGATCGTCAGAAATTACAGTACAAAATACAAGCTCTCGAAACAACCGGACTTTGCCAAATAAATAAACAGTTCATATAATGTCGATTGTTGTTATGATTTTACTTGTCGGCAAACGTGGTTTGTTTTGGATCCTGTATAATAATTATAATATGAAGGCTTTATTGAATTCATTCGAGTTGTATTTATCAATCATCACGGCATCAAAAAATAATAATCGCCAAACTTGCCACCGAAAGATAGCTATCTCTCATGATTGTTTTGAAATAAATGGAAGCAAAAAGCTGCTCTCATTTCACTGTGTTAGGCTACTACATTCTACTTTAACGCGTGTCATGTCATTCTAACGGAATCGTTACCCGTTGAACGGATGCTAGTTTATTCTAACGGATCCTAACGGCTTCTCTAGCCGTGCTAACGGATGCAGAGTTTTTGCTAACGGTTATGCTGACCCGTCTAACGGTCTGATACTAACGACTAACGGATACATGTCTCTTGCTAACGGTTACACTGTCCGTTCTAACGGCCTCATGCTAACGTCTAACAGCTGGGCTAACGCCTGTAACGTTCTTAAGAAAACTTTCTAATGGTTGACTAACGGATGCTTAACGCTTTTGCTTGTCTAACGGATAAGCGTTAAGGTACGTTTTCCCGTGCACGGTCACAAATTTGATCATTTCAGGAGAATGTCCCACTGCTGCTCAAAAGGATGAAGAATTGGTTAACACCCTAGAAAAATTCTGGAAAACTGAATCCATTGGAATACAAAGTGCAGAGTCAGATACTTGCCAATTTGTGAAAGAATTTGTGAATGTTAGACACAATGGACAGCGATATGAAGTTGAACTTCCGAACTACAATCTCTGTTACAACCGTCTGAAATCTATGCACTTCCAGTTGAGCAAGACTCCAGACATATTACGTGAACTTGAAAACATAATTCAAGAGCAACTGGCAGCAGGAATCATTGAGAACATACCAAATCAGTCATCTGAAGAGTTAAATGATGAAGACGTGCATTATTTGCCGCACCATGGGGTTATTCGAAAGAATCGAGAAACCACAAAACTCCGTATAGTTTATGATGGCTCTGCAAAGTCGCCAGGACAGCAGCTTTCTCTCAATGACTGTCTACCAACTGGCCCGAATTACATACCGCAACTGGCAGATGTACTTATGAGATTTCGCTGGAATCGAATTGCAATTACTGCAGACATTGAGAAAGCGTTCTTAATGATTGGCATTCAAGAGAATCAGAGAAACATGCTTTGGTTCCTATGGTTGAAAGACCCTTATGTTGTTAATTCAGAGGTCATTCAATTACGATTTTGTAGACTTGTGTTTGGGCTGAAGCCTTCACCATCTATTCTAGGAGCCACTTTGACACATCACTTGGATGCCCATAGAGATTCACACGTTGAGTTAGTTGAGTTGATAAAGAAATTACTTTATGTCGATGACCTTTTCACCGGTGCTGACAATGTTCAAGAAGGATTTGAACTTTACCAGGATTCAAAGGAACTGATGGCCAAAGGAGCCTTTAACTTACGAAAACGGAACTCAAATTCTAATGAACTGCTTCAGCTCATCAACAACAAGGAGGAAAGTGTAGCGCAAACAAAAACTGAAAAGTCAAATTCAGTAGTCGAGGAAGAAAATGAATCTTGTATCAAGTCCACTGTTGGACCAACCCGAACAGCAGATACACTAGTCAAGACTCTCGGGGTTTGTTGGAACACTGAAACAGATGAGATTTCATTTGACTTTACTGAGCTGATTGAACCTGCAAACACAATACAAGCCACCAAGAGATCATTGCTTCAGTTAACAGCCAAAGTGTTTGATCCTTTGGGACTTTTGAGTCCGTTCAGTATCACAATGAAATGTCAGTTTCAGTCTCTTTGTGTCTGGCTTGATACAATTGAATGGTGTGAGCGTACCTCGTTGTTATTTTACTTCTACTTCCACACCAATTGATATTCAGATTCATGCTTTCAGTGACGCATCAAAGAAAGCCTATGCTACTGCTGTTTATTTACGTTCAGAATACGAGGATGGTAGAGTGGAAGTCAGACTGCTTTCTTCAAAGACAAGAGTGGCACCAATCAAACAGCAAACAATACCAAGGTTAGAACTGCTTGGTGCACTGATCTCAGCAAGACTTGTCAGTACCTTTTTGAAGTCACTTCCAAGCAAAATAAAGCCGACATTCTGGGTGGATTCTACTGCAGCCCTTTGTTGGATCCGACATGAGAAACCATGGAAACAATACACTCAAAGTCGTGTGCAAGTAATTCGCAAAATCGTCCCCGAAGCTTCATGGAAACACTGTTCTGGTGACAAAAATCCTTCGGATCTACCCTCTCGTGGCATCACTGCAAAGGAACTTGAGGAGAATTCACTCTGGTGGGGTGGTCCTCAATTTCTCAGAAATCCAGAGAATCATTGGCCAAACACATCACAAGGGCAAACTGACGACGAGCAAGCCATGGCTGAATTAGGGAAATGTTCCCCCGATGTGACTCATTCGCTTGTAAACTGTCAAGAACATACTCGCATGGTAAATTTCACTGCAATTATTGACACAAAGAAGTACAGCTCCCTAACACAATTGCTTCGCATTTCAGCTTACGTCTTACGTTTCATTAGGAACCTCAGAGCAAAACTGTCAGGCAATGCCAACCAAGTAGTTCAAGAGTTGAGCGCTACCGAGGTCAAACAAGCCGAATGGTATTGGATAAAGACAATTCAAGCAAACAGTTTTGAAGATGAGATCAAGTTCCTGACAAAGAAATCTCAGTTACTACCCCCGCCAAGAGTCAAGCAGTTTGGATTGTACCTAGATGACGTTGGCATCCTAAGGTGCAAAGGAAGATTGAACAATGCAGACCTTCCCATCACGAGTAAGAATCCTGTTCTGTTGCCTTCGAAGAATGACTTTGTAAACCTGATGATAAAAGATGTTCATCACAGAATCAAACACAGTGGAGTGCGCGACACGCTGACAACTTTAAGGGAAAGTTATTGAATTCTACGAGGGCGTGAAGCAACAAAGAGAATCATTAAACAGTGCATCATTTGTAGAAAGTTTGACGGGTTTCCATTCAAACCTCAACCGACACCAGACCTACCTGACATGCGTGTGGCTGATGCTCCTCCATTCACATTTACTGGCTTGGATTTCGCTGGGCCCCTTTATATCACAAGTTCAAAGGAAGGACAGTCAAACGAAATTTCTCAAAAGGCTTACATCTGTTTATACACTTGTGCATCAACACGTGCTATCCATTTAGAGTTGTTACGCGATGTGAGTGTCAAGTCTTTCCTTCAATCGTTTCGTCGATTTGCAAGTAGACGAGGTCTACCTTCAACTCTGTTGTCTGACAATGCCAAAACGTTTAAGGGTGGTTGTAAGGAAGTGAAGACAATTGTACGTTCTCAGGAAGTTCAGCGCTACCTTTCCAGTAACCATGTGACATGGAAATTCATTGTGGAACGCGCCCCCTAGTGGGGGGGATTCTTGGAAAGGCTGATTCAAAGTGTGAAAAAATGCCTCAAGAAAACAGTGGGGAGAACATCACTCGACTACGATGAACTGAATACCGTGCTCGTTGAAACAGAGAGCATCATTAACTCCAGGCCACTCACCTACATTTATGGCGATGATCAGTCTGTTTCACACCCGCTGACACCATCTCATTTGATCAATGGTCGTAAAATCAGCTTGCTACCCAATGACGAGCATTTTGAAATAATCAGCACACACAACACTCTAACAAGAAGACAGCAACACCACAAACGGCTCTTAGAACAGTTCGCCAAACAGTGGAGACACGAGTACTTGTTGAGTTTACGAGAGAGGCCGACAGCAAAGTCTGCAAATGGTTATCCCGCTACCGTTCGTGTCTGTGACATTGTCATACTCAAAAACGACTCCACTTCCAGAGCCTTTTGGAAACTAGCAAAGGTGAAAGAACTCCTACAAGGCAATGATGGAAAGATTAGAGCGGCTATTGTCAAGGTACCACGCATCAACGGAAAGAGCCAGCTTCTAAAAAGAGTGGTCCAACACTTAATTCCTATCGAGGTACAAGCAGAATCAACAGACAACCAATTACCGGGTAATTCAAGTGTCCCACTGCAAGGATCACAACCAGTAGTTAACAGTAATCCACCTACAGGGCGACCACGCCAGAATGCATCAGTACGCGGAGAAATCCTCTGAAGAGAACTTTTGAGACTTTAACTTTGAGATTATTTGAACACTGAAGTGTGTCATTAGTGGGGAGTGTGAGAATCATTTGATTGACATTTTTATTGTAAACATTTTGTTATTCCTTATATGGCGTGATAAACATATATCACGTGACTAGTTTTTACATGTGCTTATTCAGCATGTCTTCGAGTTAGGTTTTGGTTCATTGTAAGCGAGAATACGAGAGCTAAATTGTGACCATTTGTACCAGTTTCGAGGATTAAAGCGTTGAAATTAAAACAAGCGAGTTTCCGTTTCTTACACACTGAGACTGGGCCTAATTACCAGGCTGCAATATGGCGTCGAAGCCTCCAGAGCTGCCCACAGATACCCTCCCCAGTTGGCTATGGCTGGAGTATTGAGGAAGGTAAACTGATAGTTAACTGGATGAGTGTTGTAATTGTTGTTATGCCAGTGTAAGAGGCGTTGTGAGCTGCCAAACTGTACTTGTCTCTCAAAGGGATCAGTGTTTGGATTCGTGTAGATTATAAGACTGTGACTATTTTTTAATCGGCGTAAGAACCCAATACAGGCTACCACAGAGACTGACGATGAGGACGATGATTAGATAAGGTCTGTTTCGTTGACCTTTTTTCTTGTTGGTACCTGACAGACTTTACCCTCGTCGGAGTTATGGTTTCCATGGAAATGAAGAAAAAGACTGATTTCGAAGTTTTATTCAATAATGCTAATAACTGAAACCAACCAACCGCTCCAATACAACGTGTAATCGCGCTAATGTAAACAAATTAACTAAATAGCTTTCACAAAAGTTGTCTTTTAAGACAACATCATTTAATTTAAATGTTTCCAAATGCTACAAGAAACTGAAGTTTAGTTTGTCGCAAAACAGTCAGCGCCAAATAGGATTAGGTGGTGAAATTTATTAGGCTCCACGACCTCTCGCGGGGGCTTAGATATTGCATGAAGAATAAAGATTAATAGTAATGGACTGTGCACAGGTAAGATGTGTGTGAAGGTTGTGCTGTGAACATGTACTGTAGGTGGGCAGTTTGTGCCATAACAGCTCGACAGTAATGGTAACAACGAGGTTTCTGCTACCAAAAACTGGTTGAATGGCTCCTTCTTGACAGCCTTACAGAACCTCAGCTTCCTACCATTTTTGTAGTCTACCCTTTCCCATTTATAAGCTTCTTACGCTTCAGTTTTTTGACAACAGTTCCCAGCTGCCGAGGCAAGAAATGGTAAATATCCCCGTCCCTTTTATAACCTGCGATCCGGTTTCCCTTTCCGAAAAACAAAAATCAAACAGACTCCCGGTTGTCGTATCCGGGAAACGGAAGACTCAGGAGAATTTAATATTTCATAACAACTTTATACAGTGTTCTTACAGACAAATTCTCAATTTTTGCGCAGCATTTTGGCGGGAAAATTCGTGTATTTGTTGCCACTACATGCTTTGTTTTACCTCTTTCTACGCCATGTTGTCTCTGGAAATTTCAAAGTGCCTTTGGCCTTGACGGTGAAGAAGCGAATCGTTCGCTTTGAGGGCCTTCCAGAATTTAAATGGAGTGATCTAGGGGAACAGGATGTGGTTGGACAAGGATTGTTCATGGTGGTTTTTGGGACAAAGTATGCTTAAGACCTGGACAGGAATTCAGGCGAGTCAGTTGTTGTAAAGAAATTGCTTGGTTCGTCTTTACAATTTATCGATGCATTCACTAAAGAAGCTCGTTTACTGTATGATCTCAATCACGGCAATATCGTACCAACTTAAAGCTGTTTGTCACGAGCCACTCGCAGTTATGCTAAAGTATCTTTATTTTGACGTCAGCATTTCGGAGGACAGGGAAAGGTCAGTTTATTACAGTAGCACTATAAAGACTCAGTGTAACAGGAAACCTTCCGTGTCAGGCAAGGCACAAATTGTTGCTAAAGTAAATTTTTTGCACTGCCCGCAGTAAAAAGTTAAAGAACATTTTTGGAGCAAAAAAATCAGTTTAATGAAACTAAAAAAACGAAAGGAAAATCTGGATAACGTCACTTTGACGATCAGCGTGCAAAATCGATATTAAAATTTAGGTAATGAATTAAACCACATTCCTGCCAACTTCCTTTAAAGGAAAATGAATTACAGGCGTATTTGAAAATTGACCATTTTCCCCCAAAAATTCATACTCTAAAATCCTTTGCTCCCATCTTAAAAGCAGCACTGATACATGCGTAATTTTATTAGGAGTAAAATTAATACTGAATTGGTTAACGTAAATATTTTTGAAAATAATAAAAATACTACTAATTTATTTGTAAAACTTTACTTTAAATATCTAAATGTAAAAAATGAGTCTACCCTCTTGGTCAATTGAGCCACGAAATAGAAAGAATTTCTCGGAGTTTTCCGAGGTTAGGGTTAGAGTTCGCCTACTTTTTGGTTAGGGGACACAACGGCGAAAAGCCCTCCAAATGTGGAAGATGAATATTTGAACAAATGTAGCTCCATTATCTACTTTTATACCCTCCACCATGTCTTTTGTTTTTTTGAAGTGTTTCTTGATATTCTATGTTTGTTCTCATAGAAATCACGCAGAGTTTTGCTACCGAGTCCAACATTTATTCACTAAAGCACTGAAAAAATAATGTGCAAAGCGTTCGTTTTAAAGACAGTGCTGACAAACTGCAATTTCGTTGATTTTATAGTTGTTGTTGCTGTTCACTCACTGGTGTTTGTTTCACTATAAAGTTACAATTGTCGTTTTCAGTTGCCACGATGTACCACCATGTCGTGTATCCTTTAGTCTTTTCGGAGAATAAACCGAGCGCTTCACTTGAAGCAAGCCGCATCCAAGGGTTGTGTGTTTTCTTGTTGGGTTAAACTGAGATGTAGAAGAGAGAGGTAATGTCACGAAACATATTAATCATTGTGAATGTGTATAAAGAGTTAAGTTTATCATTAATTTGTTACACAATTGTCACTTTATATTGATTATACACTGCAAGTCTTCTCAACTTATAATGTCGGACTGACGGAATAAGAAATATATACTATTAATAAATATAAACATACTATTAATTCGTTTAGATCCAAAAGATAAATAAATGTGTCTGTGGATCAAGTTGCTGTTAGAGGTGATGCATTGAGGTATTATTTTTCCTTGTCTTACAATAACAATGTTTTGGATCAAAACTCATTAAAGGCCCATGTTCACCCTAGATGCATTGCGCGCCCTGTACTCCAGAAAAAAACATTTCGCGTAGTTGAAAATCGCTGCCTTCATTGTGTAGAGTCAATCTTTTCTAATCTTCCACAGTTTGCTAAATCTCATTTAAAAGAAAGTCTAAACAGGTTCTTTTGGTATTTTTCTTTACATCTTTGTGGATATTTTGGTCTGATATCGAGCCTTTTTGTTTCTGTGAGTCTTCGTTTCACTGCAGTACTTTCGATGGCAGTGCCATCAAAACGTACGTTTGGAAGACCGCGTCGACAGGGGTCGCCGAAGTACATTCGTCTCCGTGAATCCGTTTTTTTTTTTAATCTCTGGAGAGATTGGAAAGAAGCTCTTGGCTGCAAATTCTACAGACAGCGTGTTTGCCTAGTTCCTTCTACATCAACTGTTGATGTTCAATTGTAAACAAAGGTCCCGTTGCAATCAGTTGAAAGCAAAACAAGCGAGTCAATCTAACATGAACAATGCTTTATTTAATTTAACCTATGAAGCGAGTGATATCGTAAACTTATCGTCTGGCGTATTGCTCTAAAGTAGTGAGAACTATTATTAACAAACCAGTCCTTAGCCAAACCTAAAGGAACTGTAACACAGCGATTACAGCAACAAAACTGTACGCACTGCTGATTCGACGCTTTGTAAACAATTTCTCGCTTATTCTTTCGAGAATACATACCTAGGCTTCCTAACAATTAACACAAAATAATAGATTGAAGAATCAAAACATTTCACAGTCGAATCGGGCTTCAGGAAAATCTCACCTGGTGCGTAGACGTTTCGTAATTATATGACCTTTTCTGTGTTCATCGGACTCAACAAAGCATCCATACGCATTCACTACCAGTTTAAATTTTGAACTGCTTTCTCTGGTGACATTTAACGAAGTCGGCGATATATGTTCCTCCATTTGGAAAAGAATTAAAGTCTTACAGGCCTCTTTGATACTGTCTCTGTAAGCTTTGGTCAAGCGTGAAAAAAGCTGGTCTCCCTCACAGTCATTTTTATGTCGTCAACGCAACCCTCCACAAAAATGGAAGCCAATCAAAACACTGCATAAAGTTTCAAAACAAAAACACAAACGCGCAAAGTCGTTTGGGTGAACATGGGCCTTTAATGATGATTATGTATTCCTTTAGACAATATTGCATAATTGTCAGAGATGCAGATGTGAATATGAGAGCCCAACTAATTGAACTAAATCTGCTAACAAATCATGCTTCCTAAGAAGTTTTTTGTGTAACTAATTGTAATAGACATTTCCCCAAGAATTGGAAGAGCAGTGTTAAGTGATGTGAATGTCACACAATATGAAAGCGGCTGCATCTAGATAGGTGAATCTAGATAGTTTTACCTTCCCAAAAGATGGTCAAGGAAGCGAATCCATCACAATGACCCATGACGAGGCTATAAAGAATCACCACCAAGGTAGATCCGCCTGTCCAACACCAGCATACAGGGATATGTGTTTTCATGGTTGAAAATGTATGTTGATGAACCGAATCTAATACCAGAAGCTTTGCCTCAAAAGCCGAAGCCTGAATCCAAGTTCACAGATCCTTTCTGGTATGCGAACCAGCCACTTGGTGTCAACAGACTATCTAAAATGATAAAAGAACATTCTTTGGGTTCCACGCTATCTAAGACATACACTAATCACCGTGTACGTTTCCGGCTTCCCTATGCGATGAATTGCATAGCAGTAGTAAACCTTTATTTAACTAGGGTAATCCCTTCCGAATACTTAAAAGTATATCTGTTATCAATAGGAGCCCTAGGGAGCCCCTAGCATGGAACTTTATGTTTGATGGTACTCCAAGCTCTACTAATCATTCTTTACAGTTTCCACATAATCTTCAGTCATTGCCTCTGGGTCTTAAGGATATCATAGAAACACAAGTTCTCACGTCTACGATAATCCTCCTGTTTCACTAGTTGTTGTTAAGACCACTTAAACCTCCATTTCTAGATTCAAATTCTCCTTTTCTGTATTGTCTAAACATGCTTGAAAAAACTGGTTTTTCTTTTTCAACAACTTGACCTCTTCCCATAGAGCACTTAAAAGTCTGTTGTTTCTTTTAAATCCTCTTCAATTACTTGACATTGCCTTTAAGTTTGTCTCTCAAAGCTTCTATTTCCTCGTCAGTTGTAGTGAATCCATATTGCTCCGAAAGCACTAGCTGAACTAGAGGACACCTCCTATTGTCTGGTTTTTGTTGGTACATCCAAAGGGAAACAGGATGAAGTCAAGGAACGTTTGCTCGAGTCTGGAATCCCCAAAGATCAGCTTATTGTGAGGGAGTTCATTCAAAGTAAAGAAGGGTTAAAAGAACTGTTTTGTGAGGTTGACCTTGCCATCATGCCTTCCAGAACAGAGGGCTTTGGATTGACAGGTCTTGAAGCGTTATCTGCTGGTCTTCCCATTCTAGTAAGTGGCAATTCAGGATTCGGACACGCACTGCGTGCTCTTCCACAGGGGCATCCATTCGTTGTGGAATCCAAAAACCCTAATGATTGGGCGAAGGCAATAGCCTCTGTTCGTCAAAAAGAAAGAGCAAAGCGTCTTCAAGATATCCAATCCTGGAGAACAAGTTATGAAGAGAGGTACAGTTGGGAGGAACAGTGTACATCTCTCATTGAGAAACTGTGGAGTTTGACTAAAAGTGAGCTTTCACATTTTTTATTTTACTAACTGTTAAGAAAGAAGTGAACGGTTGAACGTAATGGGAATTTTTCTCAGGTTTACAGCAACAAAGGTACTTTTCAAACATACCATAGTGGGGTAAAGGGGTCAGACGGCCAATTGTTGTTGCTGGAAATATCTATAAGTCGTCTAGCCGTTTTTAGTTAACGAAGGTTGATTATTCTGGTATCATCACACGCATTTTGGTCATCTGTGGCTTACTTGCGTGCATCTTGTGCATTGAGGCGTAATCGGTAAAAATTGGGATCACTCTTTATATGTGTGTATAGTGTACACTACATGTATTTTGCGTTCTGCCGTTGAATTCCTGTGCACTACAGTACACAGAAACCTTAACCGCTATAGCACTCAGAATTGTACACTTAAGTACTCGGAGAAGGGAAAGAGCGCTAAATTGTAGTATGTTGACGTCCCGTGTGAAAAACCTCCATGGAATTCCATGGATTTCCATGAAATTCCATGGAGGATTAGGACATCAATTTCCATGGAATTCCATGGAAATTTCTCCATAGATTTCCATGGAAAATATTTGCATGGAGGATTAGGACATTTCCCATGGAATTCCATGGAAAACATTAGGACACCAATTTCCATGAAAATTTCTGCATCGACATTTTCCATGGAATTCCATGGAAAAGTTCCATGCAATTCCATAGAAACTACTCCATCGATTATTCCATGGAACTCCAGGGAGTTTCATGGAATTCACAGGAATTACACATTTAAAATATCCAGTGAATCAAATGGAATACATAACAGATTTTGGTCCACTGCAATTTATTTAATCAATAAAAGGACCACATAAATCTCTTTTTAAAGATATCAATCAAAAGTTAACACGCTTTTGGCGGAAAATTTGACATACTGTAGCTAAAACAAATTAATGTTTACTTGTGACTATACACATTGCAGTTTAGAATGCAGCAATCATATTAAAGTAGCTTAAAGGAAAAATTTAGATTTAATATAAAGCAAGGAATCTTGGCCTGGTGTTTAAGAAAAGTAACAGGCGAATAGATGCATAATTGAGAGAAAAAAATAAGCTAATACTAAAGAATGCATAAACCGTCAGTATGTAATTAAACATGGCTTTATTTGATGCGACGAAAAAGGGAAGTGCTACTTATTTCCTCGATCAGAACCATGGTATTTAGTTATAGCAAAGTCCTACCTAATCCTTGGGAAAAAACGGCGTCAGCCACAATTATAATTTATCAGTCTCTTGTACAGTTTTTACGTAGCAGGCATGAAAATTCTAAATATGATATTTCTTCTTATACGTCGAAGAAGTCCATCGAAGTACAGTCTTCGATTTCTAATTCTGCCAGAATTAGTAACTATTCCGAAGGATTCCAAAGGCAATTTGCAGGAAAGACCACATTCATATCTGTATAAACAAAAAAGATGAAAACTGCATATTACAACCGATAAACAGCACCCGAAAAGTCACCTTTCTAAATCTAGCAGAGACAATCGAGCGGACGAATTCAGTTGAGCAACCAAACACGAGTTGTGTACATATTAAGCTTACCTTCCTCCTTTAATGTGCGATCCAGCTGAGTCGTTGTTCAGTCGAAGACGATTTGAAACGAGCCAAATGTAAGCAACCTCACAAGTGATATTTTGCGCTGAAAATAACATCTTTTTCGGATGCTTTCATTGCAAAGACAATCCGTTTACCCAACACTGTCGTACTGCACAGAAGTCCGCCTAAAGATTTGAACCAAGAAAACTGATCTTCTACGCATTTCTATTGGTTCAAAAACCCCACGTGATCGGGTAAGTCACTAAGCGGGGAGGCCTGGACGCCAGTTCAAGCACCAAACATGGCGTCAAATCACGGCACGATCGTGGAGATGTCTGTCTTTAAAGGCTTTAAATTGT
>BOPM01000220.1:202126-221883 GCA_022179025.1 Porites australiensis
TTTGTCTTTGAATTTGACCTGAACCCGTGAGGGGTAGCCAGCGCGAAGAAAATTTCCAGAAAACGTCTTTGAAAGCCAGAAAAAAATTCTCCGCGTTTCGGCCGCCATCTTTTTTTTTTTTTTTTTTAACTTGTTTCCAGTACTCTTTGACCGTTTTATTGTTTTTACCTCATGTATGCTTCATTCAGAAGTGTCACGGCTAAAAACGGCAAAATACTAACCCCTACCAGGACGGGAAATTTTTTGTTGATCTCAATGGACCCAGATTTCTACGCGACGGGGCAAATTCGAAAAACATCACTGCTATCTTGACTTAGACTTATGAATTTCCTTGCAGTGCTACCGTTTCAAGTAAATATAAAAATGTAAACGAGAGCTCCGCCCTTAGGCTTCGCTAAATCACGTTCTTAGAATAGACAGTGCTGGCAATCATGACAAAGAGAACATTAAGACATTACCTTAATTTCTGATGGAAACGTCCGTACACGAATACTTTATTTAAATCGTGGCCCGTGGACCTGGAATGAATCTGAATCCTCTGCAGTGTATTCGCTAGTTTTAAGGCATGTTATTCACTTTACTTGACGGCCGTGTATTTTGTCCTTGTACCTGAAAATCATTTCCACAAATAGGGCTGTATGTTAAAACTTCCTCGTTTATACGTTCAAGCTGTTTGTTTGTTTCGTGCGTTCAGCCAGTACCGTTTTGGGGCAAAAAGGGTCGCTACGAATTATTTATTGCCACTCGTTTCTTGATCTTGAGTTTGACCTACTGGTCAGGCAACCATGTATTACTTTGTGTTGCACAAAGAAATACATGCGGGCATAATGCAAAATTATAATTCTTTCTTGGCAGTTATCTTTTTTGATCTAGTCAATGACGTTTTGCCTAATTTTCCGTTGCACTACTTCAGGTATATGCGCGGACGGTCCTGGAGCCTACTTATTTCATGGTGTTGTGGAACAGCAGTACATCTTCCACGTGATGGATCACGCCTTGTGTTTAAGTGACAGCAAACAAGGGACATGTGATAAGCACGTGACAAGGGGAGGTCTAGTCACAAGTGATTCTAGTAAAACTCAAGTCCCTAAGACAAAATGTCTGATTTTGACATTTGCATTAGTGTCAATGTTTTCTAAGGAAATTGCCACCTGTTTGTCTGGGTTTTAACCCTTCAGTTGTTCATTTTTTTATTTATTTCTTCACTACAGAAAGGCCACAACACAAAAATCAAAGTATCTTTCGTTTTATTACTTTTTATTACTAATTAGCATATGATTATGATAGCATAGAAAGCGACCGATTATATAGCTACTATATGTATCAGCTTTATTTAAGCCAAGGCAAGTTTGTAATACGTATTTTGAAAGTGTACGTTCTGTCTGTTAATATGCATAGCCTATAGCAATAACAATTGCATGTATTCTTGTTCATACAATAATCTCCTTCCACATGCTGTTGTTTCCTGAATAAGGTACATTTCATAAGCGTTTCGTAGCCAAGAAGAAATGGTTCTCTTCTCGCAGCTCCACGAAAAAGAGAATATATAAGGAGCGTATATGTATTTGCGCAGGCGGGCCCTCGTAGGCCCTCAGAACAGCAGACGTACACTGCAAAAGCAAGTTGACAAGAAAACGTCTATACATACTCTTTTCGATGTACACCATAAATAACGAAGGCCTCCATTCTGTAGTTTTTGGTGATTAATTTTAGCATTAACTAGAAAAACTCAGCACTGCTTTAAGATGAATAGAATCCTAAATCACAAACCGTTTGCCTGAAAAAGATACTAAATCAGTTTTTCTTCCTCAAACCTAATATGAAACACATTTTGATAACCATTTAACAGACCGTAGTACAGTCTACCACTCTGCAGCTAAAACGTCATCTATACTGCTACTTACAGCGAAATTCATTGTGTCGCGCTGTGCGTTTTGCAAATTTTGGGGCTTTATGTTCAGTCAATCATCTTAGCAGACGTCTTAGGAAACACGTTTACTTTAAGGATTTCAGAAGGTTGTAGTTTGTGGTTCGTGATTGGACGATTTCGGTCCGTTTTGTTTGTTTTATGTTGTAAAGTTCGTTGCTTTGTGATCGTTCTGTTTCTGGCAATAATCGACTAGTTTTAAAAGTTTGCTTGGCAGATGTCTATGGTCTTTCTTATTCTTGTTACTTGCGAGCGTTTGCCGCGCCTCCTTCCTTCGACAACAAAATTCCCTCACTATCTCAATTTCCCTCGCTATTCTTGAGCGATCTAAAGTCATTCTCAGAATCTCAGCCAAGCTGGGCGAGCAGGTTACATTGTGAATTTGATTAACCCCGCCTTCACTAAAATGATTGACGGAACAGAAAAACCCCAAATCCCTTTGAAGTTTGCAAAAATCGCAGCGCGATACTACGAAATTCGCTGTAAATTTTTAAAAAAGCTGTTAATATACTTGTAATCTTGTCACTATCGAGGGTTGAACTGCATGACACAATTTCAGATCCTGGACTCATCTTGTCCTCCGCTTATTACTCTAATCAAATCCTCTTTTTCATTACTGTTTTCTGCAGAATAACAGCAATGAATTTTAGTATCTGATCTCTCTTTGAACTGAGATCTACATGCAAACTCTCTCGACTCATCTCTGCTTGCTCGCGGCTAAGCTGCTAGAGCTCGGAATCTCAGGTTTTGAATCTTTTTTTAAGGGGTTTTTCTTCATTGATAAAGTTATTGTTTTGGTTCCACCCCCCAACGGTCGAGGTAGCGCCACAGTTTCTTTGAAACTTATACACTCATTTTTAGGCACTTTTGAGGCTTGTTTTGGAGAAACTTTTTAAAACAGTCGTTGTCCTAAACTGGTCTCAACTAACTCTTTCTTGTGTGCCTTTATACTCACTACAGTCATGGAGAAAACGTTACACGTAAGAATGCATTAATAAATAAAAAATGAAATCATTCTACTGATTTTAATTATTATTTCTCGTCTTATTTTTTCCCTTTCTTTTAATATTTTAGTTCTTCCTTTTACTCTCTTTCTTACCAGAAAATACAAACTTGTTGATACGACTGTTTCTCTCAGCATTTGGTGTCGAGGTATTGGAGGCGGGCGTTGTTCCTGTTTTCTGGTGTGACTGACTGTTTTCTTCTACGGGCTTTACGTGCTCGCAGAGCCTCTCTAACCTGGTGCAGAAATAGTTGAGTGATGAACATATAAATCTACTGTATAACCTCGATTTAACGAAGGGCCAGGAGACTGGCAAAATTTTTTCGCTATAAAGTTATCGAAGTTTCTTTATATTGAGGTTCTGTTTCATACATTTTACTATTACTGGTGTAAAGAAAATTGTTCGTTATACCGAGGACTTCGTAATATAGATTGTTTCGCTAATACGTGCGAAAGTTCATGGCATTCCATATGCACGAGTTCGTTGAAGCCCTTAATATTTAGTATTCATAAATCGTACCTTTCAGTAAAGCGAAATTGTAATTAATTCAAAGACATGAGTTGTAACTTTCAAGAGTAGATTCGTCGTTGAAAAGAGTGGAGACTGGATTACAAGAGTGGATTTGAGAGGACTCAATGGATCGGACATTCGCGGCTGCAGGACACATGCTACCGGGTACCGAGGAACATTGATCTCACGTTCGTGGTATTATTTTATTTATGCGTTCTCGTAGTGATATTTGTACTTTCATACTACTACATCAGAAATTTCTGCCAACTGATTGGCTTAGAGCAGTGGTATTTCAGCTTAATTTGAAATACCTACATGTGAAAATTACAAACCTTTTGTGGGTAGTAGTATAAACAAATAATAGCATGATTTGTGTGTTCTATTTGGCATAAATATCACTCGTGATATTTCAAAATTGTCTCAAATTTCACTCGCCTAACGGCTCGTGAAATTACGCATAACAATTTCGAAATATCATCCGTGGTATTTATGCCAAATATCACAACAAATCATGCTATTACCTATACTAATTCTACTTTAGGTTTCGAAGGCGTTGTGATGCATCTTTGATAACTGTGCTGAACGTAGTGGATTGCAGCTAGCGAAATATAGAGGTTCGTTATACCGAGGTTCCACTGTAGTTGGTCACGCAATTTGAACTGTTATTAACTGATATTCGCTCACCTGTTGTATAGGAAAACTAGCAAAAGGCTGAGAATTAACTATGCCCCTTTGCTCTATCTCCTCTTACCTGGTCATCCAAAACACAATGAAAGATGCAAAAAACAAGTCCCTATGAACAAAAACAAATACAGTCAGCAAGGATGGCAACGGGACTTTTGTTGTCAAATTCTCAACAAAACTCCCCAGCCTCTATAGTCTTTGGAAAAGAAGCTTTCGTCATATCTTTATCACTTCAACACTAGTCTGAGTGTTATCGGTTAGCAGAAGTCATGATATTTCTATTTCTCAAGAAAAAAGACTGCAAGTTAACGAGCAGCTGAACGTGGTCTACTCTAGGCTAAGTGTGCCAGGGTCCTTACGGGACAAATACATCAATAATTCAAACTTACCCATCAAGCTTTACCGGTACTTACCATTAAGGAGTTCACCAAAATATAAGCATACTTCACGGAATCGTGCAAATCAACAAAGAATCCAAGCAACCACGTGACCCCAAGAAGGGGGAGCAAGGCAACAGTACTCCTTATGCCTCTTCTATAAAAGAGACATTCATGATTTTTCAAAAGCATGCTACTATAAATTGGGCTATCTATCAAGTGGCCTCTATAGCTATTCTTCATAGTTGTAAATACCTACAGGAATAGTTAAAATAATCAACTACCGAGCCTTCTTATTACTTTACAAGTGAACTTACCTTGCAGCCTCTATTTTATTTTTGCCATATTTGTTGGATATTTTACCAAATACAACTCTCAAAATGATCACGAACAGAATCAGGTTTATCTGAAATGAAAAAAACAATGTTGTCGAAAGCCGGTGAAAGGGGCTAAAATGAAATCCCGAAGGGATGCCACTAGTAATTAAACAGCACTGAGTAAGCTTCAATGTAAACTGCTGTGAGTAGAAGATGAATTTTGTTTCAATGAGCAATAACATTTTTAAATGACACACTTCTCGATTTGTGTTGCACCCTCATCCATGTTATCTGCGAGAAGTAAAAATTTTAAACTCTAAGTTCCATTCTCTTATACTACATATTGAAGTGGTAAGCAGGCCTCTAGCCCAAAGCTGGTTTCGTAATTTTATTTGAATTCTGTCTCAGTCTAGGCAATCTACCTCTGAATATGCAGCATATGTGGTAAGCGGAGATTTCATGGCCCAAAGAGGAGGAGCGCTAGGGCTGGTGTAGTTGTACGAGTCCCCGCCTTCCACCGATGAGGCCTGGTTTTAAGTCCCGGTTAACACAATACTAGGGTTAAGTTTGTTGTTGTTGTTGTTGTTTTTGTTTTCCTCGAGAGATCTCCCTCCGAGTACTTCGAATTTCCCCTGTCCTCCAAAACCCACACCTTCAATTTCCAGTTTGAACTACAATGTGTTTCCGTTTAGTAGGGAACACTACTAAAGAGCCACGGGTTTAATTCTCAGCCTTTCATGCAAATTTCAGTAAATTTAGACCCTCTCAAAGAAACGTTTGACGGTTTGTTTAAGTCCTGTCCCTCAAACTTGGGTAAAGGCTGCGTGAATGTTATAGGTATGAAATCATTGGTGCTCACCAGGAGAATTGCTAAAACTGGACCTTTGTAAATCCACTGACTGCCGTTTATCCAGCATCTGTAAACACAAGAGTAAAGCGAACTAACAACCTTTAAAATGGTGATGCTCGCGATGAGAACGATCATATCGTGTTTGAGTTGTAGTTGTCGATGATAATCTATGACGATGCCGACGATGTTGGTGACGATGATGATGATGATAATGATGATGATCGAGAATAATGAGATGGCCAAAAATTATTAATTACTATAATGGTATTTAACTACAGTAACAGTAAGGTTGTTAATGGAATGTCAGTTTACCTGGTTCTTTCGATCTTCGCGGCAAAATTCAATGAGCCGCATGTAATGTTCTTATACAAACTTTTCCCCATGTCATAAGACGAAGGACGAATAGCAGCCACCAAGCCAACGATGACTGCTGGTATTCCTTAAATTATGACAATAAAACCATTTTCTGTTTAATATACACTGAAGGTGTGTACACCCATCAAATACACCAAGAGCAATGTGTCTTCACAAGGGAAAGGGCATCTATTATAGAGGTGGAGTTTTTTTATGAACCACGGTATTTTTGAAAAGAATTAAATCTGTGTATGATAAAGGCTTTCCACTGTAGAGCCACTTCGAGTGTATGGCATTATGATTTCTTTAAACACTGAAAAAAAAAAAAAACGGAAAAGCCCAAAACTGATTTATTTTAATGGCCAATAACACAACTTCCCTTTTCAAACAAGTTTAGATAGTTTTTGCCTTGATTTATCAGTGTTCACTCAGACTAACATAATAATAATTAGCCTTGCTTACATTTATTAAACGTGAAACAGCATCGATCTTTTAAATATCTACTTTCAGTTCTGTTGTTATCAGCCTTTTAAGATACTCACCAACTCTTTTAAACCTTTATAATTATTATTAATTATTCTTATTCTTGTTCTTATTTATTCAATTTTTTTTTCTGGCAACATTTTACAAATTATATTACTAAAAATCTATATTTGGATAACTAGGGAAAGATATCCTGCAATAAATGTTTCTATTTGTGAAATCTTCATGAAAAAAAATTCTGCAATCAGTGGTATTTTGCAACCGAGTGAACTGCATGAATTATATGAAGGAAGATCATCGCAATTATATGCGCAACTTATGCAGTTGCGAAAAGAAAGCCTGAAAAAAAAATTCAGGCTTGTTTGGGATTCGAACCCTTGACCTCTGCGATACCGGTGCAGCGCTCTACCAATTAAGCTAACAAGCCAACTGGGAGCAGGTCGTCATATCTGGTCTAATCGTAGAAATATAAAGATACGAACCCCATCCCATCGTCAGGTAAGACAGATACGGTTTGCTGACTGGGAAGACTTTGACCACCTTTATGTAAAGATTGATTCCTTCCACCAGCATCCACGTAAACAGAGATGTGTGAAGATAGTGCTGAATCACGGTAGCCAAGCAACAAAGGACCTAAAATACAAAACCGCCTTTCAAGTTTTTTTTTTTCACCACTTTAATTAAATTATTATTTATTTATTAAATGATTTTTTTTCGCGTGACGATTGGACCGAGTAATACACATTCATTTAGTCGCAACTCAAAGAGATATGCATCACTTAATATTGATCGAAATTTCAATATTGAGTCAATATTGTTTAAATTCCTGACCTGGTAATGTAAATAGAGCGTTTTCACTTATATGGCCAGCAGCTAAGCAAGTCACCCAGTTTATTGCAACACAAGAGAGAAGTCACTTGTGAAGAGTTTTTTTCTCACAGGAATGGTAGGGACACTAACATGACCGCCGTTTGATTGTTCATGGCGAAGTGACGTCATGTGAAAAGGCTAATATCACCCACGATAAGTTTGGCATAAAAATGTGAATTCCAGTATCTGATTTGTAGGCTTCATATTCATATACAAAAAATATTTTTTTATAAACATCATGAGCTAAAAATGACAGCAACACAAGAAATAAATTCGTCATTGTTATTGTTTTCTTTATTGTTTTAGACTCATTACAACATGTATGATCTGGTGCCAATATAGGATCATACACTCTTTGCTAATTTATCGAAGGTGTCTGCCAACTCAAACAACTGAACCGCGAACAAGACCTTAGCAGCTCGGGATCAAGAAACCTTATCTGATGCAAAAATGTTGGGATGCCATCGTAAAATACGCGAAATTGATAGGGCATTAAGCAAATTTGTGGGCCTCCCAGATATTTTAGGTTTTTACTCCCAACAGTGTGATTTTATGATTGTTTCAATAATAAGGAAAATACTGAATATGTCAATGGAGGCCTAGTTTTCCACACAAACCCTTAAAATTTTGCATATTTTCTAGCTGTGAATCATAAGATCTTATAAGGCTTTAAGAGACAATCACCTTAAATTGGCTTTCTAGCTAACTTTCTCTTCCCATCTCCCGTTGCATTTCACAAAACCTGCGTAACTGCGAGCTGCAGAGATCTAATTAGTCTCCAATGGACAAGAATGCCGTTGTGAAGAGTTTTGACTATGTATTACATTATTGATAAGATGAAAAGGGGATAACGAATCTAACGCATAGCATGTAAACTTTAGGAACTGTGATAAACCATAAAACCTCGAGACAGCTTACAATATGATCCATCCGTGTAGAAAATGAGGCGATATCCAAAATATACACGAGGTTACCAAGTCCAAGAGAAAAGAGAAGATTCTTGTGAACGAAAATTTTCTCGGTGCTTTTAACCCTATAGAATTAATAAAATAAAATGGTAAGTAGCCCAATGTTTTGCACAGTTCTTCCAACGGATTCTTCCAGCAGGCATGGACATCGGTCTCTCTTGCGTCCTTTTAGCGGTGGTGAAAAGCGACTATAGAAAGTTGCTTATTTTTAAGAATCATATTCGTAAGGATAATAGTTCAAAACTGTCAAGAGCAAAGTAACCTTAGTGAAGGTCACAATACGTAACACACTTGAAAAGCATTTTTCAATTTAAGTCCGGTAATTTACCTTATCATGGTAAGTATTATGAGAGACAGGATCACTGCAACAACAGATACTCCAAGAAGGACCAACTCTAAGACACTTTGGACTTGGTAGTGTCTGTCAGTGGCAGCAGGTTTTTGTACTTTAAAGGCGTCTTTTTCCTGAAAAATAACAATAAATGATGACTTCATTTTACTACAACTACCAGAATCCTTCAGTTTTTCATGGGGGACAAAGTGTCTGAAAAATGTTGCTACATTATAGCTGTGTTAATTGGCCCTAACTCTTCACGAGTCTCTCCCTTGTCTTGGCCAAGAAATTTTAATCTTTTTTTTTTTTTTCGTCACTGAAAAAAATCGATGATATATATCAAAAGGTGAAAACAAAACCTTCCAATACACACCCCCATCCCCCCTAGACTTCACAAAGGCCTAAGACAGTTATATTCCCGATAAAGCATAGCAGAACATATGGCCTTATTTATGGTGATATTAAGAGAATAGATTTCGTTTGTGATCGGCTTGGAAAACATTACCTGGTCATAATCTATATGAGAGCAGTTGTTGGCCGCGAGGATAGCTTTTATTTCTTCAATAGAAGACTCCGTTGGCTATAATAATAGTGACATTGCAAATTCGATTTTAGTCCGATAACTAATACCGGTATGAAATAACAAACAATACAGGAAATTAAAACTACATAATCCCAAATACAGTTTATAATGAAGTATATCTCATTCATATAAGAACATATAATGACGTATAGATCTCGTCAGAGCGAAGAGCTATAAACGTGGCCTTTGGCTCGTTAGCCCTTGGGTTCATGTTTCAAACATTAGCAACGTACGATTTTCGAAATAACGGTAATGAAACGCTTAAGGTGGCAAGACTAGATTTTTTAGGGAGGATAACTCCCAAGTTTGAGCATTGTTCAACCTTGCCCTAATCGAGGCAGCGAAGAGAGGTATAAGGTCACTTAAGCGATTTCTGAAAAATGATTTCTGGTACCAACAAAAACAAAAGCAAGAAAAAAATCGTAATAGCGTCATTAAGTTGCCACGGTAACTCCGATGTCAATAAAACAAATAACCAATTGACATTTTTAAACAATACCGCTGTGGTAACTTTTTCCCGGTTTTGTTGACGCCGACGTAGTAAATGCTTAAACTTGAGAGGAAATTCCTCAATAAAACAGGGACGGCACAAATGTTACCAGTGTTTATCTTGTGTTTCTGTGAGGTTTCAGCTAGATTTGACCAGTATAACACTGAGAACTTTACCTAACAATACAGTTAAACAACGAGAAAGGAAAGACGGAATCGCCTGCTGAGTACTTCGAAAAGTAGCTCCATGCTCGCCGAACTAAAACGAGTCCGTGCTTTCGACCAACACCTGGTTTCACCTTGATTGAGCCTAGGCGTTATGGTGATGCACATGCCGTACACAAATGACGTAATTCAAAATGGCACCGAAAAATCCAACGAACCACGAAAAAACAGCACAGATTATCCAAGCACCACCAGATTCCTAAGATTAAAGGTTGCTTTCTCCTCACGTCAAACGCAATTGCTGTTTCATAGCACTTAGCTTGGGTGATGTCTAGCTGTGGCTTTCTTTTGTTACCTTTAATGATGCAAAGCCACTGCCAAAGTGAATTTTGCACGAATTTGATCTATCACAAATCCGACCGCGGCTAGGCGGCTTAGCCCACCTTGAATCGTTTACATGGAAAAATTGACCCCGACTGAGAGAATAACATGTACAACCAAATTATGCACTCAAGCACACGTACCAACTCCGCGTTATGGCCAGTACCTTAGGCATGCGCACAACCATATCACCCCGGCAGCGGCAGCCATGAACAGCTGTTTCGCCCTTACTGGAGCTCATCAGCATGGCTTGGCCGTCGGGTCAATGGGCGGGGGAAAAACCCGCGCATCAAAGACTTTTGGGCACACGGGTCAATTTTCTCATCCCACCTCCATACGCATGCCGTGGGAAAACCGTTTTGCGGTTCCCAATTCAACCAACAGATACCACTTGTTTACGGTGGAGCTGGCGCTTAATGAAGTGCTTTGCATTTGCCTTGGCAGTGAAGGGTCTAAAGTGAGACCCGACGGCTACACCATGGTGGTGAGCCCCAATGATGGCGAAACCGCTGTCCGTGGCTGCCACTGCCTGAGTGATATGGTTGTGCACATGCACGCGGTGTTGGTACGTGTGCTTCAGTGATTGGTATTGAGGGGATAACCCGGTCTGGCAGACCGGGTTACCCACCTCGGTGGGTCACCAAACCTATCATGTAAACGTGAACAAATTAAAATGAGAGATTATATGGACAGGCGGGGTTACCCTAGTCTGCTACACAGCCGTTTTTAGTGTCGTCACGCAAGGAGAAGGAGCGTTGCGTGACGACACTAAAAACGGCTGTGTAGCAGACTAGGGTTACCCCACCTAAGCGGGTTACCTCACCTACCCGAGGTCCCCCACCTCCATGTAAACAGGCCCTACATCTATATATTAAAAATGATGCGGTAATGAGTCATTCCAACCTTTAAAGTCTTTCTGATTATTCAGCATTACCTCCTTACTTGTAGTATTGTACTTTTGAGAGATCTCAGTCGAAAAGTTAAAGACAGTTGGCGTCGGGTTTAAAGGCCTTGCAGACGGGCCTTTGATACCCTCACGTGTAATCAATGGCGCACTATTTAACTGCATAATGAGCTCTGTTCTTTTAATAAATACTTTTGAGGGGCGGATGCTTCCGTCTCCAAAATTTACCAGATAACCAGCAGACCTTTATCGGAAAATACAAAAAAAAACGTAGGATTAATATAAAAAGAATATCGATAGCTCCAATTTTTCCGCATCACGTCACAAAGACTTTTGAATCAAACCGATGTGCATGCTAACTAATTACTGAGTGTATAATGGTTCATTAACTTAAGATTCCTTGCGTATTATTAACAAGTTTTTGCCCCATGTTCATTCTTGCAGGTAAGTGACGTAAAATGATAACTGTTTCAAAATCCACGAGTGAGGAGTTAGTTATTTTCTATTCGATTGTGCACAGAGGAACACCGATATGAAAATGACAGGGGTCTTTTTTTCTTTCTTTCTTTCTTTTTGTTTTGTTTGTTTTGTCTTTCTGTCTATTTATTTGTTTTTTTTTTGTTTATACTTATTTTCCTCTCTACTGACCCAGAAAAGTTACTACAATAATAGAGTATGCAGTTGACCAATTTAAAGTGGAGCTCACGCCCGCGAAGCGCACGCAGCGGAGCACCATGGGTACGAAAATGTGGTAATCTACCCATCCGCGAAAATTTGGTAATCACGTGACCGTCCGTCCGCACCACAGGCATACCAATGTTAAATAACCCAATCAACAGGTATGGCAACCCAAATGCAACTGGAGGTTATTTTGGCGGGAAATCGCATAGCCACCCGCGTCTTGTAAAGCAGAGGCAGCTAAAGAATCAATAAAGAAGAAATCGGACAGGCGGCAGGCCAGCGAAACTCAACGAGAAAAAGGGCGACAGAGATCTAGAGAGAGAGATAAAAAAGCAAAGGAGACATATTTTTTTGTTGGAAGAAAAACATGAAAATTTTGTAGCGGCCGTGACAAAATGAGAAATGCTAGCGGCCACCAATGCAAGGAGAAAATGAGCGGCAGTGAAAAAAAAGTGAACGAGAACACGTACGACATTTCCTCCAGAAAAAAGTTTCTGGAAGTTTCACGTTGCAGTCGTGCAAAACAACGGCAAATAAATGTACAAAAAAAGTGTGCTGCACGTGCAAAGTTGCTTTTTTGCTAATTAGACCTATTGTTGTTTTTTCACCGTTCTCAGGCGTTGCCTTCGCTGCTTAACATTACACGATTTTATATTTTGTTTGAACAAACTATAAATATCATCGAGAGCTTTGCTTTTAGCCCTGGCTAAATCTATATATTAATTGTCATGTCATGACGCCAACTGGACATTAAGAGGTGGTATCAATTCTCCGACTACGCTATTACGGTGTGACAACCACCAATTGACGATTTCTGACAAGTTATTCTTAAGATCTTGAACAAGTCAATTGTTTGATTTTGGCGATGTCCACACGAATCCGGACATTTTTGAAACCACATACTGTACAGCTGTATTTTTTTTACATGAATCGACCTTTCGTCCAAACGTAAACAGTAGGGCCATTTATACGAGGAAAATTAAGACGCGTCTTACATAAGACGCGTCTTAAATAAGACGCGAACTGTACCATTTATACGAGCATGTCTTATCTAATAAGACGCGGCTTAGCTAAGCCGCGTCTTATTTTAGACGAAATGTGCCGTTTATACGGAAAGTTCGCGTCTTATGTAAGATGCGTCTTATTTTTCCTCGTATAAATGGCCCTAGTGAATCCACTCACCGAAACCGCATATTGTTGAAACCGCACTCCAGAGTGATTTAGGACCCTGTCTACACGAATCCGGGTAGCAAAATATCCGGCTTCAAAAATGTTAAAGTTTTCATTTTCGATTAAAGTTTACATTTCTAATGATATTTTTAATTGCCATTATTATACCTACGTAACAAGAGCGAGCATTATTGTTTGTTTTTTTGCACGATTCTGTTTGGGCTAGAATCCCACAACTTAAGACGCGACAATAGACTCAAAATTATTTGCAGGCGACAGTACATAACGACTAAATTCTACACCTATCATTTTTGTCACCATGACTGTAGCCTGCAATGCCAAAACGTGCGCCTGTAATCTTCAATCAGTTGTGGAGGAATCACAAATAAAAAAATATTAAAGTCAGGCCCTTGTTCAAGACATGGCCAACAATATCCAGTAGATAAATCTATATTTACCTGCCACGGAATTTATTTCCCTAATACTTATCCGCTGGATAGTGATTTATCCGGTGGATAGCACTATCACCAGCATTCGAGCAACCGGGGCTAGGTAAATAATTTGTAATCCAGACAATTTTCTTATGTATTAAAATTCTAAATCTCAAATCGATAGCCTGTTGCGCGTGTTGAAAGAGTGGCTGACGACCTGTCTTGCTTCTGCTAAGGTGTGCCGCGCAGGTGCAGGGGCATTGAATATTCCTTGGATACGATAATATCTAACAATTAGTCGCCGAAGGCGACGTGAATATCGGCGAATAGTCACCGAGACGAAGTCGAGGTTACTATTCGCCGATACTCACGTCGTCCGAGGCGACTAATTGTTTTAGTACAATTACATTGATGATTATTCGAGAAAATAAAATTATTGATCAGTTTCCGACTCTGAAACACCAAAAAATCTGGCTGACATTTTGAAAACTGCTAGCCTTCAGTGCTATAATCACCGCACGGTCTTATTATAGCGGGATAAAGCGAAGCTCCCAGCCAATCATGGCACTCTATTTTCGATAATCATCAACTTAATTATACTAAATAGATTTAGCCAAGGCAAAAGGCGAAGCTCCGATTAATAGATTTATAATTTACTTCAAACAATAAACCTGTAACTGCTGTAAAGAAATCCACTTAGAGTCGAACCTGCGATCAGTTGAAAACTAGTAACTTGTCAGCAGATAACTTCAAAAAACACGCAACCTCGATGGTCGACAACTGAGCCCGCGATACGGTCATGTGATATTGCTTCGTGGATACCCTGTTTTGACAGCTATCAACTGAACTCACTAGCCAGAAAAGGTGAGATTTCGCATTGGTTTACCTGGTCGGTCGGACGGACGTACGGTCACGTGACTACCAAAATTTCTCGGATGGAAAGATGACTAAATTTTCTTAGCTATGAGATTCGGCTCGAGCGCGCGTCGAGGACCGCTATTAGTCATCTATTTTCCTCACAGCATTGCACTACATCTCTCGTCAGCTTATTGTTTTTAAAACTCACCTAACATCTCTTATCATGTGTCTTGACACATTTCTTAAACCCATGGTGTAAGCCTGAGTGTTGGTTGGAGCTGTGCGGAGAAATTCCAAAACTCTGCTAATAAGGTTATACCTTGCTTGAGCCTGTAATTAGTTGATTTCTGAAGTTATTTCATAAGCAGGGAAAATATGATTGATCTTCCGGGAGTGAATGTAGTCCTGTGGTGTACTGTGACTGATGTTTCGACAAATTTTACTTTTTAGCGGGAAAACAAGAGACAGTCTTTTGATTTAGACATCGCTGAAGAGCTTGAAAAGTGAAAAAAGCGTAAAACTGTAAATTTTTTATTAAGATTAAACCTAAGGGTAAAAAACATGTTGAAAACAAAGATCCCTTACCAAATAAGGCAACTGACAAAACGCGGTCGGGTCATAATCTGCCCCAGAAAAGGCACCATTGTCTTCCAACAGATTTATGATTTGCTGCAGAGTAAATAAGAGCAATGACGAATTCAGACTAAGTTAAAAAAGCGAAAGAAACGTCTTAACTTTTTCCACAATTGACTAATGCGCTTTTGCATTTGGCCATATTAAATGAATGTTGAGAAAGAGGCATAAATATTTTCAAGTTGCACTATTTTGATTGAGAAAAAGTTACACCTTAAATCCTAAATGTCATGTGGCCTTTCGTCTACGATCTTCCTTAAATTTTACGTCTCCATGTCATGGGAACCTTTCATGTAAAAGAATAGGGTAGTTGCTCATAATTGGAACAAACTTTGACTAGAATTCCCGTGAAATTAACACATTCTAGGGAAAGAAAAAAAAATGCAAATAAAATATTGTGGCAGTGAGGTGGATGCCATTTACATTTTCTTCCCCAATTTTGGTCCTTCCTATATTTTAAAACATATTTTTCAAAAATTAAGGGGCGGTTGATTGATATCAGTGAGACAAGATAAGTGCCATGTAGGTGGTGACCATCTTATGGGATAGGACTAACTTCTTAACTTTGGATGGTGTGATTGTGAGAGATCATTCGCCATCAGAATATTATTTTTTAACTTATTACGGGATCATCAGGTTTTCCTAGATTGATCATATCTAGTAGCTTAATTTATCCTGGTATTCTTTTTGCGCTTGTTTTTCCTAAAGGAAAACTGTAGATTCTTGGACAAGGATAGCTTAATTGTTTTGAATAAAACAAAAAGATAAATAATAAGGGATCTTAAAGCAAATGTTTCTACTTCAAACAAATTCATGATCAACAATTTTTCTTTGCGTTAGTTGTCTATAAATTGCTTCAGAAAAAAAATTAAATTTAGTCAAGATACAACAGCTTCACCACTGTGGCTTTTGTTGTTCTCCAAGTAATTTTTCCTCAATGTTTGTTTGTTCCTGTCTTCTCTGTATCTGACGCTATAAGTATAGATAATTACCTTATGCTCCAGCCCCTTAAAGTTTCCTCTTATTTCTTACCTTGCCAAGTCGTACGGCCTTATCCGAATTACGTCTTGTAATTGGAGAAATAACTCGTCTTACAGAAGAGAACAGATCATTTATCATCTCAAGTAAAACGTCTTTGTTCGTGAATCTGTCATATGAATTCACGAATTCCGTGGATATATGCACTATATTTGTGGTATTAATTCTCTGAATCTGTAACAAAAAAAAGGATTGCACCAAAAGAACATAATTATTCTTGGCTTTTGAAACAAAGCCAATGCAGGGCGTGTTTGTTTAACAGTATTCCGCAAGAAAAATAAATGGAATAAGCCCTAGAAATCCCTTATTCAGGCTTTCATTGTATCGCTACATCTCCAAATCTGGCGGAATTACAGTGTTAAGGTGAATTTAACATCCCATTGGTTAATTATATCATGTTGAACGAGATTTGTAACCAAATGATGTTATTGACCGTTACTCTTATTTTGGGACACGGTGAATTAAACGCGCCCATAGTAAACGTCCCCGTTCTCTGAAATGACTCAGCCAATCAACTAGCCATACTGAAATAAACGGCTGTTAAGCAAAAAGTTAAAATCTTAAAGTGCAAGAAATAATTATGACAGGTTGATTAGAGATCACCCCACATTGCTCAGTACTCCTGTCACGATTAGCCAACGCTGTCTTGTGAGCTTGGAAGTCGAATAAAGAGAAAGTTTTTTCTTGTTTTTGTGGAATAATTGCAAAACTTAATGAATTCCACTACTATTATTTCGTTTGCAATAAGCGCATACAGTTCTATAATTGACAGGTATTGAGCGAAGAATTATATCGCGGAAATCAGTTTTCCGTAAAGCAGATTTCATGTTAGTTTTGAATAAGAATACTGTTCTGTTAACGTAAAGCTACGGTCGTGTGTCTTACAGCGATGTACTGAAATACCATAGCCAGCAAGAGGCAAAAAAAAAAGTTCCTGAATGCAAAAAAAATACCACAAAAACGATGCTTCTGTTTCTGAGAAAGTTTCTTGAGAAAACTCTCAAGATAGTCCTACAAAGCTTGCACATTTACTGAGGGCAAGTTTCCCGGAGTAGCTGTCCTCCCTTTTACATGGCGATCGCGGATAAATTGCCGTGTCCATGCCGTCTGCCGGTTACGGTCCTGAATAAAAAATGCCTTTAAGGTACGAAATGGGAAGTAAGAAAATATCCCTAGAATGTTATCTGGTTGTCTGGCTTTGTTATGTTAAGATACTGAGTTGCCGAAACATTACTGATGACAGCTCTAGTTTTATAAAACCTAAAATTCAGCCTGACAATTGTCCATTATTTACAACTTTCCCAAAATGGACCTTATACGACTGGTAGAGAACCCGATCATAAAGTACACCGAAAATCACAAACCAATTGTCCCTTATTTACAACTTTCCCAAAAAGGCTCTATACGATTGATGGAGAACCTGGTCATCAAGTATGCCAAAAATCACAAACCAAGCCTTTAATGCCCTCTGTTGCAAATTCGAGAAGGGTCAGAACCAGACATCCCCATGGAAGAGTTTTGTACGGTGTATTAGCAGGATGGTTTAATTAATTAACGTCAGGTGTTTTTGATTTGTGAGGAACTGATATTTCTCAGTCCTTATAAATGTAATTGAACACACCCATTCTCTTATCTAAAACAACTGTAGTAATGTCCTACCTTTTGTCTGAAATAATCCACCAAGGCTTTTCGTTCACAACCACACGTGATCTTGTGAAACCAACTTGTCCCACGTTTCCCATTATTTCTGCAGTTACTACTAAATGTGCCTATAAATTGAGGACGTTTGAGTGCTCATTGATTAGCGACTGTACAGTTACGGTCGCCAAGTTGTAATGTGGATACTCCGTATGTCCTGCGTGTGTTTATGTTTTTAGTGCATACGTGCAACAAGTATATCCTATTTTATGTCATTCTATTTTTTTCTGTTCAGTTACGGATCAGTGGAGAGGACCACCTCGCTCGCTCGATACCCACTTATTTGTTCTTACTGCATTTTAGGTTAATCTATAACTGAAGAATCACGTCACACGGCAAAATTTGATCTCTTTACGTTATATAATAACCGAAAAAATAATAGAAATTAAGCTTGAGTGTCAGCCGCGTTGGACAAAACAAAGATCAGACAATGATTATATCAATAACTACATAAAAATTAATAGAATGGTACAGTGTAAAGAAGTAATATGGCTCTGAATACATCCTACAAAATGGGTGGTGACAATGCAAGAGAAAAGTAAAAACCAACAAGTATAGCGCCAGCGGTAAAGTGACAAAGGTCTATTAATACATGTAGCTATTATACCTGCTAAATTTGAGTCAGCTAATGAGCATTCTACTGTTACTTCCTCGCCGGTCTTTGTTCGAGGCCAATGCACGCCATAAGTTATCTCGGACTGACAGAAATCTGAAACGGGTAAAATATGCGCATGTGTAAAGGAGCGATTTTTGGTCGCAAGATTTTCCTTACACGCAGGTCTCTCAAGACCCTTCATCCAGAACGATAAGGCCGAATCTGATCAGGGACGGCTAGGGTTTTTGGGTATACAGTATTTTGGGGTATTCAATTTCAGGTATACAGTATTTTTATGCTTAAAATTGGGTATAAAGTATCACGCTTTTTGGAATTTTGGTAAAGAGTATATTAGCTCTGAAAGGTCGATATCGTCCAATAGGAAATTAAGTCTCGGTTTAAATCTGGAGGAGCTTTCCAGACTTTGCATTGACTGCCTTTGTGTGCGATGCCCTAAGTAAATCAAGTTCTAGTTTCCGGAAACCATCTGTAGTTTCCTGTGAAGAGGGTTCGACCAACACACTTATTATGACAGACACCAATAATGGTAGATTGAAGATGATAACAACGTACGCTTGCATCATACTCAAGACGTTCCTGGAGAATCTGCGGAAGCTGGTAAGTGCATTCAATGGACAACAGATGATGCCGGTGGTCTTGATGACACTAGCCCTGACTCAAGCGTATTTACACCGGAGCTCCTTCATGAGCAAGCAGTGCGTGTTCACCAGGTGAAGGGATTCAACGCTCAGACCTAAAATCAGGAACTCTCTCTTTCATAAGGCCTACCCGGACTTAACGTTTGCAACCCCTGACTCTCGAGCAGGGAATACAGCAACGCCAACTACGCTGGATTTCAGCTTGGGTTTTGTAGTGTGTAAAAGGGAACTTGGAAGACTGTAGATGTTTCAACTGTTTCACGAACCCTAAAGCCAGCTACTAACTGCAGTTATCTAAACTTAAAAGGCGTTACCATCAAGTTTCCTGAATTGGCAATACTTCCAGACTCCTCGTACGGGTTGCTTTGCACCATAGCACTAGAACAGACCCTTCTTGACAGTTAGCGTCAATCATTCGCAGGAGTGCACGACAGAAAACAACTCAGAATTTTCCGTAAAAGACAATCCTGTATTGCAAACTGTATTGAAAGCGGACGACATGAGATGTTCTCGGCCCAATGAGTGTCCAGATAAGAAAGAATGGCAAGTTGTTGGCGCTAAAAAGAAAAAGGAAAAAACCAAAACTAGGGAAAGAAATCCGGAACAGTACGAAAACGAAGATGCAGTAAATCACCTTAACGATAATAATACCAGCTCGCAAGCACCAAGACAAAGTACTTCAAATTCGACCCAGTCAACTGATCAGAAACCCTGTGTTATCATCGCGGGTGATTCGATGTTAAAGTTTATTAACGGTCGAAAACTTTCCAGCCAAATTTCTAACCAAAGCTTGA